>JAGTXO010000088.1:0-61996 GCA_019448385.1 Diacronema lutheri
GTCAGCCAAATCCGATCAGGGGCACGATCGCGCCCCGAGTGCAGCGCGGGCCGTTCGGAAGGACGTCCTTGTGAGGGAGCTCTTCGCGTTTGGCGAGCGGGGGAGCACGACGCGCAGCGTTGCTGCGGCGGCGTGCGGGCGGCGAGCAGCGGTCGGGCTGCTCGCGACGAGGCCGGAGCAGACGGCGCCGTGGCCGCCGGCGCAGGTGACGCGCGCCGACGAGCCGTAGCGAGCGTCCGTGATCCGCACGGCGGTTGGAGCGGGCCGGCTGGTGCGGCGCGCTCGGCCACGGGTGGCGGCGTGCACGGTCGTGCCGCGCGCGGCACGCGTCGCCAGCCGCGCGCGACCTGGGCAGAGCCCGCAAAGCGTCGACCGCTGCGCGGCTCGGCCGTGCGTCAACGCCGGCCGCGCTTCGGCCCGCGCGCGCTGCCGCCGCCGGCACTGGCGCTGGCAGCTCCGCGGGCGGGGGTGCGGGCGCGAGAGCCGCCGCCGCCACCGCCGCCGCGCCCGCCGCCGTCGTCGCCACCGCCGTCGCCGCCGCCGCCTCCCCCGCCGTCATCGTCGTCGTCGCCGCCGCCGCCTCCGTCGCCGTCGCCGTCGCCGTCGCCGTCGCCGCCGCCGCCGTCGCCGCTGCCATCGTCGTCGTCGTCGTCGTCGCCCTCGTCGTCGCCCTCGTCGTCGCCGTCGCACTCGTCGTCGCAGTCGTCGCCCTCGCCGTGCACCATGCGCTCCTCACGCTCCCACACCTCGCCGCGCGCCCACCAGGCGAGCACGAGGGCAAAGCGCTCAGGCGTCGACGTGGTGTCGCGCCCGGCCGCGTGCGCCGCCATGTCGTGCACGTCGTAGAAGATGTTGCGCGCGGCGTTGTAGTCGCGGTGCACGGGCTTCTTGCCGCCGTTGCACGCCGGGCAGATGACGAGCGCGTGCACCGTGCGCGTGCCGCCCTTTGCCACGGGCAGGCGCGGGTTCTGCGCGAGCTCCGCGCCGCAGCGCTGCAGCCTGCCGCCCTTGGCGAGCCGCGGCATCGAGCAGTGCATCGACGTGTACGGCTCGGGCACGAAGACGGCCGCGACGCCGCGCCGCCGCAGCTCGCGCAGCAGCCCCACCTGGAAGGCGGGCGGCGCGCCCTTGGGCTGCGCGCCCTTGTGGTCGCGCAGCCACTTGCCCACGCACACGAGCAGCCGGTCGCGCGTCACGCCGTCGACACAGTGCGCCGCGATGAGCGCCTCGGCGACGCGCGCCGCGTTGGACCGCCCGCCGCTGTCGCGCCGCCAGCGCTCCTTCCGGCGCGCCGGCGCGTCGTACACGTGCTCGGCGGCGCGCTCGCGCACCCGCGCGCTCTCGCGGTGGAAGGCGTGGAACTCGCCCTCGCCGAGCACCTTGGCGCTGTGCGCCTCGCCAAGCCGCGCCTCGTCCGCCTCCACGCTGAACTCCTCGCCGCGCCCGTCCTTGCGCACGCGCCGCCGCGCCGCGTTGGTCTTGGCCGTCTCGCGCGCAAAGCCCGCGGCGCGCGCGCGCGCGCGCTGCGTGAACTGCCGCCAGACGGCCGCCCGCCCGACGTGCGCAGAGTAGGTGGTGATGTTGCCCATGTTCGGGTCGGCCGCGACGACGACCGCCGCCTCGACGTCGATCGCCCGCCGCAGCTCGGAGCCGAGCGCGACGGCGATGCGCCCGTCCGGCCGGCGCCAGCGGTGCAGGACGCCCGAGCCGCCGGCCGGCGCCTGCGCCTTCGGCACGAGGACGGTCCCGACGGCGTGCACGGCGACGCCATCTGTCACCACCGACTTGACGGGCTGCCGGCCCGGGAGCGGCACGCGCGGCAGCGGCGCGAGGCCAACCCACGAGCGCCGCGCGTGCCACGGCAGATCGGCCGGCGGCCGCTCGCGCCCGGCGTAGTCGAAGACGCGGTTGGAGATGTCGAAGCGCGTCGCAAAGACCGCGTACCTGACGCGCACGTCCGACATCGGCGGGGTGTTGCCGTTTGTGCCTGTCCACTTGATCGGCTCGCCATCGTGGTCGCGCAGGTCCAGCGCCTTGAGCCGCGCGCGCAGCTCCTTGCGCTCGTCATCCGAAAGCGTCACCCAGATGGCGCTCGCGGCGAGGCGCACGTTGCGCGGCACCTGCGCGCAGCGCGCGGCGCGCGAGCGCGCGGGCGCGTGACCAACCTGGCCGCGGGGCGGCGCGCACGGCGGCGGCGCGCGCGCTTGGGCGCTCGGCGGCGGCAGCGGCAGCCACGCCTCGCGCGCACATTGTGCGTGCGCAGCGGCGCCACATTGTACCGCGGCGGCCGTCCGGTCAGCTGCGTGTGGATGTGCGCGAGCCGGCAGAGCAGCGCCTGCCCCTCGGCCACGTGCTGCAGGGTGCGGATCTGCACGAGGAAGTAGCGCGTCGTGTGCCGGTCGTAGTTCCACCTTTTCGTGGGCGTGCACTTGTAGTCGATCTTGTGGAGGACCATGTCGGGCAGGTGGCGGTCGAGCGCGGCGGGGCAGCCGACGCGCGCGCCCTCCACGTCGCCGCGCAGCAGCCGCTCGCACAGCTCGCGCACGCGCGCGTTTCGCTGCATCTCGGGCAGCGCGACGAGCGCCTCGTCGCGCTCGACTGCCGCGCGGACGACGTCGCGGAGCAGCCCGTTCACGACGCGCGATGGGTGCATCAGGCACGCGGTGGACACCTGCGTCGCCTCCGCCTCGAGGATCTCCGTGAGGCCCACCGCGCAGACGGGCTGGACGCCCTCGGCCATCTCGCCGACGGCGCGCGCCGTCGCCGCCTTGGTCTGCGCGGCGGCTTGCTCGGCGGGCTTGCCTCGCGGCGCTGCACCGTACGTGCTCTCGTCCTTGTGCCAGCCGATGGCCGAGAAGATCGCACGGACGGATCCCTTGTCCATCGTGGTCGACGTGTGCACGCTGGTCGACGGGCCGCCCGACGCCGCGCCGACGGCCTGCGCGCTCGCCACCGCAGCCTCGTCGCGCACCACCTTGTTGATGACGCGGTACGCCTGTGTCGTGAGCCTGTGCACGGCCGCCGCGATGCGCCGCAGCTCCTTCCGCGCACCGGGCTGCGCCGTCACCGCCTGCGGCCCCGCGTTGAGCGTCGAGCGCTTGACCACGAAGCCCGGGAGCACGCTGCCGCGCGTGCGCGCCGTCGCGCCGCCGGCGGCGCGCGCGCTCGGCGCAGCGGGCTCGTCCACGCGCGCGCGCTCGACGCCGCGCGCGCGGGGAACGCTCGGCGCGCGCGCGCCCGCGGCGTCGCGCGCGCTCGCGGCGGCACCCGCCGCGGCGCGCTTGCCCGCGGCGCCCGACTCGCCGTGCGCGCGAAGCGGCGCCGACGCCAATGCCGACGCCGCGCCCGCGCCGCCGCTGCCGCTGCCCGATCCGCCCGCGCGCCGCTTCTGCTCGTCGCGCGTCTTGCGGAACTGGGCGACGAGGTCGCTGCTCACGTTGGCCTCAGGCTCCCACGTGTCGGCGCTCTCGTCGTAGCCCCGCCACCTGATCCGGAACTGGAACGTCACCTTCTTGCCCGCCTTGCGGCGCTCGTCGACGACCGCCTCGACCTCGTACGTGCGCGCCTCCTCGTCGACGCTCGCGCCCGCCGCGCTCGCGCCCGTGTCCGGCCACCCAGCGACCGTGCCGCCCAGCCTCTCGGCGGCCGCGCGCAGCTGCCGCTCGCGCTGGGCGGCCGCGGCGCCTCGCGCGACCAGCGCGGGCAGCATGCCCGCGCCGCCCGCGAGGCCGTGCGCGCCGACGCTGGCGGTCATCAGCGCGTCGAGGCACGCGAACGTTGCGAGCGCACGCGCGCCAT
Organism: Diacronema lutheri; assembly: GCA_019448385.1. Taxonomy (NCBI): domain Eukaryota; phylum Haptophyta; class Pavlovophyceae; order Pavlovales; family Pavlovaceae; genus Diacronema; species Diacronema lutheri. The sequence goes on from JAGTXO010000088.1 coordinate 3,799, forward strand.
CGTCGCCGCCGCGCGGCTGCGAGCGCACGACGGGCGATGGCCGCGGCTCCCCCTCGGCCGCGAGCAGCGGCCAGATCGCACTGGCCAGCGCGACGGCATGCGCGCCGACCGCGACGGCCACGTCCGCGTCGAGCGGCGCAAAGTCGTAGCGCACGAGCGCGGCCGGGCGCGAGTCGTCCGTCGGCCGGTCGGCGACGAGCAGCCCGACCGGGCGCGGCGGCTCGCCGGACGGCGCGGCGACGGGCACGCAGAGGAGCACGACGAGCAGGCGCGGCGTGCCGCCGAGCAGCGCGCGCGCGGCATCCGCCCCGTCGGCTCCGCCGCGCGCGGCCGCGGCGAGCAGCTCGGCCGCGCGCGTCGGGCCCAGCGCCGTGCGCGCGTCCTTGCGCGCGCGTGCGCGGGCCGTGTACGCGGCGCAGGCGTCGTCGAGCACCGCCGCGCTGGGCGCGGTGCCAGTCGTCGCCCACGCGCGCAGCGCGTCGCGCACCCGCGTGACGATCGCCTGGTCGACCGCCGCCTCGCCGGCAGCGTGCGCCGGCGCGCACGCCGGCGGTGCGGCGGCAGGCGCGAGCGCGGGCGCGCCGTCGGCGCCGTCAACGCCGACGGCGCCGTCGGCGCGCCGCCACGCGAGCTTCGCCTCGATCTGCTGCCGGACGGCGTGGCAGTGCCGGTCGATGCCGCGCGCGTCGTCGAGCGCGGCCAGCGCGTCCTCAGCGGCGGGACGGCCGCTCGCGTCCGCGACGGCCTGCAGGCAGAGCAGCGCGGCCGCACGCGCGTTGCACGCGCTCTGCGGCTCGGGCGCGAGCGCGAGCTCGAGCTCGAGCGGCGACGCGCCTCGCGCCGCGGCGATCGCGTCCATCAGCACGTCCAACCGCTGCACCAGCGCCCTGTGCGCGTCGCGCGGCGCGCCCGTCGACGGCGCGCGCGAGCGCGTCGCCACGAGCCCGAGCGCGCGCGCCGGCGCGCCCGCCGGCGTGTGCAGCACGAGCAGCGCCGCGCCCGCCAAGCTCGCGTTGCGCGTGACGAGCGCGAAGATGCGCGTCGCCTCGTGCGCGCCCACCGACGCCCAGATCGCAGCGCGATCGGCGTCCGTCTGCGCGTCGCACAGGTCGCGCACGTCGTCCGGCGCGAGCAGCGCGCCGCCGCCGGCGGAGCGCGCGACGATCGCCCGCGCCTCCGCCACGAAGACGGCCTGCGGCAGGTCGGCGTGGCGCGCGTCGACGATGGCGCGCGTCGCGTGCACGCCGAGCTCCACGCCGCGGTAGAAGGCGCGCGCGTTGGCCGCGCGCGCGTGCGCCGGCCGTCCGTCCGCGTTGCGCCTCGCGCGCGCCTGCTTGCTCGTGCGCGCGAGGCCGTCGCGTGGCGGTGGCGGCAGCGTGGCGAGGAAGCGCGCGGCGGGCGGCGGCGCGCGCACGCCGCGCTGCCGCCGTGCGATGGCCGCGAGCCGCCGGCCCGCCGCGCTGCCGCCCGCGCCGACGTGCTGCCGGCGGCCGAGCGCCGCCGGTGGCGGCGGCGGCGGCGGCGCGGCGGCGGGCGGCGGCGCGACGGCGGGCGGCGGCGCGGCGGCGGGCGGCGGCGCGGCGGTGGGCGGCGGCGCGGCGGCGGGCGGCGGCGCGGCGGCGGGCGGCAGCGGCGGCGGCGCGGCGGCGACGGCAGCACCAGTCGGCTTGTCCGCCCACGCACCCGAGACTCTGTCCCAGACCTTGCCCCATGGCGCGCGCCCACGCGGCCGCGCGAACTGCCCCGGCTCGAGCGCCTGGCCGCGCTTGGCGGCGGCGGCGGCGGCAGGGGGCGGGCGGCCGGCGCGCCAGTCGAAGACAGGTGCAACCGTGGCGGCAGGCGCCGAGTGCCGCGCGTCGGTCACAGAGCGCGTGGTGCGCGCGGCGACCGTGGCACGCCTGGCGGGCGGGCGGTGAGCAGCGCCCGCCGGCGCGCCGGCGGGCGCGGCCGCCTCGAGCCCGGCGGAGGCGCCGCGCTTGCGCTTGCGCGTGCCGCCGCGCGTGCGCCTGCGCGCGCGCCCGCCGCGCGCCCGTTCGGCCTGCGCGTCGCCAGCCGCGTCGCCGGCCGCGTCGCCGCGCCGCACGTAGACGACCGCGAACGCCTCCTCGCCGGTCCCGTCGACGCCGCCGCGCGCGCGGCGCAGGACCGACCGCCACTGCAGCCGCCGCGCGCGGCCGGGCTCGCACGCAAACCAGCGCCCACCGCGCCTGACGACGGCCACAAAGTCGTCGTCGCGCCGCCCGCGCCGGCGCGTGCGCAGCAGCACGCACTGCACGTCGAGCCAGCCCTCGTGCCAGTCGGCCGTGCTGGGGGCGACGCGAATCGACTGCGGGAGCTCGACGCCAAAGCCGGCGAGGCGCACGATGTGCGCGACGATGACGCTCGAAATGGCGGGGGCGCTCGACGGGTCGCCCGCTGCAGCGAGCACCGCCCCGCCCCAGTGCTCACGCGTGACGCAATCCGCGTCCTCGACGTGCACGTGCGCCACGCTCGCGCCGAGCTGGTGCAGCAACGCGCAGATGTCGGCGTCGACCGTCCTCTCCTCCTCGGCCGCCTCGGCCGTGCCGCGGGCGGCGGCGTCGCCTGCCGGCTGCCCGAGGTACGCGATCGCCCGCTCGACGGCCGCGCGCTCCGCACGCGCTGCGCTGTCGATCGCCGCATTGCCGACGGGCGCGCGCAGCGCCGCGATCGCGTCTTGCAACGCCGTCGCGTCGCCCGTCGCCGCCGCCGCCGTCACCGCCGCCGCGCTCGCGGTGCCGTGCGCGACGGCGTGCAGCGCGGCGGCGCGCGCGGCGGGGATGCGCCCGTCCAGCGCGAGCACGAGCGGCGGCCCGGCCGGCGTCTGCTGCCGCCGGTGCCGCCGGCTCGCAGCCGGGTGGTCGGCGCGCGCGCGCTCGAGCCGCGCGCGCCGCTCGACGACGCGCGCCCAGAAGGCCTGCACCCTCGGCTGCGCGAATGCAAGCCAGCCGGCGCCGCGCGTCACGACGTGCACGACGATCCGGTCCTCGTGCCTGAGGTACTGCACGTAGAGCGCTTTGCTCACGCCGAGGACGTGCATGCCGAGCTGCAGCTGATCGCGGTGCGGCTGCGGCGGCCCGTCCTCGTGCGCCGTGGCGCCCGCCTTGGTGAGCGTCTTCACCTCGACGAGGACCTGCTCGTTGTTTTCGGGGAGGATGGCGAGCCCGTCCGGCGAGAAGGCGAACGGCGCGCTCTTGTCGTGCGGGTCCGCACGCACCATCGGCAGGTTGCACACGACGGTGATGCCGTACGCGGCCGCCAGCTTGCGCAGCGCGACGGCCTCGCCGAGGATGCCCGCGGTCGTCGCCTTGGTCCGCACCTCGCGCCGCCGCCGGTGCACGTACTCGTCGGTGAGCGTCTCGTGCGCGACGCCGGCGTTGTCGTTCACGACGTCGCCAACCTTGCTGCCCGTGACCTCCTCCCATCGCTCGTCGTGCCAGCGCGGGCTGCGCTGCGCGGGCGCGCCCGCGCCGACGGCGTCGAGCACGCGGCGCAGCGCTGTGCCGTCGGGCGCAGCAGGCACGCGCGCGCGGTCCTGGGCCTCGCGAGCGTCGAGGACGCGGCCCGTAGTGGAATCTTGGGGTAGGTCGAGCTTGCTCGCCTCGCCGTAGCGGCTCTCCAGCTGGCGCGGTGCGTCGGCAGGGCCGCCGTCCGTGCGCGCACCCGACGCGCCCGCCAGTGCACGCGGCGCAGCGTCCGAGGCGCCCGCCGCGCCCGCGCCGCCGCCAATCGCGCCAGCGCACGCGCGCGCCGCGACCTGCGGACGGCCAGCCGCAGGGACCTCGTCCGCTCGGCCGGCCGCTGCGTCGGCCGTCCGCTTGGCCACCTCGCGCACGTCTCCGAGCGCGAGCGTGGCTGGCGCCGTCGAGCTCCCGTGGTCTTTGTCCCAAAATTTGAGCAGCCCGCCAAGGAAGGGCGTGCCCGTCGGGCGGTCCTCGGGCACCTCCGCCAGGATCGCGTCGACGCGCAGCGCGGCCGCCACATCGCAGAACGCGCGCGCGGCGCGCGCCATCCGCTCGGCGCGCGCGCCGCCGTCGTCCGCCGCGCGGCGGATGGCGTGGCTCACGTGCGCGACGCGGAGCGAGACGACGGCGTGCGCCGGCGCGTCGGCGCCCGTGCCGAGCGTGTGCCGCCGGATGGCCAGCTGCCCATCGCCCATGCGCGGCGGCAGCGACGCGCACGCCGCGACGGTCGTCGTGCCGGCCGCGCTGTCGCACAGCCAGCTCGCCTCGCCGCCGCCCGCAAACTCAAAGGTCGCGAAGCCCTCGCGGCCGAAAAGCGCGACGAAGTGGTCGAGCACCGCCTTGTTGATCGCGCGCGCCGCCGGCCGCGTCGATGCGCCGCGGGCAGCGCCACCCGCCGCGCCGCGCGCATCGCTGCACGTCGCAGGGCAGGTGCAGCCGGACGCGCGCACGCCGTCCGACCGCGTCCGCGGCAGCTCGAGCTCGCGCACCTTGGGGCAGAACCAGAGCGGGTTGGACGCCTCGAGGCACAGCACGACGAGCCGCCCGTCCGTGCCGGCCAGCGCGCGCGCGTCGCGCAGCAGCTCGACGGCGAGCTCGGACGTCGCCGCGTGCACCGCCGGCTCGCCCGTCGCGCGGTCGGGCGGGAAGAGGCCGCCGCCGACGAGCGGGCTGGGGCAGCGGCCGAGCATCACGAGCAGCGGCGGCGGCGGCGTCTGCGGCGCCTGCTGCCCGACCGCAGCCGCCGTCAGCCCGGCCAGGTCGGAGCTCGTGCGGAGGGCCTTGAGCGCGACGCGCGAGCCGGTGCCCGCCTGCTCGGAAAACGTGGCGAGCATGGCGCACGTGCTCGCCCTCGCGCCGCACTGCCAGCTGACGCGCGCGAGGAGGCCTTCCAGCGTGTCGTTTTCGCGCGGCCGCGTGACCGCGTCGAGCGCCGCCGGGCCGAGCTGGAGGCTGCCGGGCGTGACGCACAGCACCGCCTCGTGGTAGGCGCGCAGCAGCTCCCTCGGCAGCTGCTCGGCGGGCGTCGCCGCCTGCCCGCCCACCCACCGTGCACCGTGGCCGCCGTCGCCCGCGCCCGCGAGCCGGACCGCCGGCCCGCCCGTGATCGCCGAGGTCGGTGGCGTGCCGAGCGCGTCGACGAGCGCGCGCACGGGCGCGACACGCCTGCGCGCAGCGTCCGCGCCGACGGCGAGCGCGGCGATCTGAGCGCCCTCCCATGCGCGCTCCCTCGCGTCGTCCCGCGCGGCCGCCGGCGCGGCGCCCGGCCGCGCGCCGTGCGGCACCGCGCACGCCGCCGCGACGACCTCCGCGCGCGCGCCGGCGGCGTCGGGCGCGTGCAGCTGCGCGATCGCGCCAAAGAGCGCGGCGGCCGAGCGGTAGCGGCCGTGCGCCGCGACGAGCGCGTAGAGCACGCGCAGCGCGGCCACGCCCGCCTGGTCGGGCGCGTCGCCAGCGATTTGCTCGACCTCCCACGTGCGCGTGGGCGGCGGGCTGCCGTCAGCCGGGTCCGGACGCAGCGCCCACGCGCGCTCGACGATCGCGTTGAACACGCCGTGCGCGGCGCCCTCGTCAAACTCGGCGGCGCCCGCCGCGTGCGCGCACCACCCGTGCACGCGCGACGTGGGCGCGTCCACGGCGCGCTGCACGACGAGCACCGCCGGCCGGTCGACGCAGCCGAGGCTCACCGCCGCGTGCTTGCCCTCGAGCAGCGCCGCCGCCGCAGCCTCGACCAAGGCGTCATCAGGCGCGTCGCCGACGACGACGGCACAGCCGTCGCCGTACTCGGCCTGCATCGCGGCGACGCACGACGCGACAAAGTCGCCGCCCGCGGCCGCCGCGTGTCGCGCCGCCAGCATCCGGCGCGCGATGGCAAGCCAGACGTACTCGGCCGGCGCGCGCGCGGCGCGCGCGCGAGGCGCGCCGGCCGCGCCGCGTGCGCCAGCGCGTGCGCCTCCAGCGGCCGCAACGGCCGAGGCGGCTGGAGCGGCGGTGAGCGTGCGCCGCGCGCGCTTCGCCGGCCGCGTGATGGGCGATGCACCCGCCGTCGCACCGCCCGCAGCAGCCGGTGCGGCCGCCACAGCGCCCGCCGCGACGCCACTCGTCACGACGCCCGTGGCGGGCGGCGCGGCGTCGGACGCGGCCGCCTCGACGGGCGTCGCGCAACTACCGCCAGCGGTCGCGGACGCGCCCGGCGACGCGTCGGCGAGGAGGTGGCGCAGCACGCCGCGCGCGAGCGCGACTCGCACGGCGAGCGTCAGCGCGCGCAGGCGGTCGGAAGGCGAGGCGTCGCGCTCGGCGTCGGCGGACGTGGCGGCAGCAGGCGGGGCGGCGGGCGGCGCGGCGGCGGACCGGGCGGCCGCCGGCGCAACCTCGTCGGCCTTGGCCAGCCAGACGAGCCCGGCGACTGCGAGCACGACGCTGTACGCGCCGACATCGTCACCCGCAACGCGCGCCAGCCGGGCGTGGGCGTCGGCCTCGGACACGGCGACGCGGAAGAGCACGTCGTCGCGGGCAGCTTGCTCGGCAAACTGACGCAGCTGCTTGGCCATCGTCACGCCGGCGACGGACGCCTCGCCCGCCTCTGCCTCGACCTGCTCGTCCTGGCCGATGGCGGACGCGCCGGCCTCGGCGCCACCGTCGAGTGTCCGGCGGCGCTCGAGGGCGAAGCCACGCACACAGACGCTCTGGAGGCCGCCGAGCGCGCCCGCCTTCTCGTGCAGCGCGCACGACAGCTCGACCACCGAGTCCACGCGCCTCGCGGCGGCGCCCCCCCGCTCGCCGCGCGTGGCCGCGCGCACGACGAACACCGTGAATTGCGCGCGCTTCGCCGCGCGCGCCGACGCGCACGCGTGCTTCAGGAGCCGGCAAAGCGCGGGCCTTTGCGCCGCTGCGCCCCGCGTGCACAGCAGCAGTTGGCCGCGCTCGTCGCCCAGCTCCTGCTCGACGGCGGCCTCGAGCGCGTCGTCCGTCAAATCGCCGTGCTCCGTCGAGGCGAGCGCGCGCGCAGCCGCGAGCGCCAGCTCGCCTGCGCCCGCGCGCCGCCGGCGGCGCGCACCGGCGGGCGCGTGCGGCGCCGACGCGTGTGACGACGCCGCCGCGTCCGCGCGCGCACACGCGGCGCGCAACGCCTCACGCGCCGAGGCGGCCGCGCGCGCCCTGGGCGCGAGCTTCAAGAACGTGCGCGCGGCGGTGGCGGCGGCGGCGGCGGCGGCGGCGGCGGCGGCGGCGGCGGCGGCGGCGGCGGCGGCGGCGGCGGCGGCGTCGCCCGCGTCGCCGGCCGGCGGCGGCGGTGGCGGCGGTGGCGGCGCGGCCACGGCGGCGGCAGCAGCGGCGGCGGCGGCGGTGGCGGCGGCGGCGGCGCCCAGCGCGGGCGGCGGCGGCGTGGCGGCGGCGGTGGCGGCGGCGGTGACGCCAGCGGCGGCCTTGGCGCCGCGCGTCTGCGGCGGCGTTTCGGCGCGATCGGGGCTGCCCCCGCCGCGCACCGCGCTCGTGACCGCGCAGACGCCGCCCGGCGCACGATCGCTGGCCGCGCCGGTCAGCGCGACGCGGAGGCGCTCGCCGACAGCGTACATGTCCGCCACGCTGAACGTGCGCGGCGCGGACGAGCAGCCCGCCGCGGCGAGCGCGTCGTTGAGCGCGCCCACTATCGCGAGGCCGCACGTCGCGCCACGCTGCGCCGCCTCGTTGAGCAGCAGCGCGCGGCGCACGCGCGAAATGTCGAGACCCGCCGCGTGCAGCGTGGCAGTTATCGCCTTGGCGAGCATGAGCGCCTGCCTGCAGGGCGACGCGAGCGTGTCGACGAGCACCGCGTCGTAGCGATGCTCGCCCGCGCGCGCGACGCGCACAAGGCGCAACGCGGTGAAATGGCCGGAGGCGAGCTGCGCGCCGTCGTCACCGCCCGCGCCGCCGCGCTCGTCCGACGGGCTCCACACGCCGATGACAGCCTGCGTTGTCGCCTCGCTGCGCAGGCGGTGCAGCAGCGCGGCGCGCTCGGCGTCGTCCTGAAACACCGCGGGTTGCGCGGCGAGCGGCACGTGGCAGACATGCCCGCCGCCGGCCTGCCCGTGCACGCGCAGCACGACCTCGCAGCACGCGTCGACGGTTGAGGCGAGCATGTCGCCGCTGGCGATGCGCTCCACCTCTGCCTGCGGGAGGCCGGCGCTCGCGGCGGCGGCGGCCAGCCGGCGCGCAGCCGCGTCGCCCGCCCACGCAAGCAGCGCCGAGTTGGCGGGTTGGAGGGGAAGCTCAAGGGCGGCTGGTTCGGTGGCGGTAGCCTCGTTGGCAACGGGCACGTTGGCGGTGCGCGCGTTGGCGGCGGGCGCGGCGGCGATGGCTGGTGGGGCGGAAGACGCGCCCGCGGCGGCGGGCGCGGACGCGGCAGCGGCAGCGGCTAGTGGGGCGGGGAAAACGCCGTCGGTGGCAGGCGCGGAGGCGAATGCAGGAGCAACTAGTGGGGCGGGAAAATCGGCGGCAGGCGCGAAGGCGGATGCAGCAGCGGCTAGTGCGGCGGGGAAAACACCGTCGGCGGCAGGCGCGAAGGCGGATGCAGGAGCGCCCAGCGGGGCGCAGAAAACACCGTCGGCGGCAGGCGCGAAGGCGACAGCAGCAGCGGCCAGTGGAGCGGAGGCGCAGGGCCACGCGCGCGCCAGCCGTGCAAGCCCAAGCCGCGCGCGAGCGACGCACGCGCCGATGGCCGAGGCGGCGGCGCAGGCCACGACGTGGCCTGGCACCGGTGTGGCCAGCCGCTCGCGGGTGTGCACGTCGAGCCGCGCCCCACGCCAAGAGCGGCGGCGCGCTGAACGGAGGCGCGCGACCCCGATCGATCCGCCCGCGCACGCGCGCGCCGGCTCAGTGTGGCCAACGCGCGCCGCTATGCAAGGCGCGCGCGCGATAACGGCGGCTGTCGGCCGTGGCGTGCGCGTGGCGGCGCCGCGGCGACGGGCGCGGCACACGAGCCGCTCGGGCGCGCCGCCGCCGCGCGGCACGATGTCGAGCAGCACGGTCACGCCGCGCGCGCGCGCGACCGCCGTGCACGCGAGCCGCACGGGCAGCGGCGGCCCGTCCGGGCGCGCGAGCGCCGCCACCTCGGCGTCGGTGAGGCTGTGCAGCTCGCGGCGCGCGCGCGCGAACGCGGCGATGTCCGCGCGCAGCTCCGCGTCCGTGCCGAGCGCGGCACGCGCGTGCACGGGGAGCGACGCGCGCAGCGCGTGGAGCACGCCGCCGCGCGCGCCGCGCGGCGCCGGCGCGCGCTCGCGCTCAGCGCGCGCGGCGCGCGTGAGCTCGCGCACCGCGCGCGCGAGATTGCGCCGCGCGGCCGCGACGGGAGGGCTAGGTGCGCGCGCGCGCCGGTTGTAGCGCGGCCGCGCCGAGTCGAGGGGCGGCGGACGCGGTGCGTACGCCGCGGCGCGGCCCGCGCGCCAAAAGGCCGGCGGCGGGCGCAGCTCCGTCGCGTCGACCGCGGCCGCGAGCGCGCCGAGCGCGGCGTCGCTGTCGCCCGCCGCGTCGGCCGCGTCGACGAGCACGAAGAGCGCGCCGAGCGCGCGCGACGCGGCCGCCTGCGCGGCGGTGGGGCGGGCGCAGGCAGCGACGCATGCGGCCGCCATGCCGCGCGCCGCGGCGAACGCCGGTGACGTGACGGCCGCGCCGATGGCAACGGCGGCGGCGGCGACGGTGGAGGCGGCAGCGCCGGCGATGGAGGTGGCAGCGGCGGCGGCGCTTGCCATCGCGCGGCGCGCGAGACGCGAGGCGCCACCGACCGCCGCCGCCGCAGCGCGCGCTGCGCGCGCGCCGGTGGCGCGCATCGTCGCCGCGCCAGGCGCCGCCGCGCCGACGCCGCCGGCGCCCGCGCCGTCGCCGCTCTCGGCCGTGCAGGGCTCCGATGGCGAACCCGGCGTGCGCTGGCGCGTGATGCGCGCGCCGAGGCGCGCGCTCCGCGCCGCGCGGCCGGCGACGTCGAGGAAGCGCCGTGCGCGCGCCGCGCGCAGGCCACGCGCGCGCGGCGGCGCACCGACAGGCGCCGAGCGCCGCGGCGCGCACGCCGGCGCGTCGCTGTCGGGTTGCGCAGCGCGCGCGCGGGAACTCGGCGCGGCGTGTGCGGGCGGCGGGCGCGCGCCCGCGCGGCGCAGAGGCGCGAGGCGCCGGCCGCAGACGAGGCGTGTGCGCAACCAGGACGGCGAGGGCCGCAGGGCGCCGTCGACGTCGCGCATCGGCGGGCCGCGAGCCCGCCGCGCAGCCGTGCGGCGCGCGCGAGGCGCTCGGCGGCGCGCGCGCCGCACGGCGCGCGCGGCGGCGCGCACGCCAGCGACGGCTGCGGCCACGCCGCGCGCCAACACGGCCGCGGCGTGCGCCATCGCACCGAGCACGGCGCGTGGCGCGCCGAGCAAGCGCAGCAAGCGCGACGCCGTCGCGCGCGCCGGCGCACCGTGTGCAGGGGCCTCGCCAGCGCCAGCACCGACGCCGCCATCGCCGCAGCCGCAGGTGGCGTCGCCGCCGCCGCAGGCGTCGCGACGGACGCCGCCGCCGCCGAAACAACCGCCGCACACGTCGCCGCCGACGTTGCCACCCCAGCCGCCGTTGCGTGCGCAGGTGGCTGCGGCGCGTGCGTGCGGGAGGCGTGCCGTGCGGCGCGCATCACACGGGCTGCGCGACGCGAGCGACGCCGCCGGGGGCCCCGCTGCGCCAGGCGCGCCGTGCGCGCCAGCCTCGCCGGCCTCGCCGGCGCGCGGTCGCGCGCTCGCCTCGACGTGGCCGCCTCCGCCGCCATCGCCGCCGTCGAACCGGGCGGCGGAGGGCTGCCGCTCGAACCGCTCGTCGGCGTCGGCCGCCACCGCCGCCTCGCGCTCCGCCGCCGCGGCGGCCGCACGGCGCGCGTGGCGGAGCGCGCGGCCGCCGTCCGCTGCGCGGCGTGGCGGCGCGGGCGCGGGCTTCGGCGCGCGCGGCCCCTCGGCGCGCTCGCGGAGCACGGCGAGCGGCGTGCCCGTGGCGACGCTCGTGCAGACGCGCCGCAAGGCGGCGCTTACGCACGCGTGGACGACGCGCGCCGTCCGCTTGTCGGCGGCGCGCGCGGCGCGGCGCGCGGCCTTGGCGGCGGCCTTTTTGGCGCGCCTCTGCTCCGCCTGCTCCGACAGCGCGCGCGCCTGGCGCTCGGCTGCGAGCGCGTCCTCGGGCGAAACGGTCGGCCTCGGCGGCCGCGCGCGCGCGCTGCGACGCTGCGCGCTGCGGCGGTCGGACGGCGGCTGCCGCGGCGGCGAGGACGGCGAGCGCGAGCTCGGCGTGGGCGACCAATCGCCGCTGACGGTTGCGAGCGGCGCAAACGGGTTGTCGTCCCCGCGACCCGCGGCGTGCGACAGTGCACGCGGCGTCGGGCGCCGGCCGACCGCTGGCGGGCCCCACTCGGACGGCGGCTCCGAGGGCGAGCGCGCCGTCGGCGCCGCGCGTTGCGCGGCCGGCGGCGCCTCCCGGTCCAGCGCCGCCTGCTCTCTCGCCGCGGCCTGCTCGTCACCCTCCGGCACGCCACGCGGCGCGAGCACCGCGGTGGCGCAGCGCGTCGCGTTGAGCAACGCCGCCTCCATCTGCCGCACGCTGGCCTTGGCGCACGCCACACCCTGTCTCGCCCGGCGCAGCGCCTCGTGCGCGCGGCGCACTTCCGCGTCGGCATCTTCGCGCATGCCAAAGTGCGCCTGTTGCAGCCGCAGGTCCGCAGGGCGCCCCTGCGCGCGAGGGGCACGGGCGCGGCGGCGCGCAGGTGACGGAGCTGGCGCGCCGTTCTGCGCTGCGCGCACGCCAATCGACGGGCGCGCGCGCGGCGGGGCGCGCGCGCGCGCGCGCGCGCGCGCTGCCTACCCAGCCGCCGGCCGGCTCGCGCGAGCGCGCCAGCTGCTCCGCCGCCTCGGCGTCGAGCACGCGCTGCTGCGCCTCCTCCTCGCCCAGTGCAGCGAGGTGCAGCCGGCGGGCTGCCTTGCGGCAGTTGCCCTCCGCCTTGCCCACGGCCTTGCGCGCCGCGTCGACGGGGTCGTCGTTGGCTCTGGCGCGCCTGCGCTTGCCCTTGTCGGCGGGCGGCGGCTCGGCGCGCTGCAGCGTGCCGAGCGCGTCGTCGGCTCCGCGCGCGGCCGCCCGCGGGCGGCGGGCCCCAAAAAGCGCACCGGTCGCCGTGCGCGCCGCGCAAGCAACGACCAGCGCTGACATGCCGGCGAAGACCGCACCGCCCAGCGCCACGGTTGCCACGATGCGCAGCGTCCCGTGCGCAGGCCGCGCTGCCTCCGCCGCTTTGGCGGCCTCGCGCGCGCGCGCATCGGCGGCTCTCATCTCGTGCAGCAGCCCGGCCGCGCCGCTCGCGCCGTCGCGGCCGCGCGCGAGCTCGCACAGCACCGCCGCCGCGCGCCGCGTGGGCTCGCGCGCGAGCAGCTGCGCGCCGCCGTCGGGGCGCAGCTTCTCAACGAACTCGACAAACGTCGCGTCGCGCCAGAGGGACATGCGGAAGGCCCCGTGCACCGCCCCCTCGTGCTCGCGCATCCGCCGTGCCGCCCGCCTGCCGTCGCGCGCGTGCGCGTGCGCGGCCGCGTCGACTCCCGCGACGCCGCGCTGCGCGTCGCGCGCGGCCGACGACGGCGCCGCCGCGCTGCCCGCCAAGGGCGCCGCAGCGGCGACGCGCGCGTGCGGAGCGACGGGATCGCCGGCGGCCGGCGGCTCGGCGCGCTGCGGCGTGCCGTTTGCTCCGCGCGCGGCCGTCCCGGGGGAGATGGCCGCGATGGCGCCGCCAGCCGCGCCGCGCGCCAGCCACGCGCATAGGCTGCCGACGAGCTCGCCGAGACCCCCGACGGTCGCCGCGGCGGCGAGTGCGCCGGGCTTGCCGGCCGACAGCGGCTCGCGAGCGTCGTCGTCGCAGCCGCCGGCACCCGTCTTGGCGAGTGCGTCGCGCTCGCCCTCGACGCCCGCCACGACCGCCGCCCCTCCGTCGTCCGCCGCGCCGGCCGCGCGCGCGGCCGGGCGCAGAGGAGGCGTGCCGGTGCAGCCGTCGCCGCTCGTCTTCGCCGTTTCCTCCACTTTGGTCACTTCGTCGCCACCTGCGCCATCTCCGACGCCGGGGCCCTTGGTCACGCTTGCCGCCATGCGCGCCGTGCCCGCCGGCCAGCCCGCCGACTGCTCGAGCGCGGCGGCGAGCGGCGCGACGCGCGTCGACTCGGGCGCGCTCTCGTCATCGGGCTCGAGCGCGTTGTGCAGGCGCGCGAGCGCGCGCTCGACGGCCGCGGCGCCACTGCCGGGGGCGCGGCTCGCCGCGCGCACCGCGCGCCGCCAGGCCGGCGCGAACATGAGCGCCGGCTCGAGCGCCGCGAGCGCGCGCGCCTCGCGCGCGTCGCTCGCGCCGAGGCGCGGCGGCACGCGCGCGGCTCCGCGCGGCGCGGTGCCTCGGAAGCGTGGGCTCAGCGTGTAGGCGAGGTGCTGCGGCACGCCGCGCGCCTCCGCGCGCGCGCGTCCGTCCTCGACCTCGCGCCGCGCCTTCGCGATCGCCGGCGTGGCGCGCGCGAGCCAGTCGGGGTCGGCGGGCAGGTGGATCACGACGAGAATCGGCGCCCAGTCCAGCCGCGGGTTCTTGTGACGGTCGGGCACGACCCACACGAGCAGCACCGTGCCCTCCGCGCCGCACGCCGCCTCGTAGATCCTGGGCTGCGAGCGCCAATCGGGCCTGACGCGCAGCGCCCGCGCGTGGTCGATGGCGGCGGCGCGGTCGCCATTGAAGTGAACCGTCGTCACCTCGCCGATGACGGACCGGCCGGACCGCCAGCAGAACACCGCGTCCGCCGACCCGCCGGCGATGGCCGCGAGCGATTCGGGCGCGGCGAGCCGCGGCAAGCCCTCGAAGGCGGCAAAGTCCTCGTGCGCATTGTACACGCCGCCCCAGCCGTCGTGCGCGTACGCGCGCGCGGCCGCTCGTACCGCGCGCGGCTGGTTCTCCACGCCCGACGTCATGTGCCATGTCGTCCCCGCGAAGCCGGGCTCGCCCAGCTCGGCCCGCACGACGGTACCGTACCCCGCGCCCTGCGTCGGGGCGGCGAGGTGGTGCATGCCCGCGCCGGTCACGCCCTCCGTGCGCTGCCGCGTGACGATCGTGCCCGTCGCGTGCGCGAAAAGCGTGTCGACCACGGCGGGCGCGCGCCCGCTGTTCGCCCGTAGCCGCGCCCTGCCCGCTTTTAGCTGCTCGGGGTCCTTGGCGTCGTACACGCGCGCGTCCGCGTCGCCCTCATCAGGCGCAGTGTAGACGCAGCGGCGTTCGAGCGGCGCCGAGCCACCGCCGTCCGCCGCCGCCGGCGAGGTTGGCGCCGCGCCCGCCGCCACCGCGCTCGTCGCCGCCGTGCCCGTCGCCACCGCCGCAGCCGCCGCGCCCGCGGGGTCGTCGTCCCCGTCCTCCGCGCCCTCCCCGTCGTCAGCGGTGGTGGCGTCGCCATCGTCCCCGTCGCCCTCGCCCCCGCCGAGGCTGCTGAATGGTCGGGGCCCCCACGCCGAGGCGGCGCGCCGCTGCGGCGCACGCGGCGGTGGCGCTCGCGACGGCGGCCTTGGCGCCGCCGCGCCGCGCGGCCTGGCCGCCGTCGACAGCGCGCGGCCTGCAGCGCCCGTGAGCGCGTCGAGCGCGGCCGTGCGTGCGATGCGGTCGTCGGGCGCGCGCAGCGCCGCCTCGACGGCCTGCAGCAGCCCGTCGGGCGCGGATCCGCCGACACTGGCATCGCACGCCTCGGCGAGCCGCGCGGCCTCGGCGAGCCGCGCGGCCTCGCGGGTGAACGGGCCGAAGCGCCTGGCGCGGTCGCCGAGCAGAGCGCCGATGGCGGCGCGGAGCGTGCGCGCGCGGGTCTCCTCGTACGCGGCCGTCGTGAGGCGCGCGAGGCGCGCGTCCAAAGCCTTCTTGATGTCGACAAGGACACTCGCGCGGCGGCCGTAGAGCGTCGATGCGCTCGCCACGACCTCGGCCGCGACTGTTGCCGCGGCGAAGCAACACGCGGCCCCACTCTGCGGGGGCGCCTTGAAGGCATCGATGGGCGGCGCTGTTCTGCCGATGCGCTGCGCAAGCTTCTTGATGAGCACGCCGGCCGCCGTGGCGTACGCCGATTCGCCGTTGCCCAAGGTGCGCGAATCGGCGAGCAGGGCGAGCGCGGCGCCGGGCGGCGCGCCGCGCTGCGCGGGCGGCGCGAGGAGCAGGTACGCCGCCGTCCAGTGCACGAGGCCGCTGGACGCGCGGAGGCAGAGCGGTAGCACGACCACGAGCACCTGCCCAAACCGGTCCGCATCCGCGCATGCTTTGCGCAGGTTGCGCAGCGCCACCTTGAGCGCATGCTGCGAGCACCCCGTGTCGCCCACCCTAACCCTGCTCGTGCCGAAATCCGCGTAACGCAGCAGGGCGATGAGGCAAGTGGATGGGACCACGTGGGGGTGGGTATCTCCCGGCGACAGAATGGTGCTGAGGGCCAGCGAGAAACTGTCCGAGCCGCCCCGCCCGCCGGGCAAAGCGTCCTTCACGGAGTCCTCCATCTGCAGACTGTGGGCACGTCAGTGTCCGGATGGCGGCCCGGATGATACTTGGGAGAATTTACATGATGCCCTGGAGAATGCCCCGCTCTCCCACAACCAGGACCCGCCAGCGCGCCGAGCCTACTCGTTTGCCCGCGCCGCCTCTCTTTGCGCGCCCGAGCGCGGCCTCCGAGCGCGGCCAACGTCCTCCGGGGGCGTGCATCGTGGCTGCTCGGAGGGGCTGCGACGCGGCGAAAGCTCGCTGCGCTGCCGCAACGTGAGCGCGCGCGCGCGGCCGCGCGCCGGCCTGCGCTGCTCTGCACGGCCGCGCGCCGGCCTGCGCAGCCTCGTCGCGCAGCGTGAGCGCGAGCGCGCGCGAGGCGAGCTCGGCGGATGGGTGCGCGGCGGCGTTGGCGGCGGGTGCGGCGGCAGGCTGGGCGGCGGGTTTGGACGGAGAGTGTCGGGGAAGAACGGGGCGCATCCTGGCTGGGAGTTGGACGGCGCCCACCACGCGCTGGCGGATCCTGGTTGCCACCACCACCCCCCCCCCCCCCCCCCCCCCGGAGACGAGGACCAGGGGCATGGCCGACTCGCTGCGCCGCACAGCGCGCGGCGCGCGGCATGCTGCGCGACCTCAAGCACATCCAGCCGCGCTCCGCCCACGCAACGCGCGCAATGCCGCGTTGCACTGCAGGTGTGCACGTGCGGCTCTCACGCGCACTGTGTTGCACGAACGGCATCACGCCACCGAGCTGCGTCCGGACCACGCGCCGCGCGCAGGCGACCACACAGGGGCGCGCCGCGCCGCGCGTGCGCGCCCTCGCAACCGTTGCAGCACGCTCTGCCTTGCACTGCGCCGAGCCGCCGCGCGCTGTGCGCGTGCATGCAGGGCGCACGCGTGCGACGAAGCGCGCGCGCGGCGAGGCGCGCGGGCGGCTCGCTGCGCGGGCGGCAACGCGCCCAGCTGCGCCCAGGCCAGGCGCGCGCCCGCGAGTGCCACCGGGACGCACTGCCCCCGCCGGGG
Source organism: Diacronema lutheri (assembly GCA_019448385.1). NCBI lineage: Eukaryota > Haptophyta > Pavlovophyceae > Pavlovales > Pavlovaceae > Diacronema > Diacronema lutheri. Next base: position 20,302 of record JAGTXO010000088.1, read on the forward strand.
TCGCCGCGCGCTCTGTGTGTGCGCTCGCGCGCTGCGAGCGCGGCGGAACGTTCGTGCATGGCGCGAAGAGCGCGGCACCCGAAGACGGCTGCCCCGAGCCCGCGCCGGGTGGCAGCGAGCGGCGGCACCTCCTCGGCGAGCCCGCCCCGCGCCTTCCCCTCCACGTGGCGTTTTGAGGCAGACGGACACGCGCCCACACTGCGACTGGGCACGCTGCTCGAGGCAGACACGCACCCAACGCGCGCGCACCACGCGCCCGCGTCGGCGGGCCGGTGTGAACGAGCGAGAGCTCGGTGTCGCCAACGGGGGCACGGGCGCGACTTCGGTCCGCCTCTCGACGGACGCAGGCGACGCTGCCGGGAACTTCCCCGACGCCTGCACATCCAGGGCTTCGAGGTACAGAGCTGGGCAACAGTGCCGCTCGTCACCGATGAGGCGGCCAAGCTCGCTATCCTTGCTGCCCTCGGCTCCACCAAACAGCCGGGCGACCCAACGGTTCGTGATCGCCTGGCCGCCAGGTGCGAACCGCGCCCGTGCAAGCGCTTCACCCGCATTCTCCGCCCCGCTGCGGACGTCCGCCTGCCGGCCGCGAACACGGCCGGTGCGCGTTGCCGCCTGGCCCAACACGAAAACCCGCCCGCCCCCGAGGCCGCAGGTCCTACCTGCCCAAGCGCAGCCCAACGGCACGCAGACAGCCCGCCTTGGCAACCGACTCGTGCGCGAGCGCTCCGCCCTCCACAAGAGCCTGCCCCACGCCACCGCCGACGCGGAGCCAGCGCAGCCGACGCCCCTCCGCGACGCTCGCGCCGCAAGGCGCAAGGGCCCCGGCGAGACGGCGTCAACCAAGCCCGCCGCTGGCACAGCGCCGGCACCCGGAGCCCACCCCAAGCCCCCGCGCACGCCTCGCCCCCCCCCCCCCCCCCCCCCCCCCCCCCCCGATCGGCGGACCGATTGCGTTTTGGTGCGCCAGGCTCAATGCGCCATCGCAGTGGCGGGCCCGCAGACGCAGACGCTGACATGCCCAACGCTGGGCACTGAGGCCGCAGGCCGGCCCTCCTGGACCTGGCGGGCGAGCTGCCCGCGCAGCGGCCACGCGAGCCTCGCACTGACCGTGGCGGTCGCTGCCACCGTGATAGCTGCGGGTGCGGCGGCCTTGGCCCCAACCCCATCATCCGTCTTCATCCCCGCCCTGCTCGCGCTCGCGGCCTACGTCGGCAATCCCTGCACCGGGATCCGCCCCGCGAAGTCCACACAAGACTTATCCGTGCTGCACGCCAGCCGCGCGCGCCGACGCGCGCCGCTCCCACACGCTCACCTCCGTTTCCGCGGGCGGCCCAACGCCCCCCCCCCCCCCCCCCCCCTCCCCCCCCCCCCCCCCCGGCAGGCGGCCATCGAGCCGCATTAGCACACCCGCCCGGGGCCTCCCGCCGCACCCGCAGCGGCTCGGCGCCTTGAATCCTCCCGTCCCCCGGGGTGAGGCCTTCAACCCGGGCCCAGCGCGCTCCGACTGCCTCACGCGCGCCAGCGCCAACCTCGGCGGCATGGTAGACCCCGAGCGAAAAGCCGCACTTCTCGCCGTCCTCGTCAGGCGCAAGTACGTTATCCTGCTCCTACTGCCGACGCGGCTCCCGCGCGCGCGGACTACTACGCCGGGCAGATCGCCGCAGACGCACGTGAGTGCACACGTGCGGACAAGGCGCACACGCTCGACGTCCAGTTAGCGCACGTGCACGTGCGCGCCACTGGTCACATTTGAGCGTCCGTGCTCGCCCACAGCGTCGCCATCCACAAGATGCGCGCTGGAGCCATCCAAGCAGGGCTCTGCCTGCTCGGCTTCCGCAAGGCAATTTGGGCCGCGGACAGCGGACAGCGGACGGCGTGCGCGTGCGAGGTGCGAAAGGAGGAAGAAGGTAGGGAGAGTTGTGTGTGTGTGTGGGGGGGGGGGGGGGGGGGGGGGGGGGGGCACAGCGGCCGCCGGAGACGAGGACGCACTCATCGCTGTTGGCAATGCGCGCGTCACGGAGACAACTTGGCGGGCCTCGCACGCAGCTGGGCCGATCGCCGCCGTAGAGATGTCTGCAGCCGTCTCCGCGATGCCGATCGTCGCATCTGTTGGCACCGCTGCCATCTGCCGCACCCGCGGCCAGGCTGCCGGCAAGGTCGGCGCGTCGGGCTCCGAGCTCGGCCACGCAGGCGATGCGGCCGACGGCGGTGACGCTGAGCCCAGCGCCGGGTCCAACGGCTCCACGTCCAGCCGGCTGTGAACGAGCATGCTCGCACCACTTGCCCACGCCAGCGCGTCGGACTCAGGCACGTTGTAGATCTGCGCGGGCAACGCGCGTGCGTGCGGCAGGCGCGCGCGCGAGCTTTCAGGCCACGCGCGCGTGCCGCGCGGGAGGACGGGGCGGTCGCGGCTGCGCTCGACCGCCGGTCGCGGCACCGAGCGACCGTGCGCGCCGCCGCACGTTGTAGTCGTCGCACGGAAACCAAGCCTCGTTGCGGAGCACGATGGCGACAAGGTGCCCGCTCATCGGCCCCTCGCCCACGTGCACCACGCCGGCGACGGGGAGGTGGTCGCGCCCGCCGAGCAGCAGCCGCGGCGCGCACACGAGCGCGCGGTTGTTCTTGCACTGCGAGCCATTGCCGCGCGTCGTGCGCGGCGCCTCGACAGCAATGCTGGCTGGCGTGAGCACGCCCGAGTGGCCCGCGTTCGTGTGGCGATCCCGCGGCGGCCCAGCGGCGCCCCCCAGAGCGTGTGCAAGCGCGCGCGCCGCATCGCCGCCGACGCTGACGAGTACGGCGATGCCCTCGCCGGCCTCTGAAGGCACGGCGATCTGCTCGAGCACTGGCCCGACGCGTGTGTCGGCTTCAAAGGCCGCAGCGAGCCCGGGCACTCGGCCGAGCAGCAACCGGAAGAACTCAGCGGCATCCTGCGGCGTCCTTCGCGCGCCACGGCCCGAGATGACGTCGATGACGGACACAAGACACAGCCGTGTCGGCGCCCTGGTGTCCTCGATCAGCGTGCCAAAGTCCCGAAAACGCGCCCTCTCGACGCTGTTGGCACGGCGCGAAGCGGAGCGAAGCATCGCACGGAGCATGTTCAGGGCGAAGAGCGATTGCATAAGGACGGTCGTGTAGCACGCGCTGCCCTCGTTTTTCGCGCCTGCGCCGCGCCGCGCAGCGCCGGGTGTGCGGGGTGCGCACGCACGGTTTGCGGCGGGATGGAGGGAGGCTGGCTGGGCGCGCGCCGAGCCCGGCAAGCCGTGCAGGCGCTCACCACGCGGCACGCCGGGCACTCTCACCGGCCACATCGGGCCGTCAAACGCGTCTTCCACAGGCTGCCGACCGACGACGTAAAACTTGCTCAAGGCGCCGCGCCGTGCACGCGCCATGCGCGCGCTGTTGCGGGCTGCGCAGCAGGGACGACGGGGGAATTGGCGAGCGAGGGTTGGGCGCAGATCAGCGTGGTGGCGCGGCAAGACGAGCGCGCGCCGGGCGCCTGGCGCGGAGGCGCCCCGCGCGAGGACGCGAGCCGCTTCTCGCACCGGACGGGCGCCCACGCGCAAGCCGGCTTTCGAGGGCTGGTGGATGGTGGCAGATGCCGAAACGGACACATGGAATGATGCGTCGGCGGCGCGAGCGCGGGACGATCTTGCCCGGGCAATTTTGCGCACGCTGCCAGCGCGCGTATGCGTGCGCATGCAGCGGGCGGCGCGCACGTTGCGCGTGACGGGGCGCCGAGCGGCACACCGGCGGGGACGCGCTCGCCGCTGCCGTGGCATCGTACGCTGCCTGCGTGCTGGCCCGCACGCACGTTGCCGGCGCGAGGGGACGGCGAGTGCGCCTCGGCCGAACAGGCGCGAACGTTACGCCCGAGCGCGTGGCCGGGCCCCGCCGACTGCACGCAGCGCCGGCCCAGGCGCGCATCCGCCCGACGCGGATTTGGACGACGCATCGACCGGCACGCCGAGCGTCTGCGCCCGCCTCGCGGCCGGTCGCGCCGGCCCCTCTTCGGCCCGAGGCCGCACGTCCGCCGCGCGCCGCTTTGGCGCGCGGCGCGGCGCTCCCGGAACGCGCATGGCACACGCGCGGTGCGCGGGCACGCCCGCAACGCGCCATTCCAGCGCGAGCAGTTCGGCAAGCTTGCAGCGCGCGAGCAGCCGGGCATGTGCCGCGGAAACACAGTTCGCTGTGTGCGCCGGCCGCGACGACACGGCGTAGCGGCGCGAGGCTGGCCGCCGGGGCCACGGGCGTACTGCCGTGGCGCGACGCCATGGTATGAGCATTAAATTCATCGGGGGGTGGGGTGGGGGGGGGGGGGGGGGGGGGCGCGTTGTGCGCACTTGGCGCGCGAGTAGTGCGAGTGGCGGGCGAGCCTCGTCGCCCACGGAGCCCGCCCCCGGCTCGGCGGCGCGCCGCCTGCTCGCCGGGTCGCGCACCGCCGTCGCCGCCGCTGCGCACTTGCCCAGCTTGCCGGCAGGCGGCAGGCGGCGGCGACGGCGGCGGCGGCGGCTGCGGCTGCGGCGCGAGCGCGACGCCGGGCGGCGGCAGCGCCGACGGCACGCGCGCAGCGGCGACCCACGCGGCGGCGGGCAGCGCGCCAGCGTGAGGCCCCTGCGCGCCGGCCGCATTGGCGCCGCCCTGCGCGCCCTAGAAGGGCGCGCAGGTACGCGGGCCGGTCGCGCGGCGCGCGGTGCTGGCGAGCACCCGACGGCTGCGCGTCGGCGCGAGCGGCGCGGCGGGCGTCGCGCCGGCGGGTGCTGGCCAGCACCGCGCGCCGGCGGCGCGCCCGCCGCCAGCGCGCCGCCCGCCGCCGGCGCCGCGCGCGCCGTCCGCGCCCGCCGCCACCGCGCGCCGCCGCCGCGCATTCGCGCGCGGCGGCGACGGCGGCCGCGGCGAGCGCCGCCGCCGCCGCCTCGCCACCGCTGACCGCGCGGAGCACCTCTTTGAAGACGACGCTGCGCGTCACGAGGTCCGCGCCGAGCGCAAAGCGGACGCGCGACGTGTGCCCGACGCGCGAAGCGGCCACGTGGAGCTGGCCGTGCGTGAAGCACGGCTCGGCGAGCCACACGCCCGCGCACCCGAGCGCTTGCCCCTGCGCCTCGTTACGCCGGCCGCACCGGGGAACTGGCGGCGCATCCGCACAAGCGCGAACGTGCCGTCGTCGGGCGAGTGGTGGTCGACACGCGCGACGAGCACGGTGCTGTCGCGCCCGGCGGCCGCGCCGGGGCGTGCGCACTCGAGCAGCCGGCCGCCGGCGCGCACGCCGCGCACGATCAGCCGCGTGCCGCCGCACAGCCCCTCGCCGGGCGAGAGGTTGCGCGGCAGCATCACCACCATCCCGGGCTTCAGGTCGAGGACGCGGTGCGGCATCTGCGCGTGCTCGAGCGAGTCGAGGAATTCGACCGACGCCCGCGCAATCTGCTTGCCCGCCCCGTCGTCGCGCCAGCTCGTCCGCCGACGCGCACCTCGCCGCCGCGCCCGGGAAGCGGCCGATCACCAGCCAGTTGATCCGCGCCACGTCCGTCTGCTTGGCGCAGAGCACCGCGCGGTCGCACAGCGAGCCGTCGTCGGTCCAACACGTCGCGCCGTGGACAAAGTCGTCACGAGCTCCGTCGGGTAGGCCGAGCCCACGCGGATGGGGACGCCGCCGACGGCCTCGGGCAGCTGCACGGGATCGAGCGGGAATGCGCCGGGCATGGCCCCGGCCGCCGGCACCGCCGCGGGAACGGCGCCGTCGCCGGGGCTGCGCAGCAGCTCCGCCCACTCGCCCGCGCCGAGCGCGTCGCCCGTGTCGCGCGCCGCGCTCGAGGCGCGAACGTTCTCGACCAAGGCGTGCTGCCGATCGTGCTGCCACGGCGCCGAGTACTTGAGGCAGGAGCGCACGATCTGCGCGCGCGAGCCGCGCCGCACCACCGGCAAGCACTGGCGAAAGTCGCCGGCGAGCAGCAGCGTCTCGCCGCCGAAGCGCTCGTCGACGCCCGTCACGTCGCGCAAACACCGATCAGGCGAGTCGAGGTGGCACCGCGTCTGCATCGGCGCCTCGTCCCACACGACCAGCCGCCGCGGCGGCCAGGGAGCGCCCGCGCTCGGAGCGCGGCACGCCATTGAACGGCTTGCCCGTCGGAGTCGGCACCGCCGGGCACCTTGAAGGTCGAGTGGAAGGTGCGGCCGTCGGGCAGCAGCGTGGCGGCGACGCCCGAGGACGCGCCCACGACGACCGCGTGCCCATCCGCGCGCACGGCGGCGATAATGGCGCGCTCGACGAACGTCTTGCCCGTTCCGCCCGGCGCGTCGCAAAGATGCAGCCGGTTGCCCACGCCGCGCAGCGCCGATTTGACGACCGCGCCGTGGAGCGCGCACTGCTGGCCGCCCTCGGCCATCGCCGCGCGCGCCGCCGCCGCGCTCGCAGCCCGCTCGGCGCGATGGTAGCCCTGCGCGCGCGCGAGCTCGCGCCCGCCCGGCCCGGCCGGCGCGCGCGCCGTGCGCAGACCGGCCACCGCCGCGAGCGCCGCCGCGCGCTCGCGCTCGTCGGGCACGTACAGCCCCGTGGAGTCGAACGTGTCGGCCCAGGCGGGCACGCCGTACGAGGCGAAGGCGTCCGAGCCGGGCTGCGGCCGCTGCTCGGCGCGCTTCAGGAGCATGACCCCGCACACGTTCCACTTGGTGCCAAACATCGAGCCCGTGAGCCCCGTGTAGACGCGGTCGAGCTGCGTGGCGATGGCGCAGACGTCCTCGTGCCGGATCTCGTCGACCGGTTCGCGCCGCGCGTCGACGAGCGGCACGACGCGCTCGGAGCCCGCCCACGTGAACGTGCGCGTCGACATGTTCAGCCGCGTGTGCGCGAGCGTGTCGTCCTCGTACTTGGGCTTGACGGCGGGCGAGAGCTTGCCGCGCACCTCCTCCTTCGAGAGGCCGCGCGTGTTGAGCAGCTCCTTCTGGCGCGCGTGCACCGTCTCGACGCGCTGATCGTCGATGGCGCGCAGGGCGCCAAAGTAGGCGTCCATCTGCGCGAGCGGCGCGCCTTCAATCGGCAGCTCCTTGTCGGTCACGCCGGCCGTGTACGCCGCCTTGTCGACGTCCGTCGGCCCGTACATGGTGCCAAAGTTGCCGTCGCCCGTGAGCTCGGGCCAGTCGACGACGCAGGGCGGCGAGACGAAGGCGAGCGCGCGGCGCGACGGCCCGTAGCTCAGCTTGTCGACCGTGCGCGCCTGCTCGCTCGGCTTGACCGGCCGCGTGCTCACGATCTCGCAGTTGACGAGCGCCGCGTCGAAGGCGCGCAGGTCGATGGCGGCCATGGTCGTTGTGCGCGGGAGATCACGCTGCAGGCGGCTCCACAGTAGGTTCGAGAAAAAAAAAAGCTGGGCCAACGGTCAGTCGAGCGCCACAAGCAATCCTCGGGAGCCGGTGGCCCAACCCAACCCAACGATCTTCGTCGCCACCCTTCGCGCGTTTTCCGTTCGCGCCCAAGCAGACAATGAGACCACAATCTCGGTGCTGCTCGGCGCGATGATGGGCCTCAGCGGCTCGGTGGCGATCGTGCTCTACGTGCGCGCGCGACGTCGCGAGGTGCAGCACGGGCGCGTGGCGACGCCGCGCATCATCCAGCGCCAGCTCGAGCTGCAGCTGCCGTGGGGCCGGCCGGACGAGGCATCCGTCGCCTCGCGTGCCGAAACGCCGGGCGTCGAGGCCGCGTCGCGCTCGGTGCGCGACGCGGCGCCCGAGCCGGACCCGGACGAGGGCTACGTGCGCGTGGCGAGCGCGGCGTTCTGAGGCGCGCACGACGTCGCCCAGCCAGAGCAGCCCGGGGCGGGGCGAGTCCGGCTGCGCGGAGGTCCGGCTCGAGCGGGCGGGCGCCATGCTCTGAGGCGCCGCCGCTTTCTAAAAGGGTGTAGGGTGTAGGGTGTAGGATGCAAAACAAGCCCTCCCCACATTTGGGCCCGACGTCATTCCTTCTTCGAAGCCGTGACGTTACTCACATACGAGTACTTTTACTTAGTGTAGGATGTATCTATTCTCTAAGTATTTGCATAGTGTAGGGTGTAGGATAAGTACGGTTACGAAAGTCCTACAGGGAGTGAAGGAATGACGCTGTGACGAAAGAAGGAATGACGTCGGGCCCAGATGTGGGGAGGGCTTGTTTTGCATCCTACACCCTACACCCTACACCCTTTTGAAAAGCGGCGGCGCCTCAGAGCATGGCGGCTCGACAGCATGGCGCCTATACAGCATGGCGTCGTCCAGCGTCACGCCGCGTCGTGGTCCTGCCGCTCCTCCGTGGCGCACGGATGGCGCTCCTCCGTGACGCAGCCGAACGACGTCGCGGCGTCACGGCCCGGGCGCAGTCGCCATCCTGGACGCCACGCTGGACGACGCCATGCTGTCGAGGCGCCATGCTGTCGAGCCGCCATGCTCCGAGGCGCCGCCGCTTTCTAAAAGGGTGTAGGGTGTAGGGTGTAGGATGCAAAACAAGCCCTCCCCACATTTGGGCCCGACGTCATTCCTTCTTTCGTCACAGCGTCATTCCTTCTCCCCCCTATGGGACTTTCATAACCGTACTTATCCTACACCCTACACTATGCAAATACCTAGAGAATAGATACATCCTACACTAAGTAAAGGTACTCGTATGTGAGTAACGTCACGGCTTCGAAGAAGGAATGACGTCGGGCCCAAATGTGGGGAGGGCTTGTTTTGCATCCTACACCCTACACCCTACACCCTTTTAGAAAGCGGCGCCGAAGGTGGGAGGATGCCACCCGTATGCGCGCGTTTGAACGTGCGCGGACGGCCGTTGGCTTCGCGCCCTTTCGCCCACGGTTTGCGCGCCAACGGACCAGTCCTCCGCGGGCGCCGCGCATCGTCTCAGGGGCGGTCGGTGTGGTACGCCGCGCGCATCGTCAGCGCCGCGGCGTCGAGCTCGGCGAGCGAGGGCGCGTACGTGACGCCGCTCAGCACCTCGTCCGCGCCCGCCCTCGTCGCGCTCGCCGCCTCCGCAGTGCGCGCAGGCGGCTTCGTGACGGCACGCGAGGCCACGCCGCGCGCCGCAGGTGCCTTCGCGCGCTGCATCGTCTGTCTGCCGGTCCGACGCGCTCTGCTCTGAACGAACGGACGGCACGCCCGACGAGATCTCGTCGCGTGCACGCTCGCACAGCATGTACCCCCAGAACGTCTCCGAGCTGCTGCCCGACGAGATCTTCGGCGACGAGCTGCTCGTCGACCGGCACTACCGCGTGCGCATCCTTCAGCGCGTCGCCCGCCGCCGCGATGCGGCCGAGGCCAACTTTTGGCTCGACGGCGGGCCCGCCGACTCGGTCGTCGGCGCGTGCATGTGCGGCCGAATCTACGCGCTCAAGTGCATGGGCCGGCTCGTCCGCGGCGCCCGGATCCTCGCGCTGCTGCGCAAAAATGTGGCGCTCGCCACGTGCCGCGCACACCTCATGGGCCACATGCTCCAGCGCATCGTCGGCGACAGCGGCGTCGCGCGGCTGCTGCAGCTGGTTGCAGCTCGTTCGCGAGGATCACGACACGCTCAACGCCGAGCACCAGGCCTTGGAAGCACAGCATGACACCGGCCAAGTCATGCGACGGCATGTGCGCGCGCGCCGACGCGCTCTCCAAGGACCTCGCACGGGCGCACGAGCACGCTCACAAGCTCGATGGCTATCTGGTGTGGTGCAGCGAGCGCCTCGGTGAGAGTGACTCTTTCAACGGAGCGCTCGAGAACCTGAACACGCGGTGCAGCATGAGATGTGCTGGCTCCACGCCGAGATGTCGTCGCTCGTTGCGAGTTCGCCCGAGGCTTACGCGAACGACAGCGAGGCCACCGACTTCAAGGACCACGGCGTGTGCGTCGAGTTCGATGTCTTCAACCGCGACGGGGTCGAGGGCGCGCCCGTGCCCGCGACCGCGCCCACGAAGGCAGAGCCGGGCATCGAGTCCGAGTGCATCGCGCCCGCACAGGCAGAGCCGGGCAGCGAGTCCGAAGCGTCGCGCCCGCGCCCGCGCCCGCGCCCGCGCCGGCAGAGCCGCGCACCGAGCCCAAGTGAGCCAACGTGCCGCCGAACTCGCCCAAGCTCTCGTCGGTCGACAGTCAGGCCACCGAGTACAAGACCTCCTACGCGAACTCACGTGCTCGCCACCTGCAACGCCTCGAGTTTACGCACGCGTTCGAGTCTGTGCAGGCCGAGGTCGCTTAGCCAAAGCGCGCCAAGGTTCCGGCCACCGGCGCATCCAGCCGCTGGCTGCGCAACACGGCGGTGCGCAACACCCGCAGCTCGGCCAACGGCAAGTAGCGCGCCGGCGCAGCGCACGGTATGCCGCGGCGAGCTCAGTCGCGAAGAGTGTCCGACTGGCCGCGCCCTCCACGGGGTGCACGCGCACTCGGCGCGGTCCGGTCAGTCAGGGGGCCTCAGCTTGCGCGATGCCAGTTGCGAGCCCCCCCGGAATCCGCCATTCTATTCTACTAGGCGTAAATCACCCAAGCCCTTCCGGTCGCCCGCATTCCGGGGTCGGACCCTCCGTCGGCCCGGCTCGGGCCCTCCGTCCGCCGCGCCCGCTCGACCCCGAATTCTACTCCAAATCGGCCGGTCAGGAGGGTGTCTCGGTCCTAGGCTCGTCATAAGCCTCGCCCCGACCCCTCGAGCGCTCATTGGCTGGCTTTTAACCCTTGATTGTACGACCCGGGTCGTACTCTCAGCCTTACACTGGCCGGACCAGCCCGGACCGCGCCGTATATAGCTTCTGGTTTTCAAAAAGCGGCCTGTACACGTCGGGCAGGTAGGCGGACGTGCCGCCCGGGCTCACCTGCATGAGCCGCACGTCGCACTCGCCTCGCTCCCACGCCCAGCTGTCGTCCGACGAGCCCAGAGCCGTCGGGAACGACTCGGCGTCTGAGAGGAAGACACGAAGCCGCGCGCCTGGCACGAGCGCGGCGCTCGCGAGCAGCGACTCGTCATCGAGGGGCAGTCGCACGGTGAGGTATGAGAACCCATTCGCCAGCTCGGACGGCGCGTCCGCGAGCACCTCGGCTGCCATCTCAAAAGCCTTCTCGACGGGCACGAGGACTGCGAGCGGCTGGCAGCGTGCGCCGTCCGATCCGTCCGCGGGCGCGTCCGGCGGCGTCGGCGGCTGGACGTACGCGGAGAGGCGCATCTGCGCGATGGGTGTGTGCCGCCACGGCAGCCACGTCTTCGCCATCGGCACCGAGCAGAGCCCGCGGTTGCGCCACTCGCGCCCGGCCGATGCTACGGTCGAGTCGAGCCCGGGCGCGACGTACCGTGGGGTCCCGTCCTTGAGGACCAACGTGAGTGCGAGGTGGAAGCTTGGGAAAGGCAGGTCCTCCGGCAGCCACATGTCCTCAAACGTGAGCGGGTCGACCCACGATCCGCGCTCATCGTCGCCGTCGGCTGACGGGTTGACGCGTCGCATCGCGAGTCGCCCGTCGCCGACGGCTGACGTGCACCAGAGGGGCCACGACTGGCAATACGACAGCGGCAGCTTCTCCGCCATGAGCGAGCCACCTGCAATGGAGACGTAGCTCAGCGTTGAGGTTGAGGAAGCTGACACCATCCCCATCCCAAGCATCGGCACCAGCGAAGCCGCCATCTTGTCTCGTGCCCGTCGCGTCGAGCAGATTGCAGCTGAGCTGAGGTGCTCGCGGACGCGCCGCGCCGTTTGGGTTCTCGAACCTCGCCATGTAGACGCATGTGCAGTGCACATGGCCGACCGTGTCCGATCCCTTCCCATCCCCCCCCTCCCCCCCCCCCCCCCCCCCCCCCCCCCGGCCCCCTTCCCTCTCCCCACCAGAGGGCCTGCTCTATACGCGGTCAAACGTCCCGCGCGCGTGCTCGTACGCGAGCTCGGCAAGCCGATCGTACCCTCTGCCGCTCAAATGAAGGCCGTCGTCCCACAAGGAGGGATCTGAGTGAGGCAGCGCGGCCGCGATGTCGGCGAGCGCGTCGACGTCGCCCTGCACGGCAAGCGCGCGCAGGCCCGCATTGATCGCCTCGCGCGCGTGGCGCACGCCCGCGCCGCCGGCCGCGCCCTCAGCGGGGTGCTCGGGCACGGTGAGCGCGACCGTCAGGCAGCCGCACCCGCGCGCCGACGCATGCAGCGCGCGCAGAGCCGCGACGACATCCTGCGGCCGCGATCGGCGCGCCATGACCTCGGCGAGGTCGTTGGTTCCCGCAAGGATCAGCACAAGCGCAAACGGCGCGCCCGCACTGGCCGCATCGCGTAGGTGCGCGCGCAGCCCACCGCGCCACGAGCGGCCGCACACGTCCTCGATCGGGGCGTGCGTGTCGATGATCTCAGCCATCCGGCAAGCGGTGAAGCCCGAGAGGCCGACGTGCTCGACGCGCCAGCGCTCGCCCGCAAGCAGCTGCAGGCGCTGCGCGTACGGGCGGAACGTGTGGCCGCCCTGCAGGTAACCCGCCGTGAGGCTGTCTCCAAACGCGAGCGCACGCATCGTCGATTATAACGCGGGACCGGGTGCCATCGCGAAAGCACAAAGCTTTCCAGTTCACCTTGGCTATGCGCGTGCTCGCGTTGGCGCGCTCGCTGTCGAGCACGGCGGCGAGCGCGGCGAGCCGCACGGCTCGCCTCGCGCCACCGGCGCCGCCGGCCGGCGTGGCGCCTGTGCCACCGGCCATCGTGCCTGCGCAGGAGTACCTCGTCTCCAAGATCGTCGCCAACCACCTCAGGCGGCCGCAAAAGCCCGAGCCGCGCGCCGTCGACGGCGCAGCGGACGCGGCGCGTGGGATGCGCGTGGGCGAGGCGAGCACGCGGGTAGGGAAGGCGAGCCGGGCCACGAAGCTGCAGTCGTCGCCGGATGCGCGCCCGCCAGCCTTCGAGCCCGACACGCTGCGCGTACCGATCGCGCACACTGACCGCGACAAGAAGGCGTCGGGGTCGGTGGAGAGCAGCTGGCCCGTCGCCGACTTCAAAGAGATGATCTCCGAGATGAAGACGACGATCGGGCGCTTCGCCGGCGTGCCGCGCGAGAACATTCGTTTCCGCGTCAACCTTGTCCCGCTCTCCCTCGACGCGAAGGACTGCATCACAAGCGCCGCGCGCCCGAACACGCCGCCAGCGTCGCTCATCGCGAATTACATCAGCGAGCAGATTGAGGGGGGCAAGCTGCGCGAGCTCGGGAGCATGCGCGGCGTCTCGGCGCTTACCAAGGAGATCTACGATGCCTACGGCCCGCACACCGGCCGCCGCCGCTATGTCAAGGGCGTCCGCCTTCTCATCAGCGGGCGGTTGGGGCAGGAGCGCGCAAGCGACGCGGGCGCGACCGAGGGGACGCTGCCGCTTTCGACGATCGACGCGGACGTGGACTACGCGACGCGGCGCGCGCAAACGCGCTCGGGCATGGTGGGCATCAAGGTGTGGGTCGTGAACGACGGCGTGCCGATGATGGACGTGAGCGAAACGGCTTGACCCCGGCGCATGCGCGACGTGCGTGCGCCGGCGCACTGAGAAGGGCTCTCATTGAACCACCCCCCCCCCCCCCCCCCCCCCCCTCAAAAAGAAGGTGCGGGCGTACTCATTGAACCGCTCACCGGACCTCGTCAACGCAGCGTGCGCGCCAGCCGGAAGCCGGCATGCTGGAAGAAGTGCGGGCGGAAGTAGTTGCGCGTGCGCGCCGAGCAGAAGGCGCCGCCTGTCGCGAACGAGCCGCCCGTGAGGATGAAGTGACGCCCGTCAAACATGGGCTCTGAGTAAGCTGGGTAGAGGCGGTGCGGTTCAAACCCGTCGAGCGGGGCGGCCTCGTCGGTGCAGTGCTGCCACACGTTGCCGAGCAGGTCATGGTGGCCGGTGCGCGCCGCGCGCATCGCGTCCACCGGTGCCTCGCTCGACCAGCGCAGACCGCCGTTGGCGTCGCCGAGCCCGTCGTCCGCCGCGCCGGCCGCCGCGGCCTGGGCTGCGTTCTGCGCACGCAGCAGCGCGAGCTCGGCCTCAGTGGGCGGGCGGTACGCGACGGGCGGCGCGAGGTCCTCCACCTCCGAGCGCCACGCGCAGTACGCCATCGCCTCGTGCCGATTCACGACCACAGGCCAGTCCCATTGCATCGGTGCCTTGCTCAGCAGCAGGCGCAACCCGCCGCCCGCCGCCCAAAACTGCGGAGCGCTCGCGCCGACGGCCTCGCGCCATGCCCAGCCCTCCGCGGGCCAGTAGCGCTCGCGCGCGTACCCGCCCTCCGCGACAAACCGGTGGAACTCGCCGTTACTCACGAGGCTATTGCAGATCTCGAACGGCGGCACGTCGACCACCCTGCGGCCATACTCCAGGTCCCAACCAAATTCAGGCTCGCCGCGCCGGCCAAGCTCGACGTGCCCGCCGCGGTTGGGCAAGAGCTGCGCTGGGCGGAAGTCGACGCCCTCGCGCGGCGTCGGCGACGCGCACGGCCGCTGCGCCGACGGGTGCACCGGCGCAAAATGCAGCGATGGCTGCAATAGGTGGGTGGGCATCTCGCGGAAGAGAACGGATGACGTCTCGGTGTGCACGCGCTGGTGCTCGATGGTCATCAGCAGCGCCCAAAGCGGATGCGCGCTATCGACGGGCGGCACGCGCGCGCCCTGCAGCGGGCCGACCTCGCGCTCGATCACGCGCGAGACGAGCGCGTGCACCTCCCGCCGGTACGCGAGCACGTCGGCGACGGCTGGCCATAGCGAGCGGTTGATCGACATGTCGTCGCCGGGCTGCTCGTCGACGCCCGCCTCAAAGATGCGCTCGAAGGACGGGTCGACGCGGTCCGCATCGGCGAGCACGCCGCCGCGCACGAGCACGTTGACGTAGAACGCCGCCGAGTGGCCATAGTAGAACACTTGCGGCCGGCGCAGGTCATGCCACGGTGGCGCGAGGAATGCCTCTTCGCCGTCGAGCGCGGCGAAGAGCGTGTCATCGGCGAGCCACGCATTGTCCATGTAGCGCTGCACCGATTCGCGCGTCAGCTTGGACACGTCCAGGGCCGGCAGCGCGCGCACGCGACCGTCATCGCCGAATCCGGGCGCACCGGCGACGGGTTTGCGGGCGGTCCACCAGCGTGCGTCGCGCGGGCCCGAGAGCCACGATTCGCCGCGCAGGTGGCGCAGCGATGGGCGAAGCGCGGCGGCAGCGGCGGCTCGAACGGACATGCTCGCGCGAGAAGGATCGCCGGCGCTCCCGCGGAGGGGACGTCCTTGAAGTTCGTGTCGAGAATGCGAGCAGTCCGGTTGAGTGGGCGTCCGGACGGCAAGGCCCGTGGCGCGTGGTCCAAGATGGTGAGGGCAGCGTTGGCCCACGGGGGCTTTGCGTCGGCCGCTGCGCTATGCGATTTTGGCGCTCACGGGGAGCTACGCCGTGGCGCGCGTGCTGCGACGTGCGCGCGGCCCGCGCAGGTCGCGAAGAAGGCGGCAAAGTCGTCCGCCAAGGCGGCGGCCGGCAAGGCGAAGACGCTCAAGTTCACGATCGACTGCACTGCACCCGTCGACGATGGAATCATGGATGCGGCCTCGTTTGTACGCGCGGCGCTCGTGCGTGCGCGCTCGTGTCGTCGCACCGAGGGAGCCTTTGTAAAGGGCCCCATAGCCGTTCATGCGCTGCCTCATCGCGCCTGCGCGCTGCCGGGCTTTGCTCACCTGGCTGCACCCGGCCCGGCCTGCCGCCGCGCAGGAGAAGTTCTTGATGGACAAGATCAAGGTCGACGGCAAGACGGGCAACATGGGCTCAAACGTCTCCATCAGCCGCGAGAAGACCAAGCTGACCATCTCCGCTGAGATCCCGCTCTCGAAGCGCTACTTGAAGTACCTCTCGAAGAAGTACCTCAAGAAGCAGCAGCTCAGGGATTGGCTGCACGTGGTGGCGAACACGAAGCAGTCGTACGAGCTGCGCTACTACAACATTCACGATACCGAGCAGGAGGAGGATGACGAGTAGGCTCGCCGCCTCGTCGCCCGCACCCGCCGCGAGCCGTGGGCGAGCTGGTGCGCACGTCGGGCGCGTGCGTGCCTGCGTGGTGTGCGCCAGTTGTGCCCGCACCCGGGAGCGGCAGGACGCCATCGCGCCAAAGCGGGTGCCGTCCCCACTCGAAGTGCTCTTGTGGGGGACGGCGCTCCGACGCCGTGGCTCACGTGCAGCGGGCACGCGGGATGGCCGCAGTCCGCCACTGCCGCGCTGCCAGCAGGGGTCGACGGCGACGCGCCCCTTCGCGGTGGGGCGCTCGGTGGCTGGGCGTGTCCGTTTGCTCGGCTGGGAGTGGGCTCACATACACACTCGGCAGGGCCCCGTCTGAACCAGTCTGATCGTATCGACTCATTGCTCCTGTCGGCTCTCGCCCCGGACCGTACGGTTCTCCCCTGAGGCCCGGACCCGCGTGCCCGATCACCCGGACTCTGGCGCAGAATGGCGTCGCGGCGTCGCGCAGTGTGAAAAGCGCTTTCCCGGGTCCTCTTTGCGGGGGACGTTCGGCGGAGGAGGCGACACAGCGGCGCGCACCGCTCTTACCGCGCGAAGCGTGGGTCTGCGGATAGCGCGGGCGCCGCAGCTTCGTGCGCTCCAGTCCACAAGACCGCGATAGCCGAATCGCATACCGCACGTCGGAGATGGCGGACGACCGTGCGCCAGACCACGCGGCAGGTGAGGGAGCTGCCTGCCCATCGCAAGGCGCGTCCGCACGCCAGCGCATGCAGCCTCCGCGCAGTTTGCGCTCCAGTTTGTCAACGCCTCGACTTCCTCGCCCGAGGCAGAGGGCTGCATGCTGGCGCGCAGGGCCGTGCGACGGCCACGGCCTACGCCTGCTGCGCCGCGCCCGCGCATGTCGGCCTGGCTGCCTGCTGGATGTTGCTCCCATCGCGCGTGGGGCGCGTGCGAGCGCACGCGCAGATTGAGCCTCCGCTTTCGCTCCTCCGCGCCCGTGCGCCTGCTCTCCGCCGCTGCGCCCCGCGCGACGTGCGTCACTTAGCCGCGCACCCGCGCCGTGCGTATTGAACGCGGTCTTCGCGCACGCGCCGCGCCGTCCGCCGCACATCTCGCACCGCGCCTCGCACACGCTCCTCGCGCGCGCAGGAGGTCACGTGCCGTCACAACCATCAGCCATATCTCGGGCCCTGCTCCAACAGCTCGCCCAGCCGATCCCATCAGATGCTACAGGGGGCGTGCCGCCGGCCGCGTTGACACATTCCGGCCACGCGCAATTGCCGTCGGCGACTGCCGCCGCGGCGTGCGCGCAGCAGTACGGGGTGGCGCAGGCGTTTGCGCAGGCGCAGGCGCAGGCGCAGGCGCAGCAGCAGGCGCAGGCGCAGGCGCAGGCGCAGGCGCAGGCGCAGCAGCAGGCGCAGGCGCAGGCGCAGGCGCAGCAGCAGGCGCAGCAGCAGGCGCAGCAGCGGGCGCAGCTGCAGGCGCAGCTGCAGGCGCAGGCGCAGCAGCGGGCGCGGTTGCAGGCGCAGGCGCAGCAGCAGGCGCAGCAGCAGGCGCAGCAGCAGGCGCAGCAGCAGGCGCAGCACGCGCAAGCCCTGCACACCCACAGCCAGATGCTCGCTCACGCCACGCACGCCGCCGGCGCGCAGCCATCGCCGACGGTAACGGCTGCGCCCGGCCTGGCCGAACAAGCGGGCAGGGGCGCATGTGACTACACGCAGATGCAGATGGCGCAAGCGGCGGCTAAGCTGCAGGCGCAAATGCAAGCCGCCGCCGCCGCGCACCGTGCGCAGCTTGCGGCACAGCAGAGCGCGCATGCCGTCGCCGCGGCAGCCGTCGACGGCGCGCAACCGCAGCCGCAGCAGCCGCGCCAGAGTTTTGACTGTCATTACGAGCAGGTCGCGTGTCCGGCAGTTTCGTTCGGCGCGGCAAAGCCGCTCTCTGCGACTGCGCACGAGCGAACGGGCGCGAGCGCGCCGTTGGCGCACGCACACGTGAACGCGGCGAACGGTAGCTGTGGCGCGGCGGGCGGCGCGCCGGCCGCGCCGGGCGGCGACTTTGCGCAATTCGCCGCGCAGCGCCAAGCAGCGCAGCAGTCGCCGATGCAGCACGCGATGGCAGCCGGCGCGTGCGCGCTCGGCGGCGCGCCGCCGGGCGGAGCATCTGTCGGTGCCGGTGCTGGGTGCACGTATGCGACGGCCCAGGCAATGTTACAGCGCATACAAGCGGCACAGCAGCAGCAGGCGATGCAGCAGCAGCAGGCGGCGCACGGCTGGTGCGATCAGGCAGCGGCGAATGGCGGCGGATGCTCCGTGGCGGCGAGCGCGGCGGCGGCCAGCGCGGACGCCGTCGGTGGCTGCCAGGGCAACGACGCTGTAGCTCCGCATACGAGCGGTGCCTCACCTGCGGCAGGCCTCGCGTATGCTGGCCGCGCACAGTCTCCATACCATGCGCAGGGACACGCCGTGCAGTACCACCTCGTGCAGCCGCCGTTGCACGCCGTTCACAGCTCGCATGCCGAGCTCGCCGCGCAGCAGCATCAGCAGCAGCGCGCTCTGGCGGCCGCGGCGTCCGGCGCGAGCGCGGCAGCCGGCGGCTGCAGCTGCGCGGTCGGTGCGCAGCCTCTCGCCGTCGGCGCAAGCGCCGCCCCGCTCTTCGCGTGGAAGCGCCCATACGAGGAGGGGACGGACAGCTCGGCCATTGCCGCCGCTGGCCTCGACGCGCGCGGGCGAGGGCGTGGGCGCGGCGGCGGTGGATCGGGCGGCGACGGGCGTGCCGTCAAGAAGGCGCGCGGTGGCGGGATGACGATGATGGGCGCATGCGCGCCGGGGCCGACGACTGCGCCGATGGGTGCCGCCTGCGCCGGCGGATGCGCGCCGGCGTATGGCGGCGTGTGCTGCGCGGGAGGCGGCGGCTGTGTGGCCGGCGCGGGCGGCGCAAGCGGCGCAGGCGGCGGGGGCGACGGCGGCGGCGGTGGTGGCGCGTGCGCGACGAATCGCGTGCTCTCCCTGCTTGGCCCAGGCTCCGCTGGCTCCGCCATGCTGAGCATTTTTGGCGTCCCGATGCTCGTGCCTCCGAAATGGGCCGACCTCGACTTTGCCCAGCCAGCTGTGATGGGCAAGTTGGAGCTGCGCGCGCGCAAGGCTCGCGAGGCGAAGCAGCGCCTGCAGCACGCGATTCCCCTCACCGGACCGGGCTCGGAGGTTGAGCTCGACCTGGCCGGGCGCGTGATCCCGCCCGCGCCGCCCGCGCCGCCCGCCGACGGCGCCGCCTCGGGGGTCTCGCCGCTCGGTCTCGCGCGAGATGCGGCGCTTGCGCTCGCGGACGCGGGCGGCACGGCCGTCGGCGTTGGTCCGTACGATGGCGGCATGGCCGGCGCGCACGATCCGGGGCAGGAGGTGGAACTGCAGCGCCGGCGGCTGTGGCAGGCGCTCGCACGGCGTGACGTGCCGCGCGTCTCGCGCCAGCAGCAACAGGCGTCGCGCGACCGGCTGCACAACAGCCGGCGCGTCGCGCAGGCGTGCCAGGGCCGAGTCCGGGCGCGCGTGCGCGAGTGCGCGCGCCGCGCCCTGCAGGCAGCCGCGCGCGCCAAGCGTATCGCGCGCGACGTCCTCCTCGGCGCGCCGGCGCCGAAGTCGGCGGTGCCGGCCAAGCGCGCGCCCGCTCCGCCGCGCGACGTGTGCCCCTTCGAGCCGCTCTTCTTCTTCTCGCAAGAGCGCAAGCGCGGCGACGACGAGGGCGCGGATCGGTCGAGGCTGCACGCCTTCCTCGGCGCTCAGCTGCTCGCGCTCGAACTCGGCTCGCATCTCGCTCTCGCGCGCGCCAGCGCCACGACCGCCCGGCCGTGGCGCGGCGCCGGCGTCGGCGTCGGCGCGCGCGCCGTCGGCGTGGCCGCGCCTGCTGGCGGCGGCGGAGCGGCGGAAGCAGCGGGTACGCCCGCGCCCACGGCCGTGCCCGCGCTCACGCCGACGGCGCTCGCGGCGAGCGCGCTCGGCTCCAACGCGGCCTCTGTGGCGCGCCAGCTGCTGCAGCTGGGCGGCGCGGGCGACGAGAACGGGCGCGAGCTTGCGGGCGACGTGGCGCGCATGGCGAAGCTCAGCGCCCTCGCGCCCCTCCGCGCGCGCGCCGCGTACGAGGCTCGGCTAGCCGAGATCGCCTCGGCTGGCGGGCTGAGCGCGCGTGCGGGCGCGGGCGCCGCGCCGTCGCGCTCGCCGCCGCTCGACGCGGCGGCGATCGCGGCGGTCGAGCGCGCGCTCAGCTCGGCGAAGGGTTACGACGTGGCTGCACTTCGGACAGCGTGGCGTGCGGCCGCGCCCGCCGGCGGCGCGGCCGACGTCTCGCCGGACGCGCAGCCGGGCGGTCCGGACGCGCAGCCGGGCGGTCCGGACGCGCAGCCGGGCGGTCCGGACGCGGAGGCAGCGATCGCGGAGCATTTCTCCGGTTCGCTGCGTCCGTTTGAACATGCGGGCGTGCGCTGGTTGCTGCACCTGTGGGACGCGGCCGTGCCGTGCGCCGTCGCGGATGAAGTCGGGGTCGTCGAGCAGATCGCCGCGTTCCTCTGCGCGCTGCGCCTCGGCGCGCGCGGCGGCGCCGTCGGCCCGTCGGGCCCCGCGCTGCTCGTCGCGCCGCTGGCCGACTGCCGCGCGTGGTTGCATCAGCTGCGCCAGCTCTGCCCAGCGCTGCGCGTGCTGCCATACTGTGGCGACGCGAGCGCGCGCGCCGCGCTGCGCGCGCGCCTCTTCGGCGCCGCGCACTGCTCGGCGGGTGCGCTGGGCGGCGCGCAGCTCGCGGCCATGTGCGCCCTGATCGGCGACGCGCCGCCGGTGCACTGCGTCCTCGCCCCGTACGCAGCGCTCGCGGAGGACGAGGCCGCGCTCGCTGCCGTGCCGTGGTCCGTCGCGGTGTGCGACGAGCTGCACGTGCAGACCTCCGCGCATCGCGCGCCCGTCCTCCGCTTACGCACCGCGCGGCGCGTGCTTGTCGCGCGGCGCGCGCCGTTGAGAGCGCCGGCCGCACGGCTCGTCGCGTTCGCGCAGAGCATGGCGGCGCTCACGGACGGCGGCGGGCCGTCGGCTGCCGCCCTCCTCTCGGAGGGCGAGCGGCTGCGCCTTGTGCGCGCTCTCAGCCCGCTCGTCCTCGCGCGCTCCACCGCCGACCTCGCCGTCGAGCTGCAGCTGCCGTCGATTGTACGCGTGCGCTGCGTGCCGTGCGCGGCGCAGGCGGAGGCGTACGCGCGCGCGGTGCGCGACGCGCGGCGCGCGGCGCGCGCGCCGGACGCGGCGCTCGGCGCGGCGGCGCAGGCCGCGCTGCAGCGCGCGTGCGTGCATCCGCGCCTCGGCGCGCCCTTTCTGCTTGGCGCGCGGCTGCGCGCCGAGCGCGCGGCCGACGCGGGCTTCGCCGGCGCGCTTGCGCTCGTGCGCGCGCCGCGCGCACGCGCGCTCGGCGGCGCGGGCGGCGCGGGCGGCGCGCCCGAGTGGCTCGCGCGCGCCGTCGCGTCGGGCGCGATTGGCGTCGCCGTCGACCAGTCCGTCGGCGCGCCGATGCAGCAGTCGTGGCTTGATGCGTGGGCGGAGGGCGCCTCGCAGCACGCAGAGGCAGGCGGCGCGCTCGTGTCCGGCGTCGAGCCCGCGCCCGCCGGCAGCGAGGCGCGCGTTGCGTGCGAGACGCGCTCGGCGCGCAGACCGCCGCCAAGTACAGCGACGATCGCGCTCGTGCTGCGCATGTGCGAGAGCCCCCTCGTCCGCTACGGCCGCGCCGCGCCGCGCGCCTCGCTTGAGCATGTCGGCAGCGCGGGCGAGCGCGCGCTGCTGCCGGCCGGCGCACCGTACAGCGGCGCGGCGCGCGCGGTCGAGCTGGACGAGGGCGTGAGCGCGATACCGCCATGGGTGCCCAACATTTGGACGACACGGCACATCGTCGCATCGGTCGCGGGCACGCCGCGGCCGCCCGACGAGCCGCGCGCGCGCGTCTCGGCGCACGCAGTCGCCGCGTCGGCGGTCGTAGCCGACGGCGCGCCGGTCGCCGAGCCGGTCGCCGCGTCCGCCGATCGTGTCGCGCTCGCGCACGGGCGGCGTGGCGAGCTCACGCATGACCGCGGCGCCTTCTCTTGGCTCCCATTCTGCGGGCTTGGTGCGTCTGACGTGGCGGCGCGCGCGCGCGCGTCGCGCGCGCTCGGCGCGCTTGTCGCCATGCTCGACGAGGGGTGCCTCCCGCTCGTCCGACCGCGCGAGATGGACCCGCTTGCCGCGCGCGCGCCCGCGGTCGCGGTCACGGCTGGCGCGGGCGCGACCGCGGATGGCGCGGGTCCTTCGGCCGCGGGCGCCGGCGCGCAGCGTGCCGGCGTGCCGGCGAGGCAGGGCGCGCGGCCGGCGGGCGCGGCGAGCACGGCCGCCGCCGCGGCCGCCGCGGCCGCTGCGGACGCGGCGGCCCAGTCAGAGGCGCGCGCGTGGCTGCGCTGCGCGCTGCGCGTCTGCCGCGCGCACGCGCCGCCGCGCGCGCCGGCGCTCGCGCTGCAGCTCTGCGGCGCGCAACCATGCCTCCTTGCCGGACGGCGCACGACGTGGAGTGAGCTTCTCCCGACGGCGGGCGGCGCCGGCGCAGCGGAGGGCGCGGCCGCAGTCGCGGCGGCCGCCGCGGCCGCGCTCGGCATGGGCGGATCGGACGGCTGGCCCGCGCCGCGCGTCGTCGCCGCGCCGATCGCACCCGCCGTCTCGGCGGCGCCGCGGCTTTTCGGCCGGCGCGGCGGCCTTTGGCCTTCGGCACGCGCCGCCGTGCTCGCGCACGCACGCGCGCACTGCCCGGCTGCGAGCCGCGTCGCGCCGCACAGCGCGTGGTCCATGGCGCCGTATCGCGCGCGCGCGCACCGGCCCGCGTCGAGCGGCGCGCTCGCGCGCGTGCCCGCCGCGTTGCGCATCGCGCTCAGCCGCGCGCTGCCGCCCGACTCGCACGCCGCCCGGCTGTGGATCCCGCCGCTCGGCGCGCTGCTCTCGGGCGCGGCCAAGCTGCGCGGCCTCGACGCTCTTCTCGCGCAGAGGCTTCTCGTACGCTGCGCGCGCGCGCGAGGCCCGCCCCGCGCCGTAGCCGCGCGCGCCGTCGCCGCGCGGCGCGCGTTGACCGTGCCGACAGCTCGTGCTCACGAGCAGTCCGTCTACTCGCGGCGCGCGCCCTTGCCCTGCCCTCTCCTTTCCTTCGCATGCGCGCGTCGCTCCGCGCCGCGCGCCGTGCGCGCAGCCGACGCGCGCGCACGTCGTCATCTGCGTGAGAACCGCGGAGTGCGCCGCGGCCGTGTGCGCGCTGCTGTTGCACCGCGCGCTGCCGCACTGCACGATGCACCTCGCGCCGCGCGGCGCCGAGCCGCAGCCGCCCGTCGGCAAGGCTGGCGTGGCCAAGGGCTCGAGCAAGGGCAAGGCCGCCGCAGTCGCCGCGGCCGTGCAGGCGGCGGCTGCGGCGGCCGAGGCCGCCTCCGCCACCGCAGCGCGGGCGGCGGCTGAGGTGGCCGCGAGTGGCACAGCGCGCGGATTTGCGGCCGACGCCGCTTTCGCGCACGTGCCGGCGGAGAGCGCGGCCGAGACGGCGGCTGCGTTTGAAGCCGCCAGGTGAGAGCGCTGTGCTGCTGCCCTTCACCCGCAGCTGACTGTCTGCATGGCGCTGTGCATGGCGCTGCCTCACGCATGGCGCTGCCTGCATGCACTCACGCATGGCGCTGCCTGCATGCACTCACGCATGGCGCTGCCTGCACGCACTCACGCATGGCGCTGCCTGCATGCACTCACGCATGGCGCTGCCTGCATGCACTCACGCATGGCGCTGCCTGCATGCACTCACGCATGGCGCTGCCTGCATGCACTCACGGCATGGCGCTGCCTGCATGCACTGCCTGCACGCCCATCTCAGCTCATGCCGTTCGCCTCTCCCCATTCCGTTTCAAGCGGCTCGATGGGCACGCCAGCCCCGCGTGACTCGCCGCGCATTACCATCCCTGCTGCAGAGTATGCCCTCACACTCACGCACCGGCGCGCGCGCACATGCACCGTCCTCGCCCTGCGCTTTGCCGCGCCCGCGCCTGCCCGCGCAGCGCGATCGATCTGCCGTGCGCCTGCGTCCTCCTCGCGCCGCACGGCTCGGGGATGCCGCCGCGCCTGCGCTCGGTCGACGCGCTCATCTTCTTCGAGCTGAGGCCCGCAGCCGACGACTGCGCGCGCGCCGCGTGGCTCGACGCGCTGCTCGGCCCGAGCAAGGGGCGGCCGCCGGTGCGCGGCGCTGGCGCGGCGCGCTGCGGCACAGCGGCACGGCGCACGTTGCGCCGCGTCTCATCACAGCTGCCGCCGCGGCCTTTTGGCATTGCACTCACAGCAAGGGGCGCGTCCTGCGCCGTGCCTGTCCGTGCCCGCATCTCCGATGCGTGTCCGCCCTCAGGTGCTGCTCTACCAGCTCGAGCTGGCGGGCACGCTCGACGAGAGGCTCGGCGAGTACCTTGCAAACGACAGCGCCGTGTCCGCTCCCGGCGCGCGCGGCGCGATCCGGCCTCAGGGCGGGCTCGAGATCGGCGAGAGCAGATCGTTGGCGCAGCGCGCCGAGCAGCTCGCCGCGCTCGTTGCCGAAGAGCTCGGCGTTTGAAAGTGCGTGAGACGGCCGACACGGTGATTGGGCTTGTCAGTCTCGAGCACAGCCGTGACTCAGCTGAAAAAGCGCGCGAAAACTAAGGCTCCAGGCTCAGAAAGTTCAAACGCAGTCGAATTCGGTCGAGATGACCGTGGACACACTCGACGCCGGGAGGCCACGCCCCTTCGTGCAGGCCGAGACGGAGGAGGAGGCGCGCGCGCGGCGCATGCATAACATGGCCGTGCGCATGAACACCGAGCCTCCGCGCGGCCACGCCAACCTCACGCAGATCGTGATGTGGCGCCGTTGCATACCGCGCGACCTCAAGCTTTCCGTCGCAGAGCTGATCGCGCGCGGCGCGCTCACGTGGGACGACGTCTTCCAGGATGGCAATGTCGTGTGGGCGATCCGCCCGATCATTGGGTGGCGCTTGTACGCGTCGCGCGCGCGCGCCTTGACTCTTGTGCCCTCCTGCGCATGCCGCTTGCACCGCGCCGATCCAGCCTGATCTTCGCAGTGCAGTGCATGCAGGCGACGTGCGGCGCCGGACGGCAACCGGCCGCGCGCGTACCAAGCTGCGCGTGCAACGCGCGCGCGACGCGCGCGCGCGCGCGAGGGTCGCGTGTGCGCGCTCTGAATCGTGCGTTCGCGCCGGCCGCCTGCCCAACCTGCGTATGTATTCCTTCATGCCCGCTGCCTTTTCGCCGCAACGTGGGCCGCCGTGAATCGATCGCCGCGCGCTTGCTGCGACCGCTGCCTCTCCGCCACACTGCGGACCGTTGTCGATCGTGCGCTGCGCGTTTGCCTCGACCGCCACGCAGCCTTCCCGAGGCGCAGGCCTATCTCGTCAAAGTGCAGCGCGCGTTCGAGGACATGGCCAAGGCCAAGGCGGAGGGCGTTGCAAACCTCATGCCGACGCACCGGATGGATGAGGTGCAGGCGGAGCATGTGCGCGCATGGGAGGCTGAGCTCGAAGCCGAGTGTGACGCGCACGACAAGGCGGACGCCGAGCGGACGGCGCAGGTGCAGCGCGCGCTCGCGGACGGTACGATCGAGGCGTTGATGCACGACCCGAGGTTGCGCAGCATCCGCCAGCGCTACGACGCGCGCTATGACGCCGAGCGGAAGGTCGACGCCGCCCTCGAGCTCGCACGCATGCCCGCCGCGCTGCACCGGGCGGTCGCGCACCAGCGCCAGCACGCGCACTGCGCCGACCGGCAGCGGGTGACGATGCAAGACCTTGCCGTCGCGCACCTCAAGTGGCAGCCTGCGCGCGAGCAGCTCGTGCAGATGGCGCTCGGCGAACCCATCGCACTCACCGATGAGCAGCGCGCGCGGCGGCCGCTCGGCGCACAGCACGACGAGGACCACGACAGCGCGGCCGGCGGCGCGAACGACGACACGGCCGGCGCTGGCGCCGATGCGGCCGTCGGCGCCGAGGGCCGCGTGGCTTGCGGTTCTGCTGAGGCGGCGCCAGCTGGCGCGGCCGACGGCGCGGCCACAGGCGGCGGCGGCGGCGGCGGCGGCAGCTCGCTCTTTGCCGAGCTCGACCTCGTGATGGCCGCGGCCGGCGTGGACGGGCTGACGCCGTATGAGGTGGCGCGCGCGGCGCAGATCAAGGCGAATCGGCTCAAGATGGTGCAGCTCGGCCTCGTCTCACCAGCCGAGCCGGGTGGCTCACTCCTCGTCGGCCAGCCCGTCAACGCCAAGCGCACCCGAGCGCAGCTGCACACTGGCGAGCGGCGCACAGCGGCGGAGGCGCGCAATGCGGCGCGTGAGCTTTTCACCGAGCTGCGCCGCAGCGGGCGGCCGACGGGCAAGCCGGTCAAGTACACGCCAAGCGTGTTCCCAAGCCGTGCCGCTGCGCCGTCGGACGACTCTGACGGCAACGGCTCAAGCGAGTCCGACTCGGAGGGCGGCGACGGCTCGGAGGCGGCCGCGCGGCGGCGCGGCACGCGCAGCTCGAGCGACGGCGATGGGACGAGCAGCTCGAGCGACGGCGAATCAGACGACGACTCGAGCGAAGGTTCGGATGACAGCGCGGCGCAGCCGCGCCGCGGCGCGCGCGCCACGCGCATCGGCGGCGCGTCGGCGCGCAAGCGCGGTGCGGCCGCCTGCGCGACGTCCTCGGCGGCGCGCGCCGCCGCGGCGGCGGCGGGCGGCGGCGCGCGCGCGCGCGGCGGCGGCTCGGAGCGCAAGCCGGTGCTCGGCCGAGCACTGCAGTGCCCGCATCCCGGCTGCGCGTGGACCTTTGATATCAAGCACGTTCTCGAGGTGCGCGCCTGCGCGCGCGCGCGCGCGCAATGAGCCGACTGACGTCGCACGCGCGCGCGCGCGAGCGCGCCAAAGGGGATGCGCGACCTGTCGTCCGCCTTCTCGGCGCGGCACACCGAGAGCGCCCGCTGCGGCGCGTGGGGACGCTGACCTCTGTTGCTCGACCGACCTCCGCCCTTTGCGCCCAACCGCGTCGCGCGTTCACGGCCTCGTGCGGTGCGCCGCAGGAGCACATCCGCACGCACACGGGCGAGAAACCGTTCGCGTGCACCGTTGCGGGCTGTGGCCAGGCCTTTGCCAAATCGGGTGACCTGACGGTGCGCCGCAGCAGGGCCGGCGCGCGAGGCGGCTATGCACTGCAGCGCACGGGGCGCCTGCCCTCGTCGCCGACCACACGCCTCTCGCGCCCGCCCGCCGCGTGCCCACACCGTGCAACGCGGGCGCGCGCGCGTAATGAGCCGGCGGACGACGCACGCGCGCGCGCGCGAGCGCGCCAAAGGGGATGCGCGACCTGTCGTCCGCCTTCTCGGCGCGGCACACCGAGAGCGCCCGCTGCGGCGCGTGGGGACGCTGACCGCTCTTGCTCGACCGACCTCCGCCCTTTGCGCCCAACCGCATCGCGCGTTCACGGCCTCGTGCGGTGCGCCGCAGACGCACATCCGCACGCACACGGGCGAGAAACCGTTCGCGTGCACCGTTGCGGGCTGCGGCCAGGCCTTTGCCACATCGAGCCACCTGACGGTGCGCCGCAGCAGGGCCGGCGCGCGAGGCGGCTATGCACTGCAGCGCACGGGGCGCCTGCCCTCGTCGCCGACCACACGCCTCTCGCGCCCGCCCGCCGCGTGCCCACAACGTGCAACGCGGGCGCGCGCGCGTAATGAGCCGGCGGACGACGCACGCGCGCGCGCGCGAGCGCGCCAAAGGGGATGCGCGACCAGCCGTCCGCCTTCTCGGCGCGGCACACCGAGAGCGCCCGCTGCGGCGCGTGGGGACGCTGACCGCTCTTGCTCGACCGACCTCCGCCCTTTGCGCCCAACCGCGTCGCGCGTTCACGGCCTCGTGCGGTGCGCCGCAGGAGCACATCCGCACGCACACGGGCGAGAAACCGTTCGCGTGCACCGTTGCGGGCTGTGGCCAGGCCTTTGCCAAATCGGGTGACCTGACGGTGCGCCGCAGCAGGGCCGGCGCGCGAGGCGGCTATGCACTGCAGCGCACGGGGCGCCTGCCCTCGTCGCCGACCACACGCCTCTCGCGCCCGCCCGCCGCGTGCCCACACCGTGCAACGCGGGCGCGCGCGCGTAATGAGCCGGCGGACGACGCACGCGCGCGCGCGCGAGCGCGCCAAAGGGGATGCGCGACCTGTCGTCCGCCTTCTCGGCGCGGCACACCGAGAGCGCCCGCTGCGGCGCGTGGGGACGCTGACCGCTCTTGCTCGACCGACCTCCGCCCTTTGCGCCCAACCGCATCGCGCGTTCACGGCCTCGTGCGGTGCGCCGCAGAAGCACATCCGCACGCACACGGGCGAGAAACCGTTCGCGTGCACCGTTGCGGGCTGCGGCCAGGCCTTTGCCCAATCGAGCCACCTGACGGTGCGCCGCAGCAGGGCCGGCGCGCGAGGCGGCTATGCACTGCAGCGCACGGGGCGCCTGCCCTCGTCGCCGACCACACGCCTCTCGCGCCCGCCCGCCGCGTGCCCACAACGTGCAACGCGGGCGCGCGCGCGTAATGAGCCGGCGGACGACGCACGCGCGCGCGCGCGCGCGCGCCAAAGGGGATGCGCGACCAGCCGTCCGCCTTCTCGGCGCGGCACACCGAGAGCGCCCGCTGCGGCGCGTGGGGACGCTGACCGCTCTTGCTCGACCGACCTCCGCCCTTTGCGCCCAACCGCATCGCGCGCCCACGGCCTCGTGCGGTGCGCCGCAGAAGCACATCCGCACGCACACGCGCGAGAAACCGTTCGCGTGCACCGTTGCGGGCTGCGGCCAGGCCTTTGCCACATCGAGCCACCTGACGGTGCGCCGCAGCAGGGCCGGCGCGCGAGGCGGCTATGCACTGCAGCGCACGGGGCGCCTGCCCTCGTCGCCGACCACACGCCTCTCGCGCCCGCCCGCCGCGTGCCCACACCGTGCAACGCGGGCGCGCGCGCGTAATGAGCCGGCGGACGACGCACGCGCGCGCGCGCGAGCGCGCCAAAGGGGATGCGCGACCTGTCGTCCGCCTTCTCGGCGCGGCACACCGAGAGCGCCCGCTGCGGCGCGTGGGGACGCTGACCGCTCTTGCTCGACCGACCTCCGCCCTTTGCGCCCAACCGCATCGCGCGTTCACGGCCTCGTGCGGTGCGCCGCAGACGCACATCCGCACGCACACGGGCGAGAAACCGTTCGCGTGCACCGTTGCGGGCTGCGGCCAGGCCTTTGCCACATCGAGCCACCTGACGGTGCGCCGCAGCAGGGCCGGCGCGCGAGGCGGCTTTGCACTGCAGCGCACGGGGCGCCTGCCCTCGTCGCCGACCACACGCCTCTCGCGCCCGCCCGCCGCGTGCCCACTTCGTCAACACCTCCGCCCGCCGCCGTCGCAGGCGCATGTCCGCCGCAAGCATACTGCGCGCTAGACAAGAAAGTCTCGTTTCTGTGCCCGCCACCGACCTACCGAATCTTTGTTGCCTTCTCGGGCGCGAGCCGCTGCGAGAACACTTTGCCCACCCACACGGGCACGCACGAGACAGCAGTGATGGCGGACACTTTCCACAGGAACTCGACGGAGAGCATGAAGGGCAGATCAAATGTGCTCGTGCCGAGCAGCGTCGGCGACGAGAGCGCGAAGATCGAGCCGGCGTAGACGAGGAGCGTGAGCACCTGCCGGCGGATGCGACGCGCGCGCACGCCTGCCGTCAGCGCGCGCGGCGCGCGCCGAGCCTCGGGGTGCCCCTGGCACGCCTGCCAACGCGCGCACCTCGCACGCGATCATGATCGTATGCCACCGCTTCACCTCGACGGCGACCATGACGAGCTCCGTGAGAATGAGCGACGTGAAGCTGATGCCGACGACGTGCACGAGCCGCTTGTCAAAGAGGAAGATCGCGCCGAGCATGATCACACCGCCCTGGTAGATCGCCTTCCATGTCCAGATGAGAAAGGTCTTGAGCGAGAGATGCCGCCGCTTCTGCAGCTCCTTGTAGAGCTCGGGGTACTTGAGCGCGTTCTCTTGCGAGATATCCTGCGCGCACGGCCACACGGCGCGCGGGCGCGCCGTGTGAGCGACACACCTCCGCTGCGGGCGGCCGCATGGGCGCGCGCGCGCGCGCGCAGCGCACCTCGTCGAGCACGAGCGAGAAGACGGGGCCGGTGGTGAAGATGGTGGCGTACCCAACGGTAAGGAAGCCATTGTACACGGCAATCGACGCGAAGAAGAAGAGCGACGAGAAGACGGCCTGGATCATCGCGATGATGAGGCCGCGGTGGATGACGAACTGTGCGAGAAGTGACGAGCGCAAATAGGCGTTGCGTCCGTGCCACAGTACGAGGCGCTGCAGGTGCGAGAATTCGAGCAACGAGAAGTCGGCGGCCATGCTCGCCTGCTTGCCCTCCTTGCCCTCGATGCCAATGCCGACGTGCGCCTCGCGGATCATCGGGATGTCGTTGCCGCCGTCGCCTATCGCCGCCGTGCATTTGCCCGTGTGCGTCCGGATCAGCCGGACGATCTGGCCCTTCTGCGTGGGCGAGCAGCGGCAGCAGACGACGGCGGGCGCGGCGCACGCCACCTCGAGGAAGAGCACCTGGTGGTTCGCAAGGCACAACTCGAGCGAGGTGCCATCGACGAGTAGGCAAGGCGCATGCATTACTCCCTGTGGGTAGCCACGCAACTTTTGCAAGGCCTCGAGCGCCGTGCGCGCGACGAGCGGGTAGAAGGCGCCGCCGCGCGGCACGAGCGACGCGTTCTGCGCAATTACCATCGCCGTCTCGAGCTTGTCGCCCGTGAGCATCCACGTGCGCACGTTTGCATTGCGCAGCTTCTCCAGTGTCTGCTGCACGTGCGGCTGCAAGAGGTCCTCGACTGCAGTCAGACAAAGGAGCTCCATCTCGACCTCAAGTCGCTCCACGCAGCCACGCACGCCCTGGTCGCGCAGCGCCGCCGACTTTGCCAGCCGCGCCGCCTGCAGCTCAGCCTCGAACTGGCGGTAGGCGGGTTCCGAGATGCGCCTGCGCGCGACGACGAGGGTGCGAAGTCCCTCACGCGCCAAGTTGCCCACCTCCTCCTCCAGCCAGTAGGAGCGAGCGACCTTCTCCGCCATCACCACGTCCGCGCCCTTGGCGTAGAAGCTGAGCTCGCCCGTCTGCCGCGAGCGCAGCACGATGCCCATGCGCTTGCTCTCAGAGCTAAACGGGAACTGGGGAGGTGGGAAGGGGGTTTGGGGGGGGGGGGGGGGGGGGGGGGTAAGGGGGCGCTAGGTTCGAGGAGCACATCGTGGCGCGTGCTGGGTCAGGAGCGGGCGCTGGGTGTGGCGGGTTTGGGACGCGTACGCGCGGACAAAAGCGCGCCGTAGCCATGATCCCAACAGCCAAAAGGCGAGACAGCACATTCGCGCAGGCACGCGCGCGCGCGCAGAGCGTCGCGGCCGTGCGGCCAAGCCACGCACCGCGCGCGCTGCGGCAGCGTGTGCGCACCTCCTGCAAAATCTCGTACGCGAGCTCGGCGCCGTCGGACACGCGGCGCAGCACAATGTGCCGTAGGTCGCGTGCGATGAGCAGCAGGCCGCACGAGGCTGCAAACATGACGAGCGCCAGCTCGTCGGGCGAGGCGCCCTGGTACGAATGGCCTCCCGCCACTGGCGAGACGTTGTGACAGAGGGCGATGGCGAGGAGGGCGTCGCGCGCCTGCGCGGCGAGCGGCGGCGGCGCCTCGCCCGCCGCCTCGGCAAGCCACGCATCGCGGAGCAGACCGCTGACTTCGTCAAGCCCACTCGACGTCAGGCAGTGATTTCCGAGGTGAAGTTTCCGGAAGACCATCTCATTGCGAGTGAGCGTGCCCGTCTTGTCGGTGAGGAGGTATTCGATGCCACCGAGCTCCTCGGAGATGGAGGACGAGCGCACGATCGCGCCCTTCATCCCCTCGTCCTGAAACATGTGCAGCGCGTAGGTGACTTTGGCCATCTCGAGTGAGACGCGTAGTGAAATTGGCACGATGGAGGAGAAGAGGAGAACAAAGCGCGAGAAGGCGAGGGCCTTGAGCACGAGAGAGGGCGAGTGTCCGGGGGGCAGCAGGACCATGAGCGCGGCGAGCGACACGGTGAAGCAGAAGAGAATCTTTGCGAGGAAATTAATCTGCAGGTCGAGCCCCGCCACCTTGGTCGGGGTCGCTGAGGCGTTCATCATACAACGGGTCTTTGGGAGGGGGAAGGGGGAAAGAGGGGGGGGAGGGGGGGGGGGGGGGGGGGGGGGGGGTCAAGGATACAGGAGGCGTGCGGGGGTGCAGGGATCAGGGGCGAGCTGGGCTGTGTGTGCACAGAGGGGCGGTGCTGGGCTCGGGCGTCTACCTGCAGCCGAGCAAGGCACGCGCGCCATGCCGCGCGATGCCGCGCGCACCTCGTCGCCCGTGTAGACCACCGCGCCGATCGCCGTGCCCGACGCGAGCACCGTGTTGCACCACATCGTGTTCTCTAGCCCGAGCGGCTCAGCGAGGGGTGCGGCCATGCCGCCGCCGCCTCCCCCGCCCGCACCGCCAGGCGACGCTTGCGCGTGCGCGCCGGCCGCGACCGCGGCGGCGGTGGCGCCGTCCGCCGGCGTGGACAGCTCGCCGATGAACTCGTAGATGTCCTTGGTCGGCGCGGCCGCGTAGAGCGTCGCCGCGAGGCTCTGCAATGCGTGGTTGGTGTCAAGGCGTTGGCACGAGGGCACGGCGACGCGAAGTTTCCAGTCCGTTTCGCCGTCGAGCTGATCGGTGCGGAGGAAGACCGTGCCCGACTGCTCCGTCGTGCGCAGCAGCACGAGGTCGGCGGGCACGCGCTGGTTGGTCTGAACCGCGATCAGGTCCCCGACCCGGATCTGGGATGACGGGACGCGCTCGACTCGTCCGCCGGCGCACAGCCGCTCGTATGTCTCGCCGTTGAGCTTGCGGTCGGAGAGCCAGCGCTTGAGGTCGTCGTGCGCCTCCTTCACCATCGTGATCACCAGCACGAACGCGAGCGGCGCGATGTAGGTGAAGAGAAAGCCAACCTTGAGCGGCGGGAAGAATTGCGAGATGGCGACGACGAGGAAGTAGAGGTTGAAGAAGAATTTGAACTGCTCGTAGAGCACCTTGGGGAAGAAGGTGAGCAGCGAGAACTTTTGGTTGTTGATCACGTTGCGGCAGTGCCGCCGCGTCGTCGGCCGCTTGGCGTTGAGCCGGATCACGCGGTGCTCGTGCAGCCCGTTGCCAAACACCCAGCCGAGCGCGCGGCGCACGCCGCCGCAGCAGCGGCGCGGCGGCAAGCCGTCGGAGGCGGACTGCGCCGCCGCAAGCTCCTCGTACCGCACGTAATTGTGCGACATCTCCGTGGCGCAGCTGCGCGGCGCGGCGCGGCGCGGCGGTGCGGACGGCGCGCGCGGGCTCGTGGGTGCGCGCGCGCGGCGTGGCGCGTCGAGCCGAGCGCGAGGCGCGCACCGAAGCCCCTCGCCCTCCTCCGCCGGTCCCGCCCGCGTGGCCGTGGCCGTAGACGTGGACGCGTTGAGCCGGGTCCACGGCAAGGTCATGCGCTGCCCGACCGCACCCTGCTCGACCAGAGGACGAGCGGGGCCTCCGCCGCCGCCGAACCAAGTCCTCAAGTACGTAATGATGGCGGCCGCCGCCTTTCTCCGGAGCGGGATGGGCAATTTCAACGACGCGTGACGACGGGGGAGCAGAGAACGGCGATGCGACGGGTCGCGCTCGCGCTGCTGCTCGCGCTCGCACGCGTACCGATGACGCATCAAGCAGCGTTCGAGCTTCAACCGGCGTCGTCCTCCCCCGCACCGAGTCCGGAGCGCACGCCGGGCGGGACGCCGCCTTCAGGCGGCAAGCCAGACGTCGCGCTGCCGGCCGCTGGCGTGGCGGCCGCTGCCCTTGCCGCCGTCTCCGAGCTTCGCCCTCCTGCCGCGCCGCTCGTCCAGGCCGATGCGCCGGGCGCGGCGCGTGTGCCCGCGAACGGCACGGCGCGCGCGCAGCTTCCGCGCGCGCACACGCGCGCGTCGGCTGAGCCCGCAGGCGAGCACACCGCGGTCGGCAGCGTGGGCGCGCCGGCTGGATCAGCCGCGACGCAACCTGTCGTCGTTGCCGCCGCAGCCGCGCCGAGCGCCGCCACATCCACCGCCGCGCTCGCACCCACGAGCGAGCGGCGCGTGTCCCCGGCCCAACGGCCATCTGCTGCGGCCCAACAGCCCTCGCCTGCGTTCCCGGGGCGGGAGGCGGACTTTGCCGCTGAGCCGGCGGCTGTGTTCCCGCGGCCTGCGCACGGTTCTCCGCAGCTCGCATCTCCCGGCCCGGCCGTTTCCGCCGCCGGCGCGAACGGCGATCCGTTGTCGGCCGCCGACGCGACCGTACACACAGGCGATGGCGCATTTCAAATGTCGGCGGCCGCACACGGCGGCGCGGCGCTTCAGCGCGAGGCGGCGTCGGGCGCGGTGCCGGACGACGCGCTGGCGCACGGCGCCGTGCACGCGGCTCTGGCCAGCGCGACGGGCGGCGGCGCGGGCGCTGCGAACGGCGCGCGAGGTGAGGGCGGCGCGCACGCACAATATGCGTCCGCGTCCGCGTCGGGTCCTGTCCCCACTGGACAGGCGCATGGCGACCCTTTGCAGCTCGAGCCGAGCGGCGGTGCGAGCGGCAGCGTCAGAGGCGGCGGTGGCAGCGGCGGCGGCGTCAGCGGCGCCAGTAATGGCGCCGACACTGCGAGCAAGGGCGATGCCAGGAATGGATGTGGCGCAAGCGAAGGGCAGGCGTTCGCGGCATTTGCAGACGGCGCGGCGGCGCACGCACCGGAGCAGGCGGCGGACGCCCGGGTTGGCATTGGCGCGCCCGAGGCGCAGCCGGCAGCCGTTGCGCTGCTGACTGCGCCGGTTCCTGCAAGCGCGCACCTCGTGACGGTGTTGGCACAGCCGCGGGGCACTGGTGCTGCGGTGGCCGTTGGCAGGGCCGGCGGCGGCCCAGTCGGCGGTGCGGGCGACGAGGCGGCGGCTGCTTCGCTTCACGACGATGCAACCGGCGACACTCTCAGTGGCGCGGGAAGCGAGCCCGCCCATCCGCACGGCAGCACGGGCGCGCATCCCCCCGCAGAGTCCGGGCATGTTCCCGCAGAGTCCGGGCATGTTCCCGCAGAGTCCGGGCACGTTCCCGCAGAGTCCGGAGCACAACCTACGACCGCCGCGCCGCCTGATGTGCGCCGCATGCCCGCGGCCGCGCATGCCGACGCACCGCGCGCGCCTGGCCTTGCGCCCGATTCTGCTGGGCCTTTCGATACTGAGCCAGGGTCGGCAAGCGTGCTCGCCCAGCGTCCCGCCAAGGCGCGGCATGCGGCCTCGGCGATTCACGCACAGCTCGCGCCATCGACCGAGCCCTCCACCGAACTCTACGCCGAACCCTCCGGCGAGGCATTCGCGGAGCCCTCCGCCCAGCCCTCCGCCGGGCCCTCCGCGGAGGCCTCCGCGCAGCCCATCGCCGAGCCCTTTGCCGAGCCCTTTTTTCTCCCGATCGATGCCGCGGCCAATTCCGCGGGCGAAGGCGACGTCGACACGACAGACAGCGACGCGGCGGCGAGCGGCGCGCTGCCCGCCGCTTCTGCGCTGCTCGCGCCCAGCGGAGATCACACGTTCGCGGCACGCGCGGCCCCGTCGAGCTGGGCGATGGCTACCTTGAGGCTCGTGCTGTGCGTGTTCGCGCTCATGTGCGCATCCCGCGTCATCGGCTGGCGCGGCACGTGCGGCTGGCACAACCAGGCGTCGGAGCTTTGGGATGCTGCGCGCGACTCTCTGGAATCATCCGACGACGGTTCGTACCTGCCGCTCGTCGCTCACGCCACGCCGCGCGCCAAACGGCCGACCCGCGTCTGGCGCATTGCGCACGCCTTCGTTGCACGCGCGCGCGCGTTCGCGCGCATGCGCGGCAGCAAGTTGGGCGGAGGCGCGGCGAGCTCGGCAATGGCGCGCGGAGGCGCGGGCGCGAACGGCAGTGGCGGGAACGCGCAGCTCGAGATGTCCGTGAAGCGACGTCAAACGCCCGGCCGTTTGCCGGCCGGGCGGGACGGCGTGTGGGATTCGCCGCAGACCCTGCGCAACCTGTCGATGCCCGCACTCTCGCGGCTTGTGTCCGAGGTGTGGACCCCACGCCTACTCGACTCGACCTCCGACCCGCCCGCCCTCGTCTCCGGCGAGTTGCTCCGCGCGGTCTGTCAGCAGGTGCTGCCACGCAGGTACGGCATTAAGGATTGGCGGCTGGTGTTTTCGACGGAGCAGCATGGTTGCTCGCTGCAGACGGCGTATACGCGGCTCGCCGAATGCACCGGCGCAGAGCCGTGCGTCCTCCTGCTCCTCGATACATGCGGCCACGTCTTTGGCGCCTACTGCTCGACGTCGCCGCGGCCGGACGGGCAGTATCATGGCACGGGCGAGACGTGCCTTTTCAGTGCAAAGCCGCAGGTGCGCGTGTACCGCTGGTCGCACGCCAACGAACTCTTCGTGCTCGGCGGGCACGACTTTTTTGCGTTCGGCTCGGGCCCCGCCTTTGGGCTGCGCGTGGACAGCTCGTTTGAATTCGGCTCGAGCGGGACGAGCGACACATTCAAAAATGAGTGCGTGGCGAGTGCGTGCGAGTTTCGCATCGTCAAGGCGGAGCTGTGGGGGTTTGTGTGAGCCCGTGTTGCCAGCTATAACGCCAAGAATTGGGCATGGGTCAGTCGTCCACGCTCGTCCTGCTTGCCGCATTGTCTGCGCCGACGGACGCGCGCCGGAGAGCGATCTGAGGTGCCTGTCGCTGCGAGCCGCCGCTCGCACTATCGCGTGGTGCCGTACGCGCGTTGGTCGCCGCGTTGCGCCCTGCCTCCGCGCTCGCCGCGCGCGCCGCGAACTCCGCTTGCGCGAGCCGCTCGAGGTGCTTGGCCACGCCGGCCGTCAACTCGTTCATGTGCGCCAGCTGTGCGGGCAGACATCGCGGCGCGCGCGCGGCGCGATGAGCGTGAGGCGCGGGCCGTGCGCGAGCCGTGCGGGCGCGCGCCGCGCGTTGCTCGGCGCGCGGCGCGCACCCTGCGCTCAGTGTCTGTAAACATGGGGATCTCGAAACGGTTGGATATGCCGAGCGCCATCCACGACGCGAGGCTCTCCTTCATGTCGACGCTCACCATCCGCAGCCGCGCCGGGTGCGCGTCGGCGTAGTCCTGCAACACGCGCCAAAACTTGGGCGTCGCGTCCGAGAGCACCTCGCCCTGGTCGTTCTCAAGGCGCAGCGCGGCCTCGACGGCCGCACACAATGCGCTCGCCGCGGCGCACTGCTCCTTGACCCACGCGCTGTAACGGCTCGCCTGGTCGGTAACGTCGCGCTGCACATCCGTCTGCTTGGCCTCGATGTCGGCCTTGAGCTCCTCAGCGTGCGTGAGCGTGGCGGCCATCGTCATCTCGTGCGAGCCGGTCGGCACGCCGCGCGTGCGGAGCAGCGCGCGCACGATGGGCTGGTCGGACCCGTTCTCGCGCTCGGCGTCGTCGAGCGCCGTGTTGCCGAAGAGGTCCTCCGCCGCCGTGTTGATGCCATCCTGCTCGAGGAGCAGCGTGCACGCCGCGACGCGCGCGTTGGACGCTGCGAGGTGGAGCGGCGTGCGCTTGTCGTAGTCGGCCACGTTCACGGACACCCTGTGCCTGATCAGGCGGTTGAGCGTGTCCAGGTCGTCGGCGGCCGCCGCGTAGCACATGTGCAGCGCCGCGTCGAACGTGCCCATGTGCGCGCCGTGCGCGATCAGGATCTGCGAGCATGCGTCGTGCTGCTGCCGGTAGGAGTCGTAGAGCGGCGTGCGGCCGCGCCGATCGCGCGCGTTCACGTCCGCTTTCGCGTCGACCAGTAGCTGGACGGCGAGCACGTTGCCGACGCCCGCTGCGACGTGCAGTGCGGTGCGCGCCTCGTAATTGTCGACGGTGAAATCGGCCTTGAAGCGCATGTGGAATTCGAGCTCCTCGAGGCGGCCTGAGTCGGCCGCGCAGTAGCACAGCTGCTCCGACAGGCCCGTCGTGTCGCGGAACGCGCCGTGTCGGTGGAGGAGCTCAGCGGCGGCGAGCTTGCGGTGGCGGATCGCGTCGGCGAGCGGCGTGCCCTCGAAGCGGTCCTTGACGTTCACGTCCGCCTGCGCGGCGATGAGGAGCTCGATCACCTTGAGCTGGCCCTCGCACGCCGCGAGGTGCAGCGGTCGTCGCTTGTCGTAGTCGCCACCGTTCACGTCGATCCGGTTGTTGGAGAGGATGCGCTGAATCTTCTCAATGTCGCCCTTCGCCGCAGCCTCGCACAGCCGCACGACATGCATGTTTTCGCGCCGCTTCTTCGCCGTCATAATCACCTGCGCATCAAGGGGGAAGGGTGCCGGTACGGCCAAGCACTCGCGTAAGCGCTCAGGGCGCCCGTCGATGGCAGGCTATGCGACGCGGCGCGGCGCGGCGCGGCGCCGCGCGCGGACCTTTTGGATCGTCTCCTCCTCGGTCAGCGGCGCAGCGTTGGCCTGCGTGCCGACGGCCGAGCCCACGGCCGATGCGGCATACTGCGACTCCGTGTCCGTCAGCGTCGAGCCGAGCGCGGACGATTTGCTCGACGATTTGGATTTGCCCGAGCGGCTCGTGAGCATCCCTGCACGGCCACGCGCGCGTGAAAGGTGGCGCGATCGGAGGGGCGTGCGCGCGTGAGCGGGTCTCGCGCTGCGCGGCGTTGTGGAACGGGTGCGCGCGTCGAGTGCGCCCGCGGTGGCGTGCGCATACCGTCGTACTGCAGCATCGCGTTGTCCATCACCTTGTCCTCCTGCATGGGGAAGGTCTTGAGGAGGATGCGGTAGCTCTCATTGGAGAGGACGAAGACGCGCGTCTCCACGTCGGAGGCGGTGCGGCCGCTGTTGAAGTGGCGGATGCCAAACACGAAGGCGAGGTCGCCCACCGTGTCGCCCGCCACTGCAAGCTGCAGGTCATCGTCGTCGTCGTCGTCGTCGGCACCGCCGCTGCCGCCAGGCGTGTCCGAGCCGTGCCACAGCTCAACGGAGCCCGACTCGACGAGGAGCAGCTCCTTGCACGCCTCGCCCTCGCGAAAGAGCATCGTCTCGGGCTCAAGCGTGCGCTCGCGCAAAAAGGGACGAGAGGCGGTCGGCGAAGGCGTCGGAACAGCCGCGGAGCAGCTTGGCCTCGCCGACGAGGTGCCGGTTCGTGTGCCGGCTCACTTCAATTTGCAGCGCGATCGGCATCATGCCCGCGATGTCCTCGTCGCGCACCGACGAGAAGGACGCGTCGCGCAGCCGCGCGTGGAAGAAGCCCTCGACGTGCGCCTTGAGCTCGGCGGGCACGTCGATGTGCGTGAGGTACGCATGGACGAGCTCGAGCTGGCTTCGCTTGCTCACGATCTCGTCGTCCTGCTTCATCACGAGCGTACTGATCTGGCCGACAGTCCACGCGTACACTGTCATCGACAGGATGAGCATCCCAACGTACGCGGCGATCTCGACGTAGTTTGTTGGCAGGTGGTTGATGCCGAGGCCGGAGAGCATCGACAGCGACATGTACAGCGCGATCGAGTACCGCCGGACGCCAATCCACGCGTTCGAAAAGTCGGCCGAGAGGAAGTCATTCTCATCGGTTGCACCCCCCTCGTGGAACAGGGCCGTTGTACTGCGCGGGCCACGTGCGCACAAACGTTGGGTCGGCGGGCCTCCAATTCTGCAGCGTGAACGTGGCGACGCCATCAAACTGGAAGCCGAGCAGGTTCCACATGCACGCGCAGAAGTGGCCGACGACGACGAGGATTGAGAGGAAGCGCAGGATGCCGGTCACGAGGTCGTTGTCGACCTGGCGCTTGCCCCACTCGGCGTACGCGCGCCATGCGTAGCGCGCGAGCCCGAGGCGGAAGAGGCGCAGCGCGTACGCCACCTGTGGCGGTGCCGAGAGCGCGATCGCGAACGCGTTGTGCGGCCACGTCATGAAGACGTCGAAGGCGAACTCGGTCGTGAGGTAGTGCGTGCGGATCTCGGCGGCATCGTAGATGATGGCCGACTTTGCGTTCACAAAGGAGGTGTGCAGCCGGATTGCGATGCGCGCAATGTAGAGCGCGTCGATCATGTACGACGAGAAGAAGAGCCACTCGAGCGTCTTCGCGTTCTCCCAGAAGCAGAGCGTTGCGGGCTGCGCGATCACCTCCCACGCGAAGAGCGCGAGGTAGAAGCGCGTCAGCGCGCGGTGCGTCGCGCCTCACGTGCGAGATCACGTACCACGGCTTGGCGATCCGCGTGCCGGCCCCTGGCTCTCGTCGGGCGAGCATTGCGGCCGTGGCGCCGCCAACGCCACCGGCCTCGCTGCCCGCGTCGGCATCGTCCGCTGCGGCCAGATCGGCGGCCGCGGCCGCGCCGGCCGCTCACAGCGCGCGCGTCGGGCGGCTTGAGGCCAAAGCGCGCACGCAGGCGATCGGTCCAGCCCGCCGCGAGCGGCGCGATCATCGAGGCGAGCGCGGCATCCGCCGCGCCAGATTCCTTGGCCGTTTGTCGCAGCTGCGCGCTCGTGGCGCGCAGCGCGGTCACCAGCTCACGCCAGCGCGCTTGCACGCGCGGCGCGCCTTCGGCGTTGGCGCCGAGCGCCGCGGACGTCGCGGCGTGCGGCTTGGCCGCGCCGGCTTCCGCAGAGTCGCGACGCGACCCGAGGCCGCTGTTCCGCCGCCCTTCGGCCTCACCATCCTTTCCGATGGCTGACGCGCGCCGGCCGCCGCCGGCCGCGCTGCTCTGCTCAAGAGCCGTCGCGGCCGCACCGAGCGCCGACTCGACGGACGCATGCCGCTCGGCCGGATTGCGCTGCTCGATGGCGCGGTCGGAGATCTCAAGGCCGAGCGCATCGAACACCCACGCCTCCACATCCGCCTTGCGCACGAGCTTCGGGTTGACAGCGACCGAGTTTAAAATGAGTGGAATGAGCGCTTCCGCCTCGACTGGCTGATCGCGCCGCAGCCTGCCGACGTCAATGCGCAGCTGCACCGCGTCGGCGAGCGCGGCGAGTAGCGGCGCCGAGGCGAGCTGCGCGCGCAGCGTGCGCTCGGCCGCCGTTGCCTCCGGCGCCGCGCCGTCGCCATCGTCGCTGTCGCGCGCGCTGTCCGGCCCCCGCGCCGCGCCGGCGGCTTGGCGCCAGCTCCGCCCGACACGGCGCCGAGCCTGAGCTTGAGCGCTGGCACGGCCTTGTTGCCACCGCCGCGCACGCCGCGCTGGTCGCTACCGCCACGGGAGGCCGGCAAGCCTGCGCTGTCGACGTCGTCGTCCTCGCCCTGCGCAAGGATCCACGAGGCAGCGCCCGCGAAGAACTGGACCTTTGTCAGCTGGCGCGGCTTGTGCTCGCCCGCGCTCATCACGTCGACAAGAGAGTCGCCGTACAGGCCCGACGACGCCTCGGAGAGGTGCGTGATGAGCGATTTGATCTCATCACCGCCCATCTCGCCGAGCGAGCCCTGCAGCGAGCGCAGATGGCGCACCTTAATGATGCCGCGGTTGTTCGGGTCAAAGATGGCGAAGAGCCCGCCATCAGCTCGGCCGCCGGCGCAATTGCGGCTTTGATATCGGCGGACGCGCCGCCGCTCGGCAGCGTGGGCAGGCTGCGGCTTTCCGCCGTCGGCGCGCCGCGTCTCGACACTCGGATGCTGCGCGGCTCGCCTCCCGCGCTGCCCGTCGGTCGCGCGACGGAGGCGGTGGAGCGCCGTGTGGTCAGGC
>JAGTXO010000032.1:0-431219 GCA_019448385.1 Diacronema lutheri
CGCGCCTCTCCGCCTCCACGCTGAACTCCTCGCCGCTCCCGCCTGCGCACGGCGCACGCCGCGCCGCGTTGGTCTTGGCCGTCTCGCGCGCAAAGCCCGCGGCGCGCGCGCGCGCTCGCTTGCGTGAACTGCCGCCAGAATGCCGCCCCGCCCGACGTGCGCAAGATGTGTGAGTTTGCCCATGTTGGGTCGGCCGCGACGACGACCGCCGCCTCGACGTCGATCGCCCCGCCGCAGCTCGGAGCCGAGCGCGACGGCGATGCGCCCGTCCGGCCGGCGCCAGCGGTGCAGGACGCCCGAGCCGCCGGCCGCGCCTGCGCCTTCGGCACGAGGACGGTCCCGACGGCGTGCACGGCGACGCCATCTGTCACCACCGACTTGACGGGCTGCCGGCCCGGAGCGGCACGCGCGGCAGCGGCGCGAGGCCAACCCACGAGCGCCGCGCGTGCCACGGCAGATCGCCGGCGGCCGCTCGCGCCCGGCGTAGTCGAAGACGCGGTTGGAGATGTCGAAGCGCGTCGCAAAGACCGCGTACCTGACGCGCACGTCCGACATCGGCGGGGTGTTGTGCCGTTTGTGCCTGTCCACTTGATCGGCTCGCCATCGTGGTCGCGCAGGTCCAGCGCCTTGAGCCGCGCGCGCAGCTCCTTGCGCTCGTCATCCGAAAGCGTCACCCAGATGGCGCTCGCGGCGAGGCGCACGTTTGCGCGGCACCTGCGCGCAGCGCGCGCGGCGCGCGAGCGCGCGGGCGCGTGACCAACCTGGCCGCGGGGCGGCGCGCACGGCGGCGGCGCGCGCGCTTGGGGCGCTCGGCGGCGCAGCGGCAGCCACGCCTCGCGCGCACATTGTGCGTGCGCAGCGGCGCCACATTGTACCGCGGCGGCCGTCCGGTCAGCTGCGTGTGGATGTGCGCGAGCCGGCAGAGCAGCGCCTGCCCCTCGGCCACGTGCTGCAGGGTGCGGATCTGCACGAGGAAGTAGCGCGTCGTGTGCCGGTCGTATTTCCACCTTTTCGTGGGCGTGCACTTGTAGTCGATCTTGTGGAGGACCCATGTCGGGCAGGTGGCGGTCGAGCGCGGCGGGGCAGCCGACGCGCGCGCCCTCCACGTCGCCGGCGCAGCAGCCGCTCGCACAGCTCGCGCACGCGCGCGTTTCGCTGCATCTCGGGCAGCGCGACGAGCGCCTCGTCGCGCTCGACTGCCGCGCGGACGACGTCGCGGAGCAGCCCGTTCACGACGCGCGATGGATGCATCAGGCACGCGGTGGACACCTGCGTCGCCTCCGCCTCGAGGATCTCCGTGAGGCCCACCGCGCAGACGGGCTGGACGCCCTCGGCCATCTCGCCGACGGCGCGCGCCGTCGCCGCCTTGGTCTGCGCGGCGGCTTGCTCGGCGGGCTTGCCTCGGGGCGCTGCACCGTACGTGCTCTCGTCCTTGTGCCAGCCGATGGCCGAGAAGATCGCACGGACGGTTCCCTTGTCCATCGTGGTCGACGTGTGCACGCTGGTCGACGGGGCCGCCCGACGCCGCGCCGACGGCCTGCGCGCTCGCCACCGCAGCCTCGTCGCGCACCACCTTGTTGATGACGCGGTACGCCTGTGTCGTGAGCCTGTGCACGGCCGCCGCGATGCGCCGCAGCTCCTTCCGCGCACCGGGCTGCGCCGTCACCGCCTGCGGCCCCGCGTTGAGCGTCG
This sequence comes from Diacronema lutheri, assembly GCA_019448385.1. Classification (NCBI taxonomy): domain Eukaryota; phylum Haptophyta; class Pavlovophyceae; order Pavlovales; family Pavlovaceae; genus Diacronema; species Diacronema lutheri. Next base: position 1,693 of record JAGTXO010000032.1, read on the forward strand.
AGCGCTTGACCACGAAGCCCGGGAGCACGCTGACGCGCGTGCGCGCCGTCGCGCCGCCGGCGGCGCGCGCGCTCGGCGCAGCGGGCTCGTCCACGCGCGCGCGCTCGACGCCGCGCGCGCGGGGAACGCTCGGCGCGCGCGCGCCCGCGGCGTCGCGCGCGCTCGCGGCGGCACCCGCCGCGGCGCGCTTGCCCGCGGCGCCCGACTCGCCGTGCGCGCGAAGCGGCGCCGACGCCAATGCCGACGCCGCGCCCGCGCCGCCGCTGCCGCTGCCCGATACGCCCGCGCGCCGCTTCTGCTCGTCGCGCGTCTTGCGGAACTGGGCGACGAGGTCGCTGCTCACGTTGGCCTCAGGCTCCCACGTGTCGGCGCTCTCGTCGTAGCCCCGCCACCTGATCCGGAACTGGAACGTCACCTTCTTGCCCGCCTTGCGGCGCTCGTCGACGACCGCCTCGACCTCGTACGTGCGCGCCTCCTCGTCGACGCTCGCGCCCGCCGCGCTCGCGCCCGTGTCCGGCCACCCAGCGACCGTGCCGCCCAGCCTCTCGGCGGCCGCGCGCAGCTGCCGCTCGCGCTGGGCGGCCGCGGCGCCTCGCGCGACCAGCGCGGGCAGCATGCCCGCGCCGCCCGCGAGGCCGTGCGCGCCGACGCTGGCGGTCATCAGCGCGTCGAGGCACGCGAACGTTGCGAGCGCACGCGCGCCATCGTCGCCGCCGCGCGGCTGCGAGCGCACGACGGGCGATGGCCGCGGCTCCCCCTCGGCCGCGAGCAGCGGCCAGATCGCACTGGCCAGCGCGACGGCATGCGCGCCGACCGCGACGGCCACGTCCGCGTCGAGCGGCGCAAAGTCGTAGCGCACGAGCGCGGCCGGGCGCGAGTCGTCCGTCGGCCGGTCGGCGACGAGCAGCCCGACCGGGCGCGGCGGCTCGCCGGACGGCGCGGCGACGGGCACGCAGAGGAGCACGACGAGCAGGCGCGGCGTGCCGCCGAGCAGCGCGCGCGCGGCATCCGCCCCGTCGGCTCCGCCGCGCGCGGCCGCGGCGAGCAGCTCGGCCGCGCGCGTCGGGCCCAGCGCCGTGCGCGCGTCCTTGCGCGCGCGTGCGCGGGCCGTGTACGCGGCGCAGGCGTCGTCGAGCACCGCCGCGCTGGGCGCGGTGCCAGTCGTCGCCCACGCGCGCAGCGCGTCGCGCACCCGCGTGACGATCGCCTGGTCGACCGCCGCCTCGCCGGCAGCGTGCGCCGGCGCGCACGCCGGCGGTGCGGCGGCAGGCGCGAGCGCGGGCGCGCCGTCGGCGCCGTCAACGCCGACGGCGCCGTCGGCGCGCCGCCACGCGAGCTTCGCCTCGATCTGCTGCCGGACGGCGTGGCAGTGCCGGTCGATGCCGCGCGCGTCGTCGAGCGCGGCCAGCGCGTCCTCAGCGGCGGGACGGCCGCTCGCGTCCGCGACGGCCTGCAGGCAGAGCAGCGCGGCCGCACGCGCGTTGCACGCGCTCTGCGGCTCGGGCGCGAGCGCGAGCTCGAGCTCGAGCGGCGACGCGCCTCGCGCCGCGGCGATCGCGTCCATCAGCACGTCCAACCGCTGCACCAGCGCCCTGTGCGCGTCGCGCGGCGCGCCCGTCGACGGCGCGCGCGAGCGCGTCGCCAGGAGCCCGAGCGCGCGCGCCGGCGCGCCCGCCGGCGTGTGCAGCACGAGCAGCGCCGCGCCCGCCAAGCTCGCGTTGCGCGTGACGAGCGCGAAGATGCGCGTCGCCTCGTGCGCGCCCACCGACGCCCAGATCGCAGCGCGATCGGCGTCCGTCTGCGCGTCGCACAGGTCGCGCACGTCGTCCGGCGCGAGCAGCGCGCCGCCGCCGGCGGAGCGCGCGACGATCGCCCGCGCCTCCGCCACGAAGACGGCCTGCGGCAGGTCGGCGTGGCGCGCGTCGACGATGGCGCGCGTCGCGTGCACGCCGAGCTCCACGCCGCGGTAGAAGGCGCGCGCGTTGGCCGCGCGCGCGTGCGCCGGCCGTCCGTCCGCGTTGCGCCTCGCGCGCGCCTGCTTGCTCGTGCGCGCGAGGCCGTCGCGTGGCGGTGGCGGCAGCGTGGCGAGGAAGCGCGCGGCGGGCGGCGGCGCGCGCACGCCGCGCTGCCGCCGTGCGATGGCCGCGAGCCGCCGGCCCGCCGCGCTGCCGCCCGCGCCGACGTGCTGCCGGCGGCCGAGCGCCGCCGGTGGCGGCGGCGGCGGCGGCGCGGCGGCGGGCGGCGGCGCGACGGCGGGCGGCGGCGCGGCGGCGGGCGGCGGCGCGGCGGTGGGCGGCGGCGCGGCGGCGGGCGGCGGCGCGGCGGCGGGCGGCAGCGGCGGCGGCGCGGCGGCGACGGCAGCACCAGTCGGCTTGTCCGCCCACGCACCCGAGACTCTGTCCCAGACCTTGCCCCATGGCGCGCGCCCACGCGGCCGCGCGAACTGCCCCGGCTCGAGCGCCTGGCCGCGCTTGGCGGCGGCGGCGGCGGCAGGGGGCGGGCGGCCGGCGCGCCAGTCGAAGACAGGTGCAACCGTGGCGGCAGGCGCCGAGTGCCGCGCGTCGGTCACAGAGCGCGTGGTGCGCGCGGCGACCGTGGCACGCCTGGCGGGCGGGCGGTGAGCAGCGCCCGCCGGCGCGCCGGCGGGCGCGGCCGCCTCGAGCCCGGCGGAGGCGCCGCGCTTGCGCTTGCGCGTGCCGCCGCGCGTGCGCCTGCGCGCGCGCCCGCCGCGCGCCCGTTCGGCCTGCGCGTCGCCAGCCGCGTCGCCGGCCGCGTCGCCGCGCCGCACGTAGACGACCGCGAACGCCTCCTCGCCGGTCCCGTCGACGCCGCCGCGCGCGCGGCGCAGGACCGACCGCCACTGCAGCCGCCGCGCGCGGCCGGGCTCGCACGCAAACCAGCGCCCACCGCGCCTGACGACGGCCACAAAGTCGTCGTCGCGCCGCCCGCGCCGGCGCGTGCGCAGCAGCACGCACTGCACGTCGAGCCAGCCCTCGTGCCAGTCGGCCGTGCTGGGGGCGACGCGAATCGACTGCGGGAGCTCGACGCCAAAGCCGGCGAGGCGCACGATGTGCGCGACGATGACGCTCGAAATGGCGGGGGCGCTCGACGGGTCGCCCGCTGCAGCGAGCACCGCCCCGCCCCAGTGCTCACGCGTGACGCAATCCGCGTCCTCGACGTGCACGTGCGCCACGCTCGCGCCGAGCTGGTGCAGCAACGCGCAGATGTCGGCGTCGACCGTCCTCTCCTCCTCGGCCGCCTCGGCCGTGCCGCGGGCGGCGGCGTCGCCTGCCGGCTGCCCGAGGTACGCGATCGCCCGCTCGACGGCCGCGCGCTCCGCACGCGCTGCGCTGTCGATCGCCGCATTGCCGACGGGCGCGCGCAGCGCCGCGATCGCGTCTTGCAACGCCGTCGCGTCGCCCGTCGCCGCCGCCGCCGTCACCGCCGCCGCGCTCGCGGTGCCGTGCGCGACGGCGTGCAGCGCGGCGGCGCGCGCGGCGGGGATGCGCCCGTCCAGCGCGAGCACGAGCGGCGGCCCGGCCGGCGTCTGCTGCCGCCGGTGCCGCCGGCTCGCAGCCGGGTGGTCGGCGCGCGCGCGCTCGAGCCGCGCGCGCCGCTCGACGACGCGCGCCCAGAAGGCCTGCACCCTCGGCTGCGCGAATGCAAGCCAGCCGGCGCCGCGCGTCACGACGTGCACGACGATCCGGTCCTCGTGCCTGAGGTACTGCACGTAGAGCGCTTTGCTCACGCCGAGGACGTGCATGCCGAGCTGCAGCTGATCGCGGTGCGGCTGCGGCGGCCCGTCCTCGTGCGCCGTGGCGCCCGCCTTGGTGAGCGTCTTCACCTCGACGAGGACCTGCTCGTTGTTTTCGGGGAGGATGGCGAGCCCGTCCGGCGAGAAGGCGAACGGCGCGCTCTTGTCGTGCGGGTCCGCACGCACCATCGGCAGGTTGCACACGACGGTGATGCCGTACGCGGCCGCCAGCTTGCGCAGCGCGACGGCCTCGCCGAGGATGCCCGCGGTCGTCGCCTTGGTCCGCACCTCGCGCCGCCGCCGGTGCACGTACTCGTCGGTGAGCGTCTCGTGCGCGACGCCGGCGTTGTCGTTCACGACGTCGCCAACCTTGCTGCCCGTGACCTCCTCCCATCGCTCGTCGTGCCAGCGCGGACTGCGCTGCGCGGGCGCGCCCGCGCCGACGGCGTCGAGCACGCGGCGCAGCGCTGTGCCGTCGGGCGCAGCAGGCACGCGCGCGCGGTCCTGGGCCTCGCGAGCGTCGAGGACGCGGCCCGTAGTGGAATCTTGGGGTAGGTCGAGCTTGCTCGCCTCGCCGTAGCGGCTCTCCAGCTGGCGCGGTGCGTCGGCAGGGCCGCCGTCCGTGCGCGCACCCGACGCGCCCGCCAGTGCACGCGGCGCAGCGTCCGAGGCGCCCGCCGCGCCCGCGCCGCCGCCAATCGCGCCAGCGCACGCGCGCGCCGCGACCTGCGGACGGCCAGCCGCAGGGACCTCGTCCGCTCGGCCGGCCGCTGCGTCGGCCGTCCGCTTGGCCACCTCGCGCACGTCTCCGAGCGCGAGCGTGGCTGGCGCCGTCCAGCTCCCGTTGCGTTTGTCCCAACATTTGAGCAGCCCGCCAAGGAAGGGCGTGCCCGTCGGGCGGTCCTCGGGCACCTCCGCCAGGATCGCGTCGACGCGCAGCGCGGCCGCCACATCGCAGAACGCGCGCGCGGCGCGCGCCATCCGCTCGGCGCGCGCGCCGCCGTCGTCCGCCGCGCGGCGGATGGCGTGGCTCACGTGCGCGACGCGGAGCGAGACGACGGCGTGCGCCGGCGCGTCGGCGCCCGTGCCGAGCGTGTGCCGCCGGATGGCCAGCTGCCCATCGCCCATGCGCGGCGGCAGCGACGCGCACGCCGCGACGGTCGTCGTGCCGGCCGCGCTGTCGCACAGCCAGCTCGCCTCGCCGCCGCCCGCAAACTCAAAGGTCGCGAAGCCCTCGCGGCCGAAAAGCGCGACGAAGTGGTCGAGCACCGCCTTGTTGATCGCGCGCGCCGCCGGCCGCGTCGATGCGCCGCGGGCAGCGCCACCCGCCGCGCCGCGCGCATCGCCGCACGTCGCAGGGCAGGTGCAGCCGGACGCGCGCACGCCGTCCGACCGCGTCCGCGGCAGCTCGAGCTCGCGCACCTTGGGGCAGAACCAGAGCGGGTTGGACGCCTCGAGGCACAGCACGACGAGCCGCCCGTCCGTGCCGGCCAGCGCGCGCGCGTCGCGCAGCAGCTCGACGGCGAGCTCGGACGTCGCCGCGTGCACCGCCGGCTCGCCCGTCGCGCGGTCGGGCGGGAAGAGGCCGCCGCCGACGAGCGGGCTGGGGCAGCGGCCGAGCATCACGAGAAGCGGCGGCGGCGGCGTCTGCGGCGCCTGCTGCCCGACCGCAGCCGCCGTCAGCCCGGCCAGGTCGGAGCTCGTGCGGAGGGCCTTGAGCGCGACGCGCGAGCCGGTGCCCGCCTGCTCGGAAAACGTGGCGAGCATGGCGCACGTGCTCGCCCTCGCGCCGCACTGCCAGCTGACGCGCGCGAGGAGGCCTTCCAGCGTGTCGTTTTCGCGCGGCCGCGTGACCGCGTCGAGCGCCGCCGGGCCGAGCTGGAGGCTGCCGGGCGTGACGCACAGCACCGCCTCGTGGTAGGCGCGCAGCAGCTCCCTCGGCAGCTGCTCGGCGGGCGTCGCCGCCTGCCCGCCCACCCACCGTGCACCGTGGCCGCCGTCGCCCGCGCCCGCGAGCCGGACCGCCGGCCCGCCCGTGATCGCCGAGGTCGGTGGCGTGCCGAGCGCGTCGACGAGCGCGCGCACGGGCGCGACACGCCTGCGCGCAGCGTCCGCGCCGACGGCGAGCGCGGCGATCTGAGCGCCGTCCCATGCGCGCTCCCTCGCGTCGTCCCGCGCGGCCGCCGGCGCGGCGCCCGGCCGCGCGCCGGGCGGCACCGCGCACGCCGCCGCGACGACCTCCGCGCGCGCGCCGGCGGCGTCGGGCGCGTGCAGCTGCGCGAGCGCGCCAAAGAGCGCGGCGGCCGAGCGGTAGCGGCCGTGCGCCGCGACGAGCGCGTAGAGCACGCGCAGCGCGGCCACGCCCGCCTGGTCGGGCGCGTCGCCAGCGATTTGCTCGACCTCCCACGTGCGCGTGGGCGGCGGGCTGCCGTCGGCCGGGTCCGGACGCAGCGCCCACGCGCGCTCGACGATCGCGTTGAACACGCCGTGCGCGGCGCCCTCGTCAAACTCGGCGGCGCCCGCCGCGTGCGCGCACCACCCGTGCACGCGCGACGTGGGCGCGTCCACGGCGCGCTGCACGACGAGCACCGCCGGCCGGTCGACGCAGCCGAGGCTCACCGCCGCGTGCTTGCCCTCGAGCAGCGCCGCCGCCGCAGCCTCGACCAAGGCGTCATCAGGCGCGTCGCCGACGACGACGGCACAGCCGTCGCCGTACTCGGCCTGCATCGCGGCGACGCACGACGCGACAAAGTCGCCGCCCGCGGCCGCCGCGTGTCGCGCCGCCAGCATCCGGCGCGCGATGGCAAGCCAGACGTACTCGGCCGGCGCGCGCGCGGCGCGCGCGCGAGGCGCGCCGGCCGCGCCGCGTGCGCCCGCGCGTGCGCCTCCAGCGGCCGCAACGGCCGAGGCGGCTGGAGCGGCGGTGAGCGTGCGCCGCGCGCGCTTCGCCGGCCGCGTGATGGGCGATGCACCCGCCATCGCACCGCCCGCAGCAGCCGGTGCGGCCGCCACAGCGCCCGCCGCAACGCCACTCGTCACGACGCCCGTGGCGGGCGGCGCGGCGGCGGACGTGGCCGCCTCGACGGGCGTCGCGCAACTACCGCCAGCGGTCGCGGACGCGCCCGGCGACGCGTCGGCGAGGAGGTGGCGCAGCACGCCGCGCGCGAGCGCGACTCGCACGGCGAGCGTCAGCGCGCGCAGGCGGTCGGAAGGCGAGGCGTCGCGCTCGGCGTCGGCGGACGTGGCGGCAGCAGGCGGGGCGGCGGGCGGCACGGCGGCGGGCTGGGCGGCCGCCGGCGCAACCTCGTCGGCCTTGGCCAGCCAGACGAGCCCGGCGACTGCGAGCACGACGCTGTACGCGCCGACATCGTCACCCGCAACGCGCGCCAGCCGGGCGTGGGCGTCGGCCTCGGACACGGCGACGTGGAAGAGCACGTCGTCGCGGGCAGCTTGCTCGGCAAACTGACGCAGCTGCTTGGCCATCGTCACGCCGGCGACGCACGCCTCGCCCGCCTCTGCCTCGACCTGCTCGTCCTGGCCGATGGCGGACGCGCCGGCCTCGGCGCCAGCGTCGAGTGTCCGGCGGCGCTCGAGGGCGAAGCCACGCACACAGACGCGCTGGAGGCCGCCGAGCGCGCCCGCCTTCTCGTGCAGCGCGCACGACAGCTCGACCACCGAGTCCACGCGCCTCGCGGCGGCGCCCCCCCGCTCGCCGCGCGTGGGCGCGCGCACGACGAACACCGTGAATTGCGCGCGCTTCGCCGCGCGCGCCGACGCGCACGCGTGCTTCAGGAGCCGGCAAAGCGCGGGCCTTTGCGCCGCTGCGCCCCGCGTGCACAGCAGCAGTTGGCCGCGCTCGTCGCCCAGCTCCTGCTCGACGGCGGCCTCGAGCGCGTCGTCCGTCAAATCGCCGTGCTCCGTCGAGGCGAGCGCGCGCGCAGCCGCGAGCGCCAGCTCGCCTGCGCCCGCGCGCCGCCGGCGGCGCGCACCGGCGGGCGCGTGCGGCGCCGACGCGTGTGACGACGCCGCCGCGTCCGCGCGCGCACACGCGGCGCGCAACGCCTCACGCGCCGAGGCGGCCGCGCGCGCCCTGGGCGCGAGCTTCAAGAACGTGCGCGCGGCGGTGGCGGCGGCGGCGGCGGCGGCGGCGGCGGCGGCGGCGGCGGCGGCGGCGGCGGCGGCGGCGGCGGCGGCGTCGCCCGCGTCGCCGGCCGGCGGCGGCGGTGGCGGCGGTGGCGGCGCGGCCACGGCGGCGGCAGCAGCGGCGGCGGCGGCGGTGGCGGCGGCGGCGGCGCCCAGCGCGGGCGGCGGCGGCGTGGCGGCGGCGGTGGCGGCGGCGGTGACGCCAGCGGCGGCCTTGGCGCCGCGCGTCTGCGGCGGCGTTTCGGCGCGATCGGGGCTGCCCCCGCCACGCACCGCGCTCGTGACCGCGCAGACGCCGCCCGGCGCACGATCGCTGGCCGCGCCGGTCAGCGCGACGCGGAGGCGCTCGCCGACAGCGTACATGTCCGCCACGCTGAACGTGCGCGGCGCGGACGAGCAGCCCGCCGCGGCGAGCGCGTCGTTGAGCGCGCCCACTATCGCGAGGCCGCACGTCGCGCCACGCTGCGCCGCCTCGTTGAGCAGCAGCGCGCGGCGCACGCGCGAAATGTCGAGACCCGCCGCGTGCAGCGTGGCAGTTATCGCCTTGGCGAGCATGAGCGCCTGCCTGCAGGGCGACGCGAGCGTGTCGACGAGCACCGCGTCGTAGCGATGCTCGCCCGCGCGCGCGACGCGCACAAGGCGCAACGCGGTGAAATGGCCGGAGGCGAGCTGCGCGCCGTCGTCACCGCCCGCGCCGCCGCGCTCGTCCGACGGGCTCCACACGCCGATGACAGCCTGCGTTGTCGCCTCGCTGCGCAGGCGGTGCAGCAGCGCGGCGCGCTCGGCGTCGTCCTGAAACACCGCGGGTTGCGCGGCGAGCGGCACGTGGCAGACATGCCCGCCGCCGGCCTGCCCGTGCACGCGCAGCACGACCTCGCAGCACGCGTCGACGGTTGAGGCGAGCATGTCGCCGCTGGCGATGCGCTCCACCTCTGCCTGCGGGAGGCCGGCGCTCGCGGCGGCGGCGGCCAGCCGGCGCGCAGCCGCGTCGCCCGCCCACGCAAGCAGCGCCGAGTTGGCGGGTTGGAGGGGAAGCTCAAGGGCGGCTGGTTCGGTGGCGGTAGCCTCGTTGGCAACGGGCACGTTGGCGGTGCGCGCGTTGGCGGCGGGCGCGGCGGCGATGGCTGGTGGGGCGGAAGACGCGCCCGCGGCGGCGGGCGCGGACGCGGCAGCGGCAGCGGCTAGTGGGGCGGGGAAAACGCCGTCGGTGGCAGGCGCGGAGGCGAATGCAGGAGCAACTAGTGGGGCGGGAAAATCGGCGGCAGGCGCGAAGGCGGATGCAGCAGCGGCTAGTGCGGCGGGGAAAACACCGTCGGCGGCAGGCGCGAAGGCGGATGCAGGAGCGCCCAGCGGGGCGCAGAAAACACCGTCGGCGGCAGGCGCGAAGGCGACAGCAGCAGCGGCCAGTGGAGCGGAGGCGCAGGGCCACGCGCGCGCCAGCCGTGCAAGCCCAAGCCGCGCGCGAGCGACGCACGCGCCGATGGCCGAGGCGGCGGCGCAGGCCACGACGTGGCCTGGCACCGGTGTGGCCAGCCGCTCGCGGGTGTGCACGTCGAGCCGCGCCCCACGCCAAGAGCGGCGGCGCGCTGAACGGAGGCGCGCGACCCCGATCGATCCGCCCGCGCACGCGCGCGCCGGCTCAGTGTGGCCAACGCGCGCCGCTATGCAAGGCGCGCGCGCGATAACGGCGGCTGTCGGCCGTGGCGTGCGCGTGGCGGCGCCGCGGCGACGGGCGCGGCACACGAGCCGCTCGGGCGCGCCGCCGCCGCGCGGCACGATGTCGAGCAGCACGGTCACGCCGCGCGCGCGCGCGACCGCCGTGCACGCGAGCCGCACGGGCAGCGGCGGCCCGTCCGGGCGCGCGAGCGCCGCCACCTCGGCGTCGGTGAGGCTGTGCAGCTCGCGGCGCGCGCGCGCGAACGCGGCGATGTCCGCGCGCAGCTCCGCGTCCGTGCCGAGCGCGGCACGCGCGTGCACGGGGAGCGACGCGCGCAGCGCGTGGAGCACGCCGCCGCGCGCGCCGCGCGGCGCCGGCGCGCGCTCGCGCTCAGCGCGCGCGGCGCGCGTGAGCTCGCGCACCGCGCGCGCGAGATTGCGCCGCGCGGCCGCGACGGGAGGGCTAGGTGCGCGCGCGCGCCGGTTGTAGCGCGGCCGCGCCGAGTCGAGGGGCGGCGGACGCGGTGCGTACGCCGCGGCGCGGCCCGCGCGCCAAAAGGCCGGCGGCGGGCGCAGCTCCGTCGCGTCGACCGCGGCCGCGAGCGCGCCGAGCGCGGCGTCGCTGTCGCCCGCCGCGTCGGCCGCGTCGACGAGCACGAAGAGCGCGCCGAGCGCGCGCGACGCGGCCGCCTGCGCGGCGGTGGGGCGGGCGCAGGCAGCGACGCATGCGGCCGCCATGCCGCGCGCCGCGGCGAACGCCGGTGACGTGACGGCCGCGCCGATGGCAACGGCGGCGGCGGCGACGGTGGAGGCGGCAGCGCCGGCGATGGAGGTGGCAGCGGCGGCGGCGCTTGCCATCGCGCGGCGCGCGAGACGCGAGGCGCCACCGACCGCCGCCGCCGCAGCGCGCGCTGCGCGCGCGCCGGTGGCGCGCATCGTCGCCGCGCCAGGCGCCGCCGCGCCGACGCCGCCGGCGCCCGCGCCGTCGCCGCTCTCGGCCGTGCAGGGCTCCGATGGCGAACCCGGCGTGCGCTGGCGCGTGATGCGCGCGCCGAGGCGCGCGCTCCGCGCCGCGCGGCCGGCGACGTCGAGGAAGCGCCGTGCGCGCGCCGCGCGCAGGCCACGCGCGCGCGGCGGCGCACCGACAGGCGCCGAGCGCCGCGGCGCGCACGCCGGCGCGTCGCTGTCGGGTTGCGCAGCGCGCGCGCGGGAACTCGGCGCGGCGTGTGCGGGCGGCGGGCGCGCGCCCGCGCGGCGCAGAGGCGCGAGGCGCCGGCCGCAGACGAGGCGTGTGCGCAACCAGGACGGCGAGGGCCGCAGGGCGCCGTCGACGTCGCGCATCGGCGGGCCGCGAGCCCGCCGCGCAGCCGTGCGGCGCGCGCGAGGCGCTCGGCGGCGCGCGCGCCGCACGGCGCGCGCGGCGGCGCGCACGCCAGCGACGGCTGCGGCCACGCCGCGCGCCAACACGGCTGCGGCGTGCGCCATCGCACCGAGCACGGCGCGTGGCGCGCCGAGCAAGCGCAGCAAGCGCGACGCCGTCGCGCGCGCCGGCGCACCGTGTGCAGGGGCCTCGCCAGCGCCAGCACCGACGCCGCCATCGCCGCAGCCGCAGGTGGCGTCGCCGCCGCCGCAGGCGTCGCGACGGACGCCGCCGCCGCCGAAACAACCGCCGCACACGTCGCCGCCGACGTTGCCACCCCAGCCGCCGTTGCGTGCGCAGGTGGCTGCGGCGCGTGCGTGCGGGAGGCGTGCCGTGCGGCGCGCATCACACGGGCTGCGCGACGCGAGCGACGCCGCCGGGGTCCCCGCTGCGCCAGGCGCGCCGTGCGCGCCAGCCTCGCCGGCCTCGCCGGCGCGCGGTCGCGCGCTCGCCTCGACGTGGCCGCCTCCGCCGCCATCGCCGCCGTCGAACCGGGCGGCGGAGGGCTGCCGCTCGAACCGCTCGTCGGCGTCGGCCGCCACCGCCGCCTCGCGCTCCGCCGCCGCGGCGGCCGCACGGCGCGCGTGGCGGAGCGCGCGGCCGCCGTCCGCTGCGCGGCGTGGCGGCGCGGGCGCGGGCTTCGGCGCGCGCGGCCCCTCGGCGCGCTCGCGGAGCACGGCGAGCGGCGTGCCCGTGGCGACGCTCGTGCAGACGCGCCGCAAGGCGGCGCTTACGCACGCGTGGACGACGCGCGCCGTCCGCTTGTCGGCGGCGCGCGCGGCGCGGCGCGCGGCCTTGGCGGCGGCCTTTTTGGCGCGCCTCTGCTCCGCCTGCTCCGACAGCGCGCGCGCCTGGCGCTCGGCTGCGAGCGCGTCCTCGGGCGAAACGGTCGGCCTCGGCGGCCGCGCGCGCGCGCTGCGACGCTGCGCGCTGCGGCGGTCGGACGGCGGCTGCCGCGGCGGCGAGGACGGCGAGCGCGAGCTCGGCGTGGGCGACCAATCGCCGCTGACGGTTGCGAGCGGCGCAAACGGGTTGTCGTCCCCGCGACCCGCGGCGTGCGACAGTGCACGCGGCGTCGGGCGCCGGCCGACCGCTGGCGGGCCCCACTCGGACGGCGGCTCCGAGGGCGAGCGCGCCGTCGGCGCCGCGCGTTGCGCGGCCGGCGGCGCCTCCCGGTCCAGCGCCGCCTGCTCTCTCGCCGCGGCCTGCTCGTCACCCTCCGGCACGCCACGCGGCGCGAGCACCGCGGTGGCGCAGCGCGTCGCGTTGAGCAACGCCGCCTCCATCTGCCGCACGCTGGCCTTGGCGCACGCCACACCCTGTCTCGCCCGGCGCAGCGCCTCGTGCGCGCGGCGCACATCCGCGTCGGCATCTTCGCGCATGCCAAAGTGCGCCTGTTGCAGCCGCAGGTCCGCAGGGCGCCCCTGCGCGCGAGGGGCACGGGCGCGGCGGCGCGCAGGTGACGGAGCTGGCGCGCCGTTCTGCGCTGCGCGCACGCCAATCGACGGGCGCGCGCGCGGCGGGGCGCGCGCGCGCGGCGGGGCGCGCGCGCGCGCGCGCGCGCGCGCTGCCTACCCAGCCGCCGGCCGGCTCGCGCGAGCGCGCCAGCTGCTCCGCCGCCTCGGCGTCGAGCACGCGCTGCTGCGCCTCCTCCTCGCCCAGTGCAGCGAGGTGCAGCCGGCGGGCTGCCTTGCGGCAGTTGCCCTCCGCCTTGCCCACGGCCTTGCGCGCCGCGTCGACGGGGTCGTCGTTGGCTCTGGCGCGCCTGCGCTTGCCCTTGTCGGCGGGCGGCGGCTTGGCGCGCTGCAGCGTGCCGAGCGCGTCGTCGGCTCCGCGCGCGGCCGCCCGCGGGCGGCGGGCCCCAAAAAGCGCACCGGTCGCCGTGCGCGCCGCGCAAGCAACGACCAGCGCTGACATGCCGGCGAAGACCGCACCGCCCAGCGCCACGGTTGCCACGATGCGCAGCGTCCCGTGCGCAAGCTGCGCTGCCTCCGCCGCTTTGGCGGCCTCGCGCGCGCGCGCATCGGCGGCTCTCATCTCGTGCAGCAGCCCGGCCGCGCCGCTCGCGCCGTCGCGGCCGCGCGCGAGCTCGCACAGCACCGCCGCCGCGCGCCGCGTGGGCTCGCGCGCGAGCAGCTGCGCGCCGCCGTCGGGGCGCAGCTTCTCAACGAACTCGACAAACGTCGCGTCGCGCCAGAGGGACATGCGGAAGGCCCTGTGCACCGCCCCCTCCTGCTCGCGCATCCGCCGTGCCGCCCGCCTGCCGTCGCGCGCGTGCGCGTGCGCGGCCGCGTCGAATCCCGCGACGCCGCGCTGCGCGTCGCGCGCGGCCGACGACGGCGCCGCCGCGCTGCCCGCCAAGGGCGCCGCAGCGGCGACGCGCGCGTGCGGAGCGACGGGATCGCCGGCGGCCGGCGGCTCGGCGCGCTGCGGCGTGCCGTTTGCTCCGCGCGCGGCCGTCCCGGGGGAGATGGCCGCGATGGCGCCGCCAGCCGCGCCGCGCGCCAGCCACGCGCATAGGCTGCCGACGAGCTCGCCGAGACCCCCGACGGTCGCCGCGGCGGCGAGTGCGCCGGGCTTGCCGGCCGACAGCGGCTCGCGAGCGTCGTCGTCGCAGCCGCCGGCACCCGTCTTGGCGAGTGCGTCGCGCTCGCCCTCGACGCCCGCCACGACCGCCGCCCCTCCGTCGTCCGCCGCGCCGGCCGCGCGCGCGGCCGGGCGCAGAGGAGGCGTGCCGGTGCAGCCGTCGCCGCTCGTCTTCGCCGTTTCCTCCACTTTGGTCACTTCGTCGCCACCTGCGCCATCTCCGACGCCGGGGCCCTTGGTCACGCTTGCCGCCATGCGCGCCGTGCCCGCCGGCCAGCCCGCCGACTGCTCGAGCGCGGCGGCGAGCGGCGCGACGCGCGTCGACTCGGGCGCGCTCTCGTCATCGGGCTCGAGCGCGTTGTGCAGGCGCGCGAGCGCGCGCTCGACGGCCGCGGCGCCACTGCCGGGGGCGCGGCTCGCCGCGCGCACCGCGCGCCGCCAGGCCGGCGCGAACATGAGCGCCGGCTCGAGCGCCGCGAGCGCGCGCGCCTCGCGCGCGTCGCTCGCGCCGAGGCGCGGCGGCACGCGCGCGGCTCCGCGCGGCGCGGTGCCTCGGAAGCGTGGGCTCAGCGTGTAGGCGAGGTGCTGCGGCACGCCGCGCGCCTCCGCGCGCGCGCGTCCGTCCTCGACCTCGCGCCGCGCCTTCGCGATCGCCGGCGTGGCGCGCGCGAGCCAGTCGGGGTCGGCGGGCAGGTGGATCACGACGAGAATCGGCGCCCAGTCCAGCCGCGGGTTCTTGTGACGGTCGGGCACGACCCACACGAGCAGCACCGTGCCCTCCGCGCCGCACGCCGCCTCGTAGATCCTGGGCTGCGAGCGCCAATCGGGCCTGACGCGCAGCGCCCGCGCGTGGTCGATGGCGGCGGCGCGGTCGCCATTGAAGTGAACCGTCGTCACCTCGCCGATGACGGACCGGCCGGACCGCCAGCAGAACACCGCGTCCGCCGACCCGCCGGCGATGGCCGCGAGCGATTCGGGCGCGGCGAGCCGCGGCAAGCCCTCGAAGGCGGCAAAGTCCTCGTGCGCATTGTACACGCCGCCCCAGCCGTCGTGCGCGTACGCGCGCGCGGCCGCTCGTACCGCGCGCGGCTGGTTCTCCACGCCCGACGTCATGTGCCATGTCGTCCCCGCGAAGCCGGGCTCGCCCAGCTCGGCCCGCACGACGGTACCGTACCCCGCGCCCTGCGTCGGGGCGGCGAGGTGGTGCATGCCCGCGCCGGTCACGCCCTCCGTGCGCTGCCGCGTGACGATCGTGCCCGTCGCGTGCGCGAAAAGCGTGTCGACCACGGCGGGCGCGCGCCCGCTGTTCGCCCGTAGCCGCGCCCTGCCCGCTTTTAGCTGCTCGGGGTCCTTGGCGTCGTACACGCGCGCGTCCGCGTCGCCCTCATCAGGCGCAGTGTAGACGCAGCGGCGTTCGAGCGGCGCCGAGCCACCGCCGTCCGCCGCCGCCGGCGAGGTTGGCGCCGCGCCCGCCGCCACCGCGCTCGTCGCCGCCGTGCCCGTCGCCACCGCCGCAGCCGCCGCGCCCGCGGGGTCGTCGTCCCCGTCCTCCGCGCCCTCCCCGTCGTCAGCGGTGGTGGCGTCGCCATCGTCCCCGTCGCCCTCGCCCCCGCCGAGGCTGCTGAATGGTCGGGGCCCCCACGCCGAGGCGGCGCGCCGCTGCGGCGCACGCGGCGGTGGCGCTCGCGACGGCGGCCTTGGCGCCGCCGCGCCGCGCGGCCTGGCCGCCGTCGACAGCGCGCGGCCTGCAGCGCCCGTGAGCGCGTCGAGCGCGGCCGTGCGTGCGATGCGGTCGTCGGGCGCGCGCAGCGCCGCCTCGACGGCCTGCAGCAGCCCGTCGGGCGCGGATCCGCCGACACTGGCATCGCACGCCTCGGCGAGCCGCGCGGCCTCGGCGAGCCGCGCGGCCTCGCGGGTGAACGGGCCGAAGCGCCTGGCGCGGTCGCCGAGCAGAGCGCCGATGGCGGCGCGGAGCGTGCGCGCGCGGGTCTCCTCGTACGCGGCCGTCGTGAGGCGCGCGAGGCGCGCGTCCAAAGCCTTCTTGATGTCGACAAGGACACTCGCGCGGCGGCCGTAGAGCGTCGATGCGCTCGCCACGACCTCGGCCGCGACTGTTGCCGCGGCGAAGCAACACGCGGCCCCACTCTGCGGGGGCGCCTTGAAGGCATCGATGGGCGGCGCTGTTCTGCCGATGCGCTGCGCAAGCTTCTTGATGAGCACGCCGGCCGCCGTGGCGTACGCCGATTCGCCGTTGCCCAAGGTGCGCGAATCGGCGAGCAGGGCGAGCGCGGCGCCGGGCGGCGCGCCGCGCTGCGCGGGCGGCGCGAGGAGCAGGTACGCCGCCGTCCAGTGCACGAGGCCGCTGGACGCGCGGAGGCAGAGCGGTAGCACGACCACGAGCACCTGCCCAAACCGGTCCGCATCCGCGCATGCTTTGCGCAGGTTGCGCAGCGCCACCTTGAGCGCATGCTGCGAGCACCCCGTGTCGCCCACCCTAACCCTGCTCGTGCCGAAATCCGCGTAACGCAGCAGGGCGATGAGGCAAGTGGATGGGACCACGTGGGGGTGGGTATCTCCCGGCGACAGAATGGTGCTGAGGGCCAGCGAGAAACTGTCCGAGCCGCCCCGCCCGCCGGGCAAAGCGTCCTTCACGGAGTCCTCCATCTGCAGACTGTGGGCACGTCAGTGTCCGGATGGCGGCCCGGATGATACTTGGGAGAATTTACATGATGCCCTGGAGAATGCCCCGCTCTCCCACAACCAGGACCCGCCAGCGCGCCGAGCCTACTCGTTTGCCCGCGCCGCCTCTCTTTGCGCGCCCGAGCGCGGCCTCCGAGCGCGGCCAACGTCCTCCGGGGGCGTGCATCGTGGCTGCTCGGAGGGGCTGCGACGCGGCGAAAGCTCGCTGCGCGGCCGCAACGTGAGCGCGCGCGCGCGGCCGCGCGCCGGCCTGCGCTGCTCTGCACGGCCGCGCGCCGGCCTGCGCAGCCTCGTCGCGCAGCGTGAGCGCGAGCGCGCGCGAGGTGAGCTCGGCGGATGGGTGCGCGGCGGCGTTGGCGGCGGGTGCGGCGGCAGGCTGGGCGGCGGGTTTGGACGGAGAGTGTCGGGGAAGAACGGGGCGCATCCTGGCTGGGAGTTGGACGGCGCCCACCACGCGCTGGCGGATCCTGGTTGCCACCACCACCCCCCCCCCCCCCCCCGGAGACGAGGACCAGGGGCATGGCCGACTCGCTGCGCCGCACAGCGCGCGGCGCGCGGCATGCTGCGCGACCTCAAGCACATCCAGCCGCGCTCCGCCCACGCAACGCGCGCAATGCCGCGTTGCACTGCAGGTGTGCACGTGCGGCTCTCACGCGCACTGTGTTGCACGAACGGCATCACGCCACCGAGCTGCGTCCGGACCACGCGCCGCGCGCAGGCGACCACACAGGGGCGCGCCGCGCCGCGCGTGCGCGCCCTCGCAACCGTTGCAGCACGCTCTGCCTTGCACTGCGCCGAGCCGCCGCGCGCTGTGCGCGTGCATGCAGGGCGCACGCGTGCGACGAAGCGCGCGCGCGGCGAGGCGCGCGGGCGGCTCGCTGCGCGGGCGGCAACGCGCCCAGCTGCGCCCAGGCCAGGCGCGCGCCCGCGAGTGCCACCGGGACGCACTGCCCCCGCCGGGGTCGCCGCGCGCTCTGTGTGTGCGCTCGCGCGCTGCGAGCGCGGCGGAACGTTCGTGCATGGCGCGAAGAGCGCGGCACCCGAAGACGGCTGCCCCGAGCCCGCGCCGGGTGGCAGCGAGCGGCGGCACCTCCTCGGCGAGCCCGCCCCGCGCCTTCCCCTCCACGTGGCGTTTTGAGGCAGACGGACACGCGCCCACACTGCGACTGGGCACGCTGCTCGAGGCAGACACGCACCCAACGCGCGCGCACCACGCGCCCGCGTCGGCGGGCCGGTGTGAACGAGCGAGAGCTCGGTGTCGCCAACGGGGGCACGGGGCGCGACTTCGGTCCGCCTCTCGACGGACGCAGGCGACGCTGCCGGGAACTTCCCCGACGCCTGCACATCCAGGGCTTCGAGGTACAGAGCTGGGCAACAGTGCCGCTCGTCACCGATGAGGCGGCCAAGCTCGCTATCCTTGCTGCCCTCGGCTCCACCAAACAGCCGGGCGACCCAACGGTTCGTGATCGCCTGGCCGCCAGGTGCGAACCGCGCCCGTGCAAGCGCTTCACCCGCATTCTCCGCCCCGCTGCGGACGTCCGCCTGCCGGCCGCGAACACGGCCGGTGCGCGTTGCCGCCTGGCCCAACACGAAAACCCGCCCGCCCCCGAGGCCGCAGGTCCTACCTGCCCAAGCGCAGCCCAACGGCACGCAGACAGCCCGCCTTGGCAACCGACTCGTGCGCGAGCGCTCCGCCCTCCACAAGAGCCTGCCCCACGCCACCGCCGACGCGGAGCCAGCGCAGCCGACGCCCCTCCGCGACGCTCGCGCCGCAAGGCGCAAGGGCCCCGGCGAGACGGCGTCAACCAAGCCCGCCGCTGGCACAGCGCCGGCACCCGGAGCCCACCCCAAGCCCCCGCGCACGCCTCCGCCCCCCCCCCCCCCCCCCCCCCCCCCCCCCCCCCCCGATCGGCGGACCGATTGCGTTTTGGTGCGCCAGGCTCAATGCGCCATCGCAGTGGCGGGCCCGCAGACGCAGACGCTGACATGCCCAACGCTGGGCACTGAGGCCGCAGGCCGGCCCTCCTGGACCTGGCGGGCGAGCTGCCCGCGCAGCGGCCACGCGAGCCTCGCACTGACCGTGGCGGTCGCTGCCACCGTGATAGCTGCGGGTGCGGCGGCCTTGGCCCCAACCCCATCATCCGTCTTCATCCCCGCCCTGCTCGCGCTCGCGGCCTACGTCGGCAATCCCTGCACCGGGATCCGCCCCGCGAAGTCCACACAAGACTTATCCGTGCT
The DNA here is from genome assembly GCA_019448385.1 of Diacronema lutheri. NCBI lineage: Eukaryota > Haptophyta > Pavlovophyceae > Pavlovales > Pavlovaceae > Diacronema > Diacronema lutheri. Next base: position 20,190 of record JAGTXO010000032.1, read on the forward strand.
GCACGCCAGCCGCGCGCGCCGACGCGCGCCGCTCCCACACGCTCACCTCCGTTTCCGCGGGCGGCCCAACGCCCCCCCCCCCCCCCCCCCCCCCTCCCCCCCCCCCCCCGGCAGGCGGCCATCGAGCCGCATTAGCACACCCGCCCGGGGCCTCCCGCCGCACCCGCAGCGGCTCGGCGCCTTGAATCCTCCCGTCCCCCGGGGTGAGGCCTTCAACCCGGGCCCAGCGCGCTCCGACTGCCTCACGCGCGCCAGCGCCAACCTCGGCGGCATGGTAGACCCCGAGCGAAAAGCCGCACTTCTCGCCGTCCTCGTCAGGCGCAAGTACGTTATCCTGCTCCTACTGCCGACGCGGCTCCCGCGCGCGCGGACTACTACGCCGGGCAGATCGCCGCAGACGCACGTGAGTGCACACGTGCGGACAAGGCGCACACGCTCGACGTCCAGTTAGCGCACGTGCACGTGCGCGCCACTGGTCACATTTGAGCGTCCGTGCTCGCCCACAGCGTCGCCATCCACAAGATGCGCGCTGGAGCCATCCAAGCAGGGCTCTGCCTGCTCGGCTTCCGCAAGGCAATTTGGGCCGCGGACAGCGGACAGCGGACGGCGTGCGCGTGCGAGGTGCGAAAGGAGGAAGAAGGTAGGGAGAGTTGTGTGTGTGTGTGTGTGGGGGGGGGGGGGGGGGGGGGGGGGGGGGGGCACAGCGGCCGCCGGAGACGAGGACGCACTCACCGCTGTTGGCAATGCGCGCGTCACGGAGACAACTTGGCGGGCCTCGCACGCAGCTGGGCCGATCGCCGCCGTAGAGATGTCTGCAGCCGTCTCCGCGATGCCGATCGTCGCATCTGTTGGCACCGCTGCCATCTGCCGCACCCGCGGCCAGGCTGCCGGCAAGGTCGGCGCGTCGGGCTCCGAGCTCGGCCACGCAGGCGATGCGGCCGACGGCGGTGACGCTGAGCCCAGCGCCGGGTCCAACGGCTCCACGTCGAGCCGGCTGTGAACGAGCATGCTCGCACCACTTGCCCACGCCAGCGCGTCGGACTCAGGCACGTTGTAGATCTGCGCGGGCAACGCGCGTGCGTGCGGCAGGCGCGCGCGCGAGCTTTCAGGCCACGCGCGCGTGCCGCGCGGGAGGACGGGGCGGTCGCGGCTGCGCTCGACCGCCGGTCGCGGCACCGAGCGACCGTGCGCGCCGCCGCACGTTGTAGTCGTCGCACGGAAACCAAGCCTCGTTGCGGAGCACGATGGCGACAAGGTGCCCGCTCATCGGCCCCTCGCCCACGTGCACCACGCCGGCGACGGGGAGGTGGTCGCGCCCGCCGAGCAGCAGCCGCGGCGCGCACACGAGCGCGCGGTTGTTCTTGCACTGCGAGCCATTGCCGCGCGTCGTGCGCGGCGCCTCGACAGCAATGCTGGCTGACGTGAGCACGCCCGAGTGGCCCGCGTTCGTGTGGCGATCCCGCGGCGGCCCAGCGGCGCCCCCCAGAGCGTGTGCAAGCGCGCGCGCCGCATCGCCGCCGACGCTGACGAGTACGGCGATGCCCTCGCCGGCCTCTGAAGGCACGGCGATCTGCTCGAGCACTGGCCCGACGCGTGTGTCGGCTTCAAAGGCCGCAGCGAGCCCGGGCACTCGGCCGAGCAGCAACCGGAAGAACTCAGCGGCATCCTGCGGCGTCCTTCGCGCGCCACGGCCCGAGATGACGTCGATGACGGACACAAGACACAGCCGTGTCGGCGCCCTGGTGTCCTCGATCAGCGTGCCAAAGTCCCGAAAACGCGCCCTCTCGACGCTGTTGGCACGGCGCGAAGCGGAGCGAAGCATCGCACGGAGCATGTTCAGGGCGAAGAGCGATTGCATAAGGACGGTCGTGTAGCACGCGCTGCCCTCGTTTTTCGCGCCTGCGCCGCGCCGCGCAGCGCCGGGTGTGCGGGGTGCGCACGCACGGTTTGCGGCGGGATGGAGGGAGGCTGGCTGGGCGCGCGCCGAGCCCGGCAAGCCGTGCAGGCGCTCACCACGCGGCACGCCGGGCACTCTCACCGGCCACATCGGGCCGTCAAACGCGTCTTCCACAGGCTGCCGACCGACGACGTAAAACTTGCTCAAGGCGCCGCGCCGTGCACGCGCCATGCGCGCGCTGTTGCGGGCTGCGCAGCAGGGACGACGGGGGAATTGGCGAGCGAGGGTTGGGCGCAGATCAGCGTGGTGGCGCGGCAAGACGAGCGCGCGCCGGGCGCCTGGCGCGGAGGCGCCCCGCGCGAGGACGCGAGCCGCTTCTCGCACCGGACGGGCGCCCACGCGCAAGCCGGCTTTCGAGGGCTGGTGGATGGTGGCAGATGCCGAAACGGACACATGGAATGATGCGTCGGCGGCGCGAGCGCGGGACGATCTTGCCCGGGCAATTTTGCGCACGCTGCCAGCGCGCGTATGCGTGCGCATGCAGCGGGCGGCGCGCACGTTGCGCGTGACGGGGCGCCGAGCGGCACACCGGCGGGGACGCGCTCGCCGCTGCCGTGGCATCGTACGCTGCCTGCGTGCTGGCCCGCACGCACGTTGCCGGCGCGAGGGGACGGCGAGTGCGCCTCGGCCGAACAGGCGCGAACGTTACGCCCGAGCGCGTGGCCGGGCCCCGCCGACTGCACGCAGCGCCGGCCCAGGCGCGCATCCGCCCGACGCGGATTTGGACGACGCATCGACCGGCACGCCGAGCGTCTGCGCCCGCCTCGCGGCCGGTCGCGCCGGCCCCTCTTCGGCCCGAGGCCGCACGTCCGCCGCGCGCCGCTTTGGCGCGCGGCGCGGCGCTCCCGGAACGCGCATGGCACACGCGCGGTGCGCGGGCACGCCCGCAACGCGCCATTCCAGCGCGAGCAGTTCGGCAAGCTTGCAGCGCGCGAGCAGCCGGGCATGTGCCGCGGAAACACAGTTCGCTGTGTGCGCCGGCCGCGACGACACGGCGTAGCGGCGCGAGGCTGGCCGCCGGGGCCACGGGCGTACTGCCGTGGCGCGACGCCATGGTATGAGCATTAAATTCATCGGGGGGTGGGGTGGGGGGGGGGGGGGGCGCGTTGTGCGCACTTGGCGCGCGAGTAGTGCGAGTGGCGGGCGAGCCTCGTCGCCCACGGAGCCCGCCCCCGGCTCGGCGGCGCGCCGCCTGCTCGCCGGGTCGCGCACCGCCGTCGCCGCCGCTGCGCACTTGCCCAGCTTGCCGGCAGGCGGCAGGCGGCGGCGACGGCGGCGGCGGCGGCTGCGGCTGCGGCGCGAGCGCGACGCCGGGCGGCGGCAGCGCCGACGGCACGCGCGCAGCGGCGACCCACGCGGCGGCGGGCAGCGCGCCAGCGTGAGGCCCCTGCGCGCCGGCCGCATTGGCGCCGCCCTGCGCGCCCTAGAAGGGCGCGCAGGTACGCGGGCCGGTCGCGCGGCGCGCGGTGCTGGCGAGCACCCGACGGCTGCGCGTCGGCGCGAGCGGCGCGGCGGGCGTCGCGCCGGCGGGTGCTGGCCAGCACCGCGCGCCGGCGGCGCGCCCGCCGCCAGCGCGCCGCCCGCCGCCGGCGCCGCGCGCGCCGTCCGCGCCCGCCGCCACCGCGCGCCGCCGCCGCGCATTCGCGCGCGGCGGCGACGGCGGCCGCGGCGAGCGCCGCCGCCGCCGCCTCGCCACCGCTGACCGCGCGGAGCACCTCTTTGAAGACGACGCTGCGCGTCACGAGGTCCGGGCCGAGCGCAAAGCGGACGCGCGACGTGTGCCCGACGCGCGAAGCGGCCACGTGGAGCTGGCCGTGCGTGAAGCACGGCTCGGCGAGCCACACGCCCGCGCACCCGAGCGCTTGCCCCTGCGCCTCGTTACGCCGGCCGCACCGGGGAACTGGCGGCGCATCCGCACAAGCGCGAACGTGCCGTCGTCGGGCGAGTGGTGGTCGACACGCGCGACGAGCACGGTGCTGTCGCGCCCGGCGGCCGCGCCGGGGCGTGCGCACTCGAGCAGCCGGCCGCCGGCGCGCATGCCGCGCACGATCAGCCGCGTGCCGCCGCACAGCCCCTCGCCGGGCGAGAGGTTGCGCGGCAGCATCACCACCATCCCGGGCTTCAGGTCGAGGACGCGGTGCGGCATCTGCGCGTGCTCGAGCGAGTCGAGGAATTCGACCGACGCCAGCGCAATCTGCTTGCCCGCCCCGTCGTCGCGCCAGCTCGTCCGCCGACGCGCACCTCGCCGCCGCGCCCGGGAAGCGGCCGATCGCCAGCCAGTTGATCCGCGCCACGTCCGTCTGCTTGGCGCAGAGCACCGCGCGGTCGCACAGCGAGCCGTCGTCGGTCCAACACGTCGCGCCGTGGACAAAGTCGTCACGAGCTCCGTCGGGTAGGCCGAGCCCACGCGGATGGGGACGCCGCCGACGGCCTCGGGCAGCTGCACGGGATCGAGCGGGAATGCGCCGGGCATGGCCCCGGCCGCCGGCACCGCCGCGGGAACGGCGCCGTCGCCGGGGCTGCGCAGCAGCTCCGCCCACTCGCCCGCGCCGAGCGCGTCGCCCGTGTCGCGCGCCGCGCTCGAGGCGCGAACGTTCTCGACCAAGGCGTGCTGCCGATCGTGCTGCCACGGCGCCGAGTACTTGAGGCAGGAGCGCACGATCTGCGCGCGCGAGCCGCGCCGCACCACCGGCAAGCACTGGCGAAAGTCGCCGGCGAGCAGCAGCGTCTCGCCGCCGAAGCGCTCGTCGACGCCCGTCACGTCGCGCAAACACCGATCAGGCGAGTCGAGGTGGCACCGCGTCTGCATCGGCGCCTCGTCCCACACGACCAGCCGCCGCGGCGGCCAGGGAGCGCCCGCGCTCGGAGCGCGGCACGCCATTGAACGGCTTGCCCGTCGGAGTCGGCACCGCCGGGCACCTTGAAGGTCAAGTGGAAGGTGCGGCCGTCGGGCAGCAGCGTGGCGGCGACGCCCGAGGACGCGCCCACGACGACCGCGTGCCCATCCGCGCGCACGGCGGCGATAATGGCGCGCTCGACGAACGTCTTGCCCGTTCCGCCCGGCGCGTCGCAAAGATGCAGCCGGTTGCCCACGCCGCGCAGCGCCGATTTGACGACCGCGCCGTGGAGCGCGCACTGCTGGCCGCCCTCGGCCATCGCCGCGCGCGCCGCCGCCGCGCTCGCAGCCCGCTCGGCGCGATGGTAGCCCTGCGCGCGCGCGAGCTCGCGCCCGCCCGGCCCGGCCGGCGCGCGCGCCGTGCGCAGACCGGCCACCGCCGCGAGCGCCGCCGCGCGCTCGCGCTCGTCGGGCACGTACAGCCCCGTGGAGTCGAACGTGTCGGCCCAGGCGGGCACGCCGTACGAGGCGAAGGCGTCCGAGCCGGGCTGCGGCCGCTGCTCGGCGCGCTTCAGGAGCATGACCCCGCACACGTTCCACTTGGTGCCAAACATCGAGCCCGTGAGCCCCGTGTAGACGCGGTCGAGCTGCGTGGCGATGGCGCAGACGTCCTCGTGCCGGATCTCGTCGACCGGTTCGCGCCGCGCGTCGACGAGCGGCACGACGCGCTCGGAGCCCGCCCACGTGAACGTGCGCGTCGACATGTTCAGCCGCGTGTGCGCGAGCGTGTCGTCCTCGTACTTGGGCTTGACGGCGGGCGAGAGCTTGCCGCGCACCTCCTCCTTCGAGAGGCCGCGCGTGTTGAGCAGCTCCTTCTGGCGCGCGTGCACCGTCTCGACGCGCTGATCGTCGATGGCGCGCAGGGCGCCAAAGTAGGCGTCCATCTGCGCGAGCGGCGCGCCTTCAATCGGCAGCTCCTTGTCGGTCACGCCGGCCGTGTACGCCGCCTTGTCGACGTCCGTCGGCCCGTACATGGTGCCAAAGTTGCCGTCGCCCGTGAGCTCGGGCCAGTCGACGACGCAGGGCGGCGAGACGAAGGCGAGCGCGCGGCGCGACGGCCCGTAGCTCAGCTTGTCGACCGTGCGCGCCTGCTCGCTCGGCTTGACCGGCCGCGTGCTCACGATCTCGCAGTTGACGAGCGCCGCGTCGAAGGCGCGCAGGTCGATGGCGGCCATGGTCGTTGTGCGCGGGAGATCACGCTGCAGGCGGCTCCACAGTAGGTTCGAGAAAAAAAAAAGCTGGGCCAACGGTCAGTCGAGCGCCACAAGCAATCCTCGGGAGCCGGTGGCCCAACCCAACCCAACGATCTTCGTCGCCACCCTTCGCGCGTTTTCCGTTCGCGCCCAAGCAGACAATGAGACCACAATCTCGGTGCTGCTCGGCGCGATGATGGGCCTCAGCGGCTCGGTGGCGATCGTGCTCTACGTGCGCGCGCGACGTCGCGAGGTGCAGCACGGGCGCGTGGCGACGCCGCGCATCATCCAGCGCCAGCTCGAGCTGCAGCTGCCGTGGGGCCGGCCGGACGAGGCATCCGTCGCCTCGCGTGCCGAAACGCCGGGCGTCGAGGCCGCGTCGCGCTCGGTGCGCGACGCGGCGCCCGAGCCGGACCCGGACGAGGGCTACGTGCGCGTGGCGAGCGCGGCGTTCTGAGGCGCGCACGACGTCGCCCAGCCAGAGCAGCCCGGGGCGGGGCGAGTCCGGCTGCGCGGAGGTCCGGCTCGAGCGGGCGGGCGCCATGCTCTGAGGCGCCGCCGCTTTCTAAAAGGGTGTAGGGTGTAGGGTGTAGGATGCAAAACAAGCCCTCCCCACATTTGGGCCCGACGTCATTCCTTCTTCGAAGCCGTGACGTTACTCACATACGAGTACTTTTACTTAGTGTAGGATGTATCTATTCTCTAAGTATTTGCATAGTGTAGGGTGTAGGATAAGTACGGTTACGAAAGTCCTACAGGGAGTGAAGGAATGACGCTGTGACGAAAGAAGGAATGACGTCGGGCCCAGATGTGGGGAGGGCTTGTTTTGCATCCTACACCCTACACCCTACACCCTTTTGAAAAGCGGCGGCGCCTCAGAGCATGGCGGCTCGACAGCATGGCGCCTATACAGCATGGCGTCGTCCAGCGTCACGCCGCGTCGTGGTCCTGCCGCTCCTCCGTGGCGCACGGATGGCGCTCCTCCGTGACGCAGCCGAACGACGTCGCGGCGTCACGGCCCGGGCGCAGTCGCCATCCTGGACGCCACGCTGGACGACGCCATGCTGTCGAGGCGCCATGCTGTCGAGCCGCCATGCTCCGAGGCGCCGCCGCTTTCTAAAAGGGTGTAGGGTGTAGGGTGTAGGATGCAAAACAAGCCCTCCCCACATTTGGGCCCGACGTCATTCCTTCTTTCGTCACAGCGTCATTCCTTCTCCCCCCTATGGGACTTTCATAACCGTACTTATCCTACACCCTACACTATGCAAATACCTAGAGAATAGATACATCCTACACTAAGTAAAGGTACTCGTATGTGAGTAACGTCACGGCTTCGAAGAAGGAATGACGTCGGGCCCAAATGTGGGGAGGGCTTGTTTTGCATCCTACACCCTACACCCTACACCCTTTTAGAAAGCGGCGCCGAAGGTGGGAGGATGCCACCCGTATGCGCGCGTTTGAACGTGCGCGGACGGCCGTTGGCTTCGCGCCCTTTCGCCCACGGTTTGCGCGCCAACGGACCAGTCCTCCGCGGGCGCCGCGCATCGTCTCAGGGGCGGTCGGTGTGGTACGCCGCGCGCATCGTCAGCGCCGCGGCGTCGAGCTCGGCGAGCGAGGGCGCGTACGTGACGCCGCTCAGCACCTCGTCCGCGCCCGCCCTCGTCGCGCTCGCCGCCTCCGCAGTGCGCGCAGGCGGCTTCGTGACGGCACGCGAGGCCACGCCGCGCGCCGCAGGTGCCTTCGCGCGCTGCATCGTCTGTCTGCCGGTCCGACGCGCTCTGCTCTGAACGAACGGACGGCACGCCCGACGAGATCTCGTCGCGTGCACGCTCGCACAGCATGTACCCCCAGAACGTCTCCGAGCTGCTGCCCGACGAGATCTTCGGCGACGAGCTGCTCGTCGACCGGCACTACCGCGTGCGCATCCTTCAGCGCGTCGCCCGCCGCCGCGATGCGGCCGAGGCCAACTTTTGGCTCGACGGCGGGCCCGCCGACTCGGTCGTCGGCGCGTGCATGTGCGGCCGAATCTACGCGCTCAAGTGCATGGGCCGGCTCGTCCGCGGCGCCCGGATCCTCGCGCTGCTGCGCAAAAATGTGGCGCTCGCCACGTGCCGCGCACACCTCATGGGCCACATGCTCCAGCGCATCGTCGGCGACAGCGGCGTCGCGCGGCTGCTGCAGCTGGTTGCAGCTCGTTCGCGAGGATCACGACACGCTCAACGCCGAGCACCAGGCCTTGGAAGCACAGCATGACACCGGCCAAGTCATGCGACGGCATGTGCGCGCGCGCCGACGCGCTCTCCAAGGACCTCGCACGGGCGCACGAGCACGCTCACAAGCTCGATGGCTATCTGGTGTGGTGCAGCGAGCGCCTCGGTGAGAGTGACTCTTTCAACGGAGCGCTCGAGAACCTGAACACGCGGTGCAGCATGAGATGTGCTGGCTCCACGCCGAGATGTCGTCGCTCGTTGCGAGTTCGCCCGAGGCTTACGCGAACGACAGCGAGGCCACCGACTTCAAGGACCACGGCGTGTGCGTCGAGTTCGATGTCTTCAACCGCGACGGGGTCGAGGGCGCGCCCGTGCCCGCGACCGCGCCCACGAAGGCAGAGCCGGGCATCGAGTCCGAGTGCATCGCGCCCGCACAGGCAGAGCCGGGCAGCGAGTCCGAAGCGTCGCGCCCGCGCCCGCGCCCGCGCCCGCGCCGGCAGAGCCGCGCACCGAGCCCAAGTGAGCCAACGTGCCGCCGAACTCGCCCAAGCTCTCGTCGGTCGACAGTCAGGCCACCGAGTACAAGACCTCCTACGCGAACTCACGTGCTCGCCACCTGCAACGCCTCGAGTTTACGCACGCGTTCGAGTCTGTGCAGGCCGAGGTCGCTTAGCCAAAGCGCGCCAAGGTTCCGGCCACCGGCGCATCCAGCCGCTGGCTGCGCAACACGGCGGTGCGCAACACCCGCAGCTCGGCCAACGGCAAGTAGCGCGCCGGCGCAGCGCACGGTATGCCGCGGCGAGCTCAGTCGCGAAGAGTGTCCGACTGGCCGCGCCCTCCACGGGGTGCACGCGCACTCGGCGCGGTCCGGTCAGTCAGGGGGCCTCAGCTTGCGCGATGCCAGTTGCGAGCCCCCCCGGAATCCGCCATTCTATTCTACTAGGCGTAAATCACCCAAGCCCTTCCGGTCGCCCGCATTCCGGGGTCGGACCCGCCGTCGGCCCGGCTCGGGCCCTCCGTCCGCCGCGCCCGCTCGACCCCGAATTCTACTCCAAATCGGCCGGTCAGGAGGGTGTCTCGGTCCTAGGCTCGTCATAAGCCTCGCCCCGACCCCTCGAGCGCTCATTGGCTGGCTTTTAACCCTTGATTGTACGACCCGGGTCGTACTCTCAGCCTTACACTGGCCGGACCAGCCCGGACCGCGCCCTATATAGATATTTTGGAGTGGCGTCACCTACGCATGCGGGCCCGCCGCGCTTGCCAAGCTCGCGGCCCGCTCGACCGCGAGCACAAGGGCGCGCGCACACACGCCGGCGGCTTCGACGGCGTCGTCCGAGCGCGCCGCGTCCGCCGCCACGGCCAGTGCCACCGCGGCGGGCGGCGCGCCACTGACGCTGTGGCCGATGACAGCGCCCGAGCGTGCCGTGCCCGCGCGCCGTGTCTTGCGCACGCCCGCGCCCGCGAGGTGCGGCTGAGCGACGCCGTCGCCGCGGTGGACCAGGTCGGCCGTCGCGAGCGCATCGCTCAACGCCGCGCCGCCCGCCACCTTGTTGTTGGCCAGGCGCGTGCCAAACTGGATCGCGCGCTTCTGCAGCCGAGTCGACGCGCCGAGGCCGAGGGCGCGGCCGAGCTCGCGCAGCGCGCGCTTGTCGCCCACGCCGAGCGGCTGCTCAAGATTAAAAAGCGTGCCTGGCGCGCACGCGCGCACGACGGCCATCACGCGCTCGTCGAGGAACGGGTGGCGCGGCTCGCGCCCCGAGTCGGACATTGCTCGGTCGTCGCGGCCGAGGTTGCGCACCCAGAGGCGCGAGACGTCACGCTCGAGCTCGGCGTGCAGCGCCACTGGCCCCCGCGCGGCGTGCACTGTCCGGTGCCGCCCGTATCCGGCGAGCAGTTCGTCCGCGCCCGTGCCGACCAGCACGACGCGCGCGCCGCAGCGGTACGGCCGCCCGTGGCCGCGCCCATCGCGCGCGCGCGGTGGCGCACCGCCGCCGCCGCCCACGTCGTCGTCGTCGTGTTCGTCCTCGTCGTCGGCGGCGGCATCTTGTGCTACGGCTATGCGCACGCGCGCGCCGCCGCCAGGTTCGAGTGAGACGCTGGCGCGCACCCGCCGCGCCGCGCCCTCGCCGCACGCCGCGCCGCCGCGCGCGGCTGCCGACGTCGCGGGTGCGACGGTGTGCAGCTCGTCGAGCGCGCCAAGTCCAGACGCCATCGTGCCAAGTCCGGACGCCATCGTGCCAAGTCCGGACGCCATCGTGCCAAGTCCGGACGCCATCGTGCCAAGTCCGGACGCCATCGTGCCAAGTCCGGACGCCTCGGGCCCGACGGCGGCATACCGGCAGAGAGCGCCCGTGACCACGCCCGTCTCGCCCGTGAGCGGCCGCGCCGCGCCGAGTTGCGCGTGCACGCCGCCGCGCGCCGCGCCGCGCGCCGCGCCGCCCGCGGCGCGCGGCGGCGCGACGGGCACGCCACGCAGCTCGGCGCCGTGCGCCGGGTCGTGCAACATGCCGCGGCCGCGCGCGCCAAACCAGAGCGCAGCGCCGATGTTCAAATCCATCACCGTGCTCGCGGGCGCGATCAGGCGTTCGATCGCTCCGCGCGCCGCGTCGAGGTCGGCGACGCGCACGTCGACGAGCACGAGACGCCACGCGCGGTCGGGCGCGGCGGCGCGCAGCTCGCGCAGCCCGTGCAGCGCTGACAGGCGGTCGGGCGCGAGCGTGCCAGACGGTGCGTTCGCACGGCCCTCGCCGCGCGGCTGGCGCGCGTCCGCTTCGCCGCCGCCACCGCTGCCGTCGCCATCGTTCGTCGAGCCGGTATCGCACGCCACGTTGATGAGCTCGATGGGCGCGTCTGTTGGCAGGTGCGCGTGCGCGAGCGCGGCCAGGACCATCGAATCGATGCCGCCGCTGAAGAGGATGGCGACCGGCGCGCGCATATTTTCGTCACCGCCCTGGCCGCGGGCTTCGCCGCCGATGCCGCCCACGCCACCGCCACTGCCGCCGCGGCCGCCGTCGACGCCGCAGCCGCCGCCCGTGCCGCCGCCAAGCGCCGCGCCCCCGATCAGCCGCACGCGAAGCCGCACCGCCTCCGAGAGCGCGGCGGCGAAGAGCGCGCTCGCCTCACGCGCGCACGCGATGGGCGCGGCGCGCGGCGGCGCGCACGGGCTTGGCGCGCGCGCGCGCAGTGCGTCGGGCGCTACCAGCCGCATGTGCGGCTCGGCCGGCGGCTCGGCTTTCGCGCGCAGGACGGCGCGCACGACGACGGCGTGCGCGCCGCACGCGCGCGCGCTGCCGTCGATGGCGAGCCGCCAGACGGCGCCGCGCGGGAGAGGCGGCAGCTCCTCCCAGCCCTCACACAGCTCGTGCGCTGCGCATTCGACGCCGCGCGCGGCGCATTCGGGCGAGGCGGTGATGTCGTCGGCGCCGCACAGCGCGGCGAGCGGCACACCCACCGACGAGAGCGCGAGGCCACCCGCCGTTCGCGCCACGAGCAGGCTGCGCCGGCCGACCTCGTCGCGCCCAAAATAGAGAGCTTGTTCGGACGCGCGCCAGTATATGAGCGCCCACGGTCCACGCACGCGCGCAAGGCATTCGCCGGGCGACGAGGCGCGCTCGAGCGCGCGCAGCAGCGCGAGCGTGTCTGCGCCGCCGTCGGGCGTGCGCGCGCCCGCGCCGCCGGCGGCCTCGTCGAGCCCGCCAAACACCTCGCCGTTCCACGCGAGCACGTCGCCCGTGGCGGGCGAGACGAGGGGCTGCAGCACGGGCGCGGCGCCGCGGATGCCGAGCACCGACGCTGTCAGCTCGATCGCAACGGCCGGGCTGCCGGCGCCGCGCGGCATCGCCGAGAGTGAGAGCCGGCGCACGCCGTCCGGGCCGCGCGACGCGAGCGCGGCCTCGGGCACGGCGCGGCGGAGCTCGACGGACGCGTGGCGGGCAAACCGCGGCGAAAAGCCGTGCGCAGGCGAACCCGGGCACTCGGCGGCCACCCATTCCACCGGCGCGCCGCCGACGACGACGCCGATGCCGCACATGCGCGCGTCGTCGTCGTCACGCGCGCGCCCTTTCCTCCATGCTGCTCACGAAATGATGATGGCGTTGTCGTGCGAGAGGAAACGGGGCGTCGTCTGCCTCCTCGCGCTCGTCGGGCGCACGGCGGCAATGGCGAACGCGCCGCCGCGGCGCGCGTGGGAATTTGGGCGCTTCCTCTCGACGGCGGCCGCGTTCAATTCGCCCACCGACGCGCTCGCTCGCGTCTTCCGCGCGCGCGCGCAGCCGAGGCGCCTCGCGCGCGGCCAGGTCGTGTGGTCGCCCGACGAGCCCAATGGGCTCGAGTTCGCGGTGCTCGACGACGTGGTGATGGGCGGCTGCAGCAAGAGCGATGTTTACGTCGGGCGCGACGGCCTTCGCTGGCGCGGCGAGGTCACGACCGCGAACAATGGCGGCTTTGCCGGCTGCCGGACCAAGCCCATCGCGCCGCCTCTCAACCTTGCCGGCTGCGACGGCATCGTGCTGCGGCTGCGCGCGGACGGCTTTCGGTACAAGTGCATCGTGCGCGACTCGGCGGACTGGAACGGCGTCGCGTGGACCGCGTCCTTCGACACGCCCAAGGGCGGCAGGGCGACCGACGTGCGCCTCCGCTTCGGCCAATTCGTGCCGACGCTCTTCGCGAGGACCGTGCCCGCGTCGCCGCCGCTCCGCACGGACAGCGTCGTCGCGCTGCAGCTCTCGCTCTCCAAGTTTGAGTACGACGGCGGTTTGAACCCTACGTTTCGCGAGGGCGCGTTTGACCTGGTGCTCGAGGGTGTCCGGACATTCTGATTCATTCAGGACACGAGAGTCTTCACCGACACACAAGCAATCAGGTTGACAAGGGCGTGACGGTGGCCGTGCGCATGGCGGCATCGGGCGCGCGCTTGGGCTTTGGGGCGAAAAGCGCGCCCAGGCAGCCACCCAACCGCTGCCGCTCGAGCGGGCGCAGCAGGTCCGGGTCGGCGCGCGCGGCGAGCGCAAAGCTGGAGAGCTGCGCGACCACCTCGCGCGGGCTCGGGCGCGCGTCGGGCGACTTGTCCCAGCACGCACGCGCGAGGTGCTGCAGCTCCGCCGGCCAGTGCGCCGGCAGCTGCGGCCGCAGCCCCTTGTGCGCGACCGCGTGCGCAACCTGGTCCGGCAGCAGGAAGAGGCCAGCGTACGCGCGCCGGCGCGCGAGGACCTCGACCAAGATGATCCCGAAGGAGAAGACGTCGACCTTGCCCGAGTAGGGCATCTGCAGGTAGTTCTCCGGCGCCATGAAGAGCGCTGAGCCCGTCATGCCCGTCATCTCCTTCGGCGCGTACACCGCGCCGAGCACACGCGTCGCGCCGAGCATGATGCGCTGCTGGACGGTTTCGCGACGTTCGCGCCGCGCGTGCGGCGCACGCTCGCGCTCGACGGACGGCGCAGTGCTGCCGCGCCGGCCGCTGCCACTGCCGCCGACATCGTCGTCCGACGTGTCCACCTTGAGCCGGCCAAGCCCGCGCGGGTCCCAGGAGCCGCGTTTCGCAAAGCCACTGCGCGCCTTTCCCGCGCCATCGGCTGTGCCTTGGCGCGCGGCGGCGCGGCCGCCGCCGAGCGCGCTGCCGTCTTTGGCACCGCCAGGGCCATGCCGCCAGCCGTCGCCGCCGTTGACCGAGCAGGTGGTCACGGACTGTGAGCGCCGGAAGAGCGCGGCGTGCGTCGCGTGCGCGTCGGGCCTCGCAGCGGCGTCATCATCGCCGAGCTCCCTCACGATCCCCTCCTCCATGTCGACCTTGCACAGCCCAAAGTCGCCAATCTTGGCCGTGCCGTCCGCGCTCAGCATGATATTCTCGGGTTTTAAATCGCGGTGCGCGAGCCGCGCGCCGGCCGCGTGGTGGTGGAGGTACTCGAGGCCGCGCGCGACGCCGAGCAGCCAGCCGAGCGCGGTGGTCGCGTCGTAGTCCGCCGCGATAATCCGCTCGCGCAGCGTGCCGCCGGGCATGTACTCGAGCACGAAATGCAGGCTCTTGCGGCCGTCCGGCAGAACGACCGCAGTGCTGCCGTAGCAGCCGACAACGTTCGGGTGGCGCAGCGTGCGTAGCAGCACGCCCTCGGACTGAAAGTTCGTCACCCACTTCTCGGGCACGGGCACCAGCTCGGGCTCCACCGACGAGTACGCGTTCACCACCATCGGCAGGTGCGTCTTCATCTTCTTGACCGCGACGAGGACGCCGCCCGCGCGCGGGCGCGGCGCGTCTGCAGGTGGGCGGCCGTGCGGGTCGGCGGCGGCGGGCGCGGCGGCGAGCGGCAAGAGGCCATCGCCCGTGTACTTGCACAAGTCGACGATCGCGAATGCACCCTCGCCCAGCCGGCGCACGAAGCTGAGCGAGCTCTCGTCGACGGTCGCGGCGAGCGCCATCTGCTTGAGCCGCGCCTGCACGCGCGCGTTGTAGTCGCCCGATGCTCCGGCGGGCACGTGCGCGCCGTACGCCGACGGGTGCTGCTCGCCCTCCTTCCATTGGAACCGCCGATCGAGCGCGTTGGGCGTGACGAGGCGCGCGAGCGCCTTGAGCTCGCCGCCGCGCGGCTGTGCGGCCTGCGCGGCCGCTTTTGCTGGCGATGTGATCGCGCGACTGCGGCTCAAGCCCGGCGCGTGCGTGGCGCGCGACCGGCCGTGCACCGATTCGCTGCTGTGCGCGCCAACCGCGCACTGCTGCCGCGCTTCGCCGGTGCGCTCGGCCGCGACGTCGGCGTGCCGCATTTGTTTGAGCTCCTTGCTTCGAGCTTTCCTAGTTTGACGTTTGCACTCTAGTTGACTGTCTAGGGTAAATATGCATGGCTTCGGGCCGACGGCGTCTTCGTCGAGCCTTTTTCAGGTTCTTGCGGGTAACGGAAAAGGTTGCGCTTGCGTGGAGTCCGGAGCCTCCACCGACAACCGGACGACGAGGCACCAACGGACATTCGCAGTCTCGCGCTCAAAACCCAACCAAGCAGGTGAGGAGCGGCTCGTTCGACGTCGGCACGGCGCAGCGCGGCGCGGCGCGCGCGCGCGCGCGCGCGCGCGGCCGCCGCGCCGCGCGCACATGCGAGCGTGCGCTACACCGCCCGTTGCGCCCGCCTGCTCGCGCGCCTCGCCGCCGCCGCGCTTACCTCTATCCTCGCGCGCGCATGCGCCGCGGCCGCCCGCGCCGCGCTGCGCGTCCGCGCCCGCTCGCACCGCAGTTGAATCATGACGGGCCGTGGCAAGGGTGGCAAGGGTCTCGGCAAGGGCGGCGCCAAGCGCCACCGCAAGGTCCTCCGCGACAACATCCAGGGCATCACCAAGCCGGCGATCCGCCGCCTGGCGCGCCGCGGCGGCGTGAAGCGCATCTCTGGCCTGATCTACGAGGAGACGCGCGGCGTGCTCAAGGTGTTCCTCGAGAACTGCATCCGTGACGCCGTCACGTACACCGAGCACGCGCGCCGCAAGACCGTCACGGCGATGGATGTCGTCTACGCGCTCAAGCGCCAGGGCCGCACGCTCTACGGCTTCGGCGGCTAGGCGACCGCCTCGCCCCGCCACTCAAGGATCAAAGTCGCGGCGAGGCTCGCATCGCCGCGCCTCGGCGAACGCGCTCGCGCGCGCGCCAAACACACAACCGGTGTCTCTCGACACCCTCCTCGAACAGTCTCCGGGATGCGCTCGCGGCCCCGCACATAGCACCCCTGCGGACACGCGTTTCCTGCCGGCTCGGTGGACGGCCATCGCCCCGGTCTAGACGCGAATACGCCGCGACCCGCGCATCAAGGCAACTTCGAATGACCAGGCGTCGTTCGGCGCCGCGCAGCGCGCCGCTCGTGGCGACATGCACCGACCCCTCTCACACTCCACTTTCCACTTTCCAGAGCATCGGCCGACCGACTCGAGGGACACAAATTTAATACTAACGACGCTTAACAGGCGGGTCAGCAGGACACAAATTTAATATACTGACGGCGCTTTTACGTCAGGACAGCGGGGTCAGCACCAGCTGCGGGGGAATCGAGTAGCCACACAAATTTAATGGGGCGATGTCGGCCGTCGTGTGCGCGGTTGAGGTGTGCGCACCGCGCGCGCTCGGCGGGGCCGTGCTCGTGCGCGTGGGCGCGTGCGATGTGACAGCCGAAGTGGAGGCGATGCTCGCGCTCAGCGGCGCCGCGCGCGATCCCGCGCGTGCTCGCGCTCGCGCTGACGACGGCACGTGCGCGCTCGAGCGCGCCGCGCGTGCCGCGCTTGCGGGCACGGCCGGCGCGCCTGACGACGGCACGGACGAGGCGGCGGTGCACCGCGCCAAGGCGTGCGCGCTACTCGCGCACCGCTGGCTGCGCAACAACGGCGCGGACGCGAGCGTGTCGCGCGCCGCGCGTGCCGTACGCGACGCGCTGGCGTCGGACGGTGCGCTGTGGGCGCACTGGGCGCGCGAGGTGCGCGCCGGCCGCGCGTACGAGGCGATGCTGCACGGCTGCGTCGCACTCGAGCGCGCGCTCGCCACCGTTGCGCGCCTTGGTCGGAGCGGCAGCGACGGCTCCGGCGCGCATGCCGAGGCGACGCCACTCCTCCGCGACATGGTGGGCTCGGCGCGTATGCGCGCGGCGCTGGGGGAGGGCGCGCGCGCTGTGCTGCGCGCGCTGTGCTCGCCGTCGCTGCTCAACGTGCGCAACCTTGTCTGGCATGGCTTTCTGCCGCGCTCGCGCTGGGAGCGGCCGGTGGTGGCGGCCGGCAGCGGCGGCGCGCCGCGCGGCGCGCCGCGGGGCGGTGCCGCCGACTGTGGTGAAGGCGATGGCGGCGATGGCGGCGAGGGCGGCGAGGGCGGCGAGGGCAACGAGGGCGGCGAGGACGGCGAGCTCGCGCCGTACGCGTCGCTCGTGCTGCTGCTCATCTTGGCGGTAGCCGAGGCGCTGCTCCGGGAGCGCGCCGGCGCGCCGGCCGCTGCCGACGACGCGCGCGCGACGGCCGAGGGCGCCGCGCGCGACGACGCGAGCGAGACGGCGCACGCGCGCGCGCAGCGCCATGTGCGCACGCGCGCCGAGCGGCTCGATGCGTTCGACGGCGTGCTCGCGCCTGCGCTTGCCCGGCTCGAAGCGGCCGATCAAATCACCACGAACGCCGCCGTCGCCGCCGCTCCTCCCGACGCCCGCTACGGCCTGCCGCTCGCGCGCGCCGCGGCTGACGCGGGCGCGGCGGCCGTCGCGCTCGCCGCAAGTGCTCTTGTACCCGCCGGGCACGCCGGCGCGGTCCTCGCCGCGGCGGACGCGCTGCGCGCCGCGCCGGAGCACGGCGCGCCGGCCCTGCTCGCCGACGCGCGCTCCGCGGCGTTGCTCATGCCGGCGCTGGAGGCCGGGCTGCGGCGCGCGTACTCGGTGGCCAACCCGAGCGAGGCGCGCGAGATCGCCGCGGCGCTGCACACGTACTACGTGACGCTCGACGGGTACGGGCAGCGGCACCTGCACCAGCTCGTCCTCCTGCCGCGCGTGCTGCGCACCGGCGCGCCGAACGCGCTGCCCGCTGCGCTCGGACGGGCGGCCGCTCGCCTTTTAAATGACTTGCTCATTCGGCCGCGCGGGCCGCAGCTGCGCGCGCGGCTGGCCCACGGCGACGCCCTCGTCGTCATCGGCGGCGGCGGTGGCGATGGCGCTGGCGAGTGCGAGCGCGCGCAGCCGCTAGCCCAAGGCGCAGAGTCCGGTTGCGCAGACGGCGGGCGCGCGCCGGACACGCACGCGCCAATTGCGGCGCAGCCGCTCGCGCGACACGCGCGCGGTTCGCCTGCCGCGTGCGTGCGCGCGCTCTGGCACGCGACGGCGTTGTGCGCGCATGCCCTCGACGCGAAGCTTGCACGCGGCGACCCGCCGGCGCTCATCGCGCCGCTCGTCGCGGCAATGCCCGCGCCGCGCGCCGATGCGTTGGCGGCCGCGTGCGCCGCGCTGCACGCGCGCGCGCGCGCATGCCAAGGGTACGCGACAATGTGCAGCGCACGCGCGGTGTTGCGCGCGCGCGTGGCCGAGTGCGGCTGCATCGGCGCGGCGCGGCTCGACGAGGCCGCGAGCGCGTCCGTCGTCGACGTGCGCGAGCGGAGCGCGGCGCTTGGCGAGGTTTGCGGCGACGGCGATGGCGGCGCCAGCTCCGTCGGCGTCGGCGACGGCGACGGCGACGGCGGCGGCGGGTATGGTGGGCGTGCGGGAATGGACGGCGGTGCGGGCCGCTTGTGCCGCGGCCTCGCCGGCGAGACGGACGTGCTCATCGCCGGCGTCGCCTGCTGCCCGTGTGGATCGGCCACGTCGTGTACGCCCCGCACTTGGCGTGCGCGCGCGCCGTGCGCGAACGACGCGCGCGCCGCCTCCATAAGCGCCAAAGGCGTGCGCGCCACGTGCGAGTACTGTGCGCTGTCGTCGCGCGCGCTTGCCGTGCGCGTCACGTTCCGCGCCGCTGACGAGGTGGCCCTCGGTGTGCTCGACACACTGAGCACGCGCGCCGGCGCCGCGCTGCGCGCGTGCGCCGCGCGCGCGCTCGGCGCGCGCGCCGAACGCGTGCGTCGAGCGCGGGGCGCAGGCAGCGTATCGGAATCCGATTCCGACCTTTCCCGATGCGAGCTGTCCGACGCGGACGCGCTCAGGCACGCGCTGCGCGCGGCGCGGTGCACGCGCGCCTCGCGCGTGCCTGCGAATGGCGCCTCGGACGGCGGCTGCGACGACGACGCGGACGGCGGCGGGTGCGGGCGCGGGCGCGGGCGCAGCCGCGGCAGCAGCAGCGGCAGCAGCGGCGGCAGCAGCAGCGACGAAGGGGATTGCAGCGACGATGGCGACCTTGACGACGCAAACACGCCGGGAGCGGACAGCTGCGCGCGCCTCTCGTGCGGCGACGCTGGCAGCGGCGCGCCCGCAAAATCTGGAACGGGTCGCCATTTTCACTCGGCAGCGGCGGCTGCGACAGGCGCGCTTGCGCCGTCGAAGCCGCCGCGCGCCGGCGCGTGCGCGCGCCAGCTGCCGGCTGCTGCCCCGGCCGGCGCGGCTGCTTGGGCCCTCTGCACAGTCGACATGCTGAGCGCCTTCTTTGAAATGGAGCGTGCGCGGCTGCTCGACGGGCTCGCGCACGCGGCCGCGCGCGCCGCTACGAGCGCACAGCGCCGGCAGCTCGTTCTCAGCTGCCGAGCGTCGCAGGCGGCGCGTCGGGTGGCGGCCGTCGCGCTGCTCGCGGCGAGCGAGCAGGCGCGGCCCGCGCGACCGCTCGCGGCGGCGGGCGGAGGCGCGGCGGGTGGCGCAAAGAGCGGCGGCGGCGTGTACGCGCCCGGCTCGAGCGGGCCGTGTGCCGGCACGCGCCTCGTCGCGGCGGTGCAGGGCTTGCTCGCGGTCGTCGACGGCGCGCGCGGTCTAGACGAACTGCTGCGCGCAATGAAGCAGGCGCTCGCGGTTTCGGTTGCGATGGTGCTGCAGCAGGACGGGCGTGAACGTGCAAACGCCTCGCCCGCGATTCTCTAGTGGGGGACGACTCACAGCTCCTCCGGCCTCCGCCTCCCCCCCACGCCCCCACCCCAGTCTTTCGTCCTGCGCGCACGCGGACGACCAATCAACACACTTGGTCTCCTCGTGGCGCAAGATGCTCAGTGGCAGTGGCCCGCGCCGGAAATCGCCACGCTGTTGCACGGCTCGACGCCGCCGTCGCTCTCGGCGAACGCCTCGACGAGAGGGACCGGTTGGCCGAACGTCTGCATGAACGCGTTGCCGCCCGAGAACACGTCACCGTCCACAAAGATTGGCATGTACGTCTTCTCCTCGAGCTCGTGCTCCTGGGCGTAATCCACGTCGTACCGCACGCCGATCGACAAGCCCGAGCCCTTGTTGCCCCCTGCAAGCGCCGGCGCGCACGCGGCGAGCGCCGGCCACGCGGGCGCGCACGCGCGGCGGGGCGGCCGAGCGTCGCGTGGCTAAGAGGCGGGCGCGAGGGGCGCGCCACGCACGGCGTGACGGTGGCACGCACAGATGTAGTATGTGTCCGTCATCTTCGAGTCATCCGGCGACTCGGACAGGTATGGCGACCCGCCCGTCGACTTCTCCAACGTGCGCAGCAGGCCGTTTGACATTTTGCGGCGGCTGGGTCAAAGGTCCAATTTTAAATTCTGGGATCCATGGCCATTGCTAGGGGATTTGAACTCCAGGAATGGCGGAGGTGACACTTTCGGCGGCGCCGACCGGGGACGGGCAGGAGCGGCCGTCACGGCTGATGCGCAACCCGCGCACGTGGCTCGCCATCGTGCAGATCATGCTCCACAAGCTCTGCTGCTGGTGGACGCTTGCAAAGCCGGTCGAGTGGCGCACGGCGCGCGTCGCGTGCCTCGGCCTTGACGGTGCGCCATCGCGCGCGCGCCGGTGCGCGCGGCGCGCCTGCACGCAGCTCGAGTATGTGCGCGCTGATTGCGATCCGCGCGCGGCGCGCAAGCGCGCGTCCTTGCGTGCCCCGGCTGGGCGCAGGCGCGGGCAAGACGAGCGTCGCGAGCTGCGTCGAGGGCGTGAAACCGTCCGTGCAGCACGAGCCAACGTCGGGCTTCAACTGCCGGAACGCGCGCGTCGCACCGCACTGGCAGCTCGACCTATGGGACCTCGGCGGCTCCGCGCTCATCCGTCAGTATTGGAGCCGCTATCTCACCGCAGACACGAAGATCCTCCTCTTCGTTGTCGACGCCGCCGACCGCGCGCGCTTTGCCGAGGCGCGCGCGGCGCTCGACGGCGCGCTCGCCGCGACGGACGAGCTGCCCGCGCTGCTCGTCCTCGCCAACAAGCAGGACTTGCCCGGTGCCGCCACCACCGCTGAGGTTTCCGACGCGCTCGGCATCGCAGCGGGCGCGAGCGCGACGCGCGCCGCCGTGCTCCCGATCTCGTGCGCGCGCGCGGCGGCGGCCGGCGCGGATGCGCAGTCCGCGTCCGGGCTAAGCGACGTACTCGCGTGGGTCTCGAGCGCGCTCCAATCTATCTCGCATGTGGACGATGAATAGGTCACGCGGCCGCGCCGTTGCGCCGCTTAAAGTAGTTGTGCAGAGACATGCGCATCGTCGCGGCGCTTACCGGCTGGTGCGCGACGCTCAGCCACGCGGCATAGCTGCGAACCGCGGCCTCGCTCAGCTTGGCGTGGACAGCCGCCGCCGCGCCCTGCTTGCCGCCCGCGCCCGCGCTCTTGGCGTCGATGAGCTCGATCTCGAGCGCTGGCATATGCGCAGCGACGATCGCAGGTAGAGCGTCGGCGCCGGCGCCATCGGAGGCGAGGGCGCTGCGCGCGCGCGCCGCGTCGACGCTCAAGTCGTCGCCCGTGTGCTGCCGCATCAGCTGCGCAAACGATGGCGTCGTCGGCTCAGTGCCACGGCCGGCGGTCGCGCCGCTGTCGTGCGGCGCCGCCGCGTTCGCGTCGATGGTGAGCGCGCCGGCGCGCCCGGCGGCGGGCGGCGCGGCCGTGGCGCCGGCCCCGCCGGTCCCGGCGGCGACGGCGGTGGCAGCGGCAACGCCAGCGGCGGCGGCGGTGGGGTCCGCATCGCCCGGTTTCTTGTTTGGTGCGCTCATGTGCCAATACATGGTTGGGCGCGTCTCGCGCCTTGCGAACGGGTTGTTGACGTCCTCCTCCTCCTCCTCGCGCCGCGCGGCGACCGTGTCCGCGCCCGCGCGCTCCATCTTGCGGTTGCGCTGATTGATCGCGCTAATTGAATTTGCGAGCGTCGAGGGTGGAGCCGCGGCGGTCTCGAGCGCGCGCCTGTTCTCGTCCGCGAGCGCCTCGAGGTCGGCGAGCAGGCCGTCGATCCGCGCGAGCTCTGCCACGCTCTCCTCGCCGCCATGCTCGAGGGCGGCCTCGCGCAGCGCAAGCAGCTCGGCCTTGCGCAGCGCGCCGCGTCCGATCACCTTCTTCTCCTGAAGGTTCTTCTGCACCATGCTCGCGATGTCCTGCGGCAGGGCGCGGCGGGCAGGGCGCGGCGCGCGCGTCACGACGGAGAACAACACGCGCGCGTCGGTGGCCGCGCCGCGACGGCGCGCCGCGCAGCCGGCCGGCGTGCGCTCGCCAGCCCGGCCCGGCCCGGCCCGGCCCGGCCCGGCCGGCCGCGCGCGCAGCACACCTGCTCGGTGTAGACGTGCTGCTTAGCATGGAGCAGCTGCGCGACCTTGGCCTCCACCTGCCGGCGTGAGCGCCTGGGCAGCAGCTTGTCCTCCATCGCGCGCTTGTACCGGCGGAGCTCGTCGGGCGTGAAGTTAGCGTTCGAGACGAAGGAGATTTGGAAGGGCCGGCGGACGCCGGCAATCTCGAGGAGCAGCTTTTTGGTGGTGCGCGCGGGCTTGGGCCCGCCAATGAGCTCGTACGGTGCCGAGCTCGTCGTCACATCGACCACCTCCGCCACGCGGTACACGGGCTCGCCACCGTGCGAGCCGATTGACACACGCACAAAGCAGCCGACGACAGCCTGTTCAAAAAACGGCTCCTCGACCCACGCGGCGAGGCGCGCGCGCGTGAGGCGGATGCGCTCGAGCTGCTCGGGCGGCGCCGGCTCGTCATCGCCGTCCAGCACTCCCGTCTCATCGGTGCGCACCCGGCGGCCCGCGCCGGCGCGCTCGTGCGCGCGCGCCCGGTCGGCATCGTCATTTTCGCGTGCGCGCTCACCCACCCCATCGTCGTCCTCCTCGTCGGCGTCGGCGTCGGCGGCGGTGGTGGGCGCGCGCGCAAGCTCATCGTCCTCAAGCTCGCCTTCCTCCATCGACGATGCTTTGCGCCCCGGCCGCCGCCCCTTTTGCGCCGGCAGCTTTTCAGCGGCCGCCGCCTCCGCACGCTTCTCACGCGCCTCGCGCATCTCGGCGAGCAGCTGCTGGCGCGCGTCGAGCGGCCGCTCGGCAGGCGGCTCATTGGCGGGCTCGACGGGCGCCGCGAGCGATGCCGCCTCCGCTGCCTCCGCCGCCTCCGCCGCGCGCGCGCCGCGCGCCGTGCCGCGCGCCTTCTTGCTCGCGGCGCCCGCAGCAAGCCGCTGCTGCCGGCGCTTCTCGGCCGCAATCTCGCGCCGGCGCTCCCACTGGTCGAGGCTGCGCTGGCGTATGTCCATGCGCTCTGAAAGCTCCATCTCGCGATCAAGCTCTGACAGCGCCTGCATCCGGTTGTAGTCGTCCGCATCCTTGTACAGGCCCGGGTCGCCGGGCACGGCAAAGACGTACTCATCGCGGAACTCGTCGTCGTCGTCGTCATCGTCGTCCTCGTCGTCGACGGGCGCGTCGGCGGCGAGGCTGCGCGGCCGCTTGCCCGACGCAGCGACGCGCTGCGCAGCCAGCCGCTTCTGCTGCTGCTCCTCAAAGTTCTCGTCCCCGTCCTCGTCCTCCGCCTCGATCGTGCGGGGCGCGCGCGCCTTGGACATGGCGCCCGGGGGCCTGTCGGGCGTGAGCCCGAGACGGCTTTATACTTAAAGTGTATCGGACTCAAGCACTTGCCAGTCATCAGCGGTGAATCGATTGACTCGCAGATCACCCCCTCGTGGTGCTACGGTCGAGGCGCGGCGCGGGCGGCGCATGCCAGACGCTGCCGCCGCCGCCCTCCGACTCGCGGTCCAAGAACTGACCCCACCGCTCGCCGAGCGACTCGCGTGGATCAAGCAGCGCGTCCGCCGTCCCTACGAGGCCGACACGGATGCGGTCCTCGGCGGTGAAGTCCCACCATGCCGCCATCATCTCGAGCAGCTCGCGCCGCCGCGCGCCCGCGCCCTGCGCCGACAGCCCACCGCGCGCCGCTGCGCTCTCGACAAAGTTGACAACCCACGAGCGTGCCACTTGTCGATCGACCGCATTTGCCAGACGCGCCTCCGCCTCACGCAGCCGACCAGCGAGCTCGTCGGCCTCAGCGACGTGGAGGTGAAGCGCGCCGCTCAGCCGTGCAAGCTGCCCCTCCGCGCCGCGCGCCACCGCGCGCACCCCCTCCAAATCCGCCTCGAGCGCCCGCACGCGCGCGAGCGCGTCCGCGCGCTCAAGCCGCGCGCGCGCGAGCTCGGGCTCGTGCTCGTCGGCGAGCGCGCGGGCGCGCGCCTTGAGCTCGGCCACCTCGCTCTGCGCGAGTTCGGCGCGCGCGCGCCACGTCACCGCGTCGCCCTGCGCGGCCGACGACGCGAGCTCGTCGAGCATCAGATCCCGCTCGCGTAGCGCGGCCTGCTGCGCGAGCGCGCGCGCGCGCAGCGCGACGACCTCGTCGCGCAGCGCGTCGGCGCTCGCGCCCTCGCGGCGCGCGGCGTCGGCCTCCCGCTGCGCCGCCTCGATGCGCAGCCGGTCGTGCAGCGCCGCCCACGACGCCTCGCGCGCGCTCAGCCCCCGTCGTATTTCGCGCTCGAGGTCAAGTTCAAATTCGAGCGCTCCGATCTCGGTGGTGAGCGCCGTCTCGGCGGCGAACTGCGCGCCGCTCCACTCGGTGAGAAGCGCGCGCTGCGCGCGGCGCACCGCCGCTTCGACCGCCGACGCCTCGCTCAGCGAGACCTCGTCTGCGCCCGCGCTCGCACCGTGGGCGACGGCCGGCGCGTCGCCGCCGCCCGCGTCAGGCGGCGGTGATGCAACGCGCTCGTCGACGTGCGGAGCATCGGCGGCCGCGTCGGGTGGGACTGTTGAGCGCTTTATCGGGCTCGGCGCTCGCGGCCACGCGGCGTCCGCCGTCGCGTCCGCACCTGCGCCCGCGCGCGCACCGACAGCCGCGCGCGCCGCGTCAAAGCCTCGTCTGCCGTCAACGCCGTAGCGGCCCACCGGCTCGTCGCCGTCGGAGGGCTCGTCGGTGTCACTACCATTGTCCTCGTCATCGTCGGCAAGGTCCTGCAGCGCGTTGAGCACGCGATCCGCCGCGCGCTGCGCTCCCCGGTCGAGCAGGCCAAGGACGCCGCGCCCGATCGACAGCCGTTCCGCCATTGTTTGGTTTGGCGCGCCCAACCGAACGGCGATGGCTGGAGGAGGGAGCGCGATCGCGCTCGTCGTGTGGGCGCTCGCGCTCAGCTACCAGCCGACGGCGCCGTCGCACGCGGCGGCATCGCGCGTGCGGCGCGGCGCATGCGCTACTCGCACCGCGCCCACGTGCCATGCGGAGGAGCGATGGGCGTCGCGCCCGCTCATCGCGATCTCGGCCGAGTACGCGCAGCTCTGCCAGGCGCAGTTTGAGATCCTCTCCGCGACGGTCGGTGCGGCGCGGTGCGCCGTCTACTTCCGCCGGGAGCATCCGTTATCGGGCGCGCTCGAGTTCGTGCCCGTTGCTGTCTACCCACAGGCGCAGAGCGTCTGGGTCGTCGGCCAGAATGGCGACCTGCCGACCGCGGGCCTGCCCGAACTGCCCGGATACACCGCCGCGCCGACGCTCATTCCGGACTACCCCTTCGTGCGCAAGGTGCGCGGCGGGTGCGGCGGGCGCCGCCCGTCCGTGTGCAACCGCCGACCGCGCGCGCTCGTCCAGCGCTAGCGCGTGCGGCCAATGCGCCCGCTGCCGTCGCCTCCTCACCCCACCCTCCCAGGCCGCCAGCGAGCACGATGGCGGCGGTTGCGGCCTGCTGCTGCCCGATGGCGGCCTCACCTTCCCGCTCCAAGTGAGCGGCGTCATTGTCGGCGTGCTCACTATTTGGACCCACCACACTGATCGAGCCGCGCCACCCGCAGCCGCCACTCGCAAGGGCGCGGACGCGGACGCGGGCGCGGGCGCGGGCGCGGGCGCGGGCGCGCCGCAGCGCGCGCGCCGTCTCTCGGCCGCTCAGTGCGAGTGCGCAATGGCGGTGGCGCGTTCGCTCGCGCTCTCGACAATGCTCGATCAGCGTTTGCTTTGGTCGGGTGTCGCGCACGAGCGCGGCACGGAGGACGCCTTGCTCGCCCAGGTGCTGCTGCTGCTGCCACCCCCCCCCCCCCCCCCCCCCACCCCCCCCCCCCCCCCGCCCGCCCGCCCCCAACACCCCCAATCCCCACCCACCTCAACCGCACCTTCCGCAGTTGGCGTCGCCTGGCCTGTGTCCCCGTCCCCCGCTTCCCTGCCACCACGGCCTCCGCCGCAGCGCCACGCGCGCCAATCCGCGCACGCGCATCAAACGCGACCGCCGCCGCGCCCGGCGCGCGCGGGGTGGCCGGCCCTTTGCCCGTCACACCCTCCCTCCGCCTCCGGCGCGCGCTCGCGCGCGCGCGCGTGCGCGCGCCCGCCCGCCCCCGTCTGCCGCGCGCGCGCTGAGCGCCCCCCGCCCCCCTCCCACCCACCCCCTCCCCTTTTCCCGCCAAAATCGACGCCGTCGGCGCAGGTGGGCGTGTCGCTGCGCGCGTCGGTGCACCAGCTCGGCTCGCCGCTCTCGGCACTGCGCCTCTTTTCAAAGCTCATCCTGCGCCGCCTCGCCTCCGACGACTCGGCGACGCGCCAGCTCGTGCGCGAAGTTGTGACGCAAGCCGCGCGCGCCCAAGATTTAATTGGGCCGCTGCAAGCCCTCGCCAGCCAACTGCCTCCTCCGCAGGCGCGCGAGCTGAGCAGCGCGGGCGATGGCGGCGGCGGTGGCGTCGGCGGGCTCGCGCAGTACGGCACGCGCGCGGCCCTTCCCGCGCTGCTCGGCCACCGCGCGCTTCTTTGGGTTCCGGACGCCGTCCGTCCGCTCGCGCATTCATTCGCTCAGCTCGCTGACGAAACGGGCGTGCGCTTTGAAATGCGGCTGGCGGGTGAGACGCCGCCGGTGCTCGCGTCGCAGCGCGAGGTGCGCGAGGGCGTTTCCAACCTGCTCGACAACGCCTTGCGCTACGGCACCGGACTCGTTGCCCTGTCGGTCGATGCGGTGGACGCGGCGGGCGGCGACGGCGACGGCGACGACGACGACGACGGCGATTATGCGGACGATGTGGGCGAGGACGACAGGGGTGAGAACGCGTGGGCAGACGATGGCGGCAGCTGGGGCTGGGAGGCGGACGATGACGACGACGACGAGGACGACGAGGACGACGAGGGGCTCGAGCGCGCGATGACGCAGCGGGAGCGGCAGACGGACGGCGCCAACGAGCGCCCGGTCGCACAACCGACGCGCGCGCGCGCCCGCACGTCGGCGGACGACGGCGCCGTCGCGCCGTCCGGCTGTGTGCGCGTGCGCGTGTGGAACTCGGGGCCTGGGATTCCCGAGCACGAGCTCGCGCGCGCCTTCGAGCCCGGCTTCCGCGGCGTGCGCTCGCAGCAGCCGCGCGCGCGAGGCGGCAGTGGGCTTGGCCTGTCCATCGTCAGGGAGCTCTTCCACGCCGTCGGAGGGAACGTCACGCTGCGTAACGCGCCCGCGCCGCGTTGGCTTGCGAGCAAAGCGCCGCATGTGCCCGTCGAGCTGCTGGGCAGTGGAACGGTCGCAGAGGTGGTGCTGCCGCGTGCACCGCTGTTGCCCCCGTGACTCTCATGCTGGCAGTGCACGCACTTGGGGGCTACGACCCTAAGCGCCGTAAGTATACAGGGCGCGGTCCGGGCTGGTCCGGGGCTGATGGAGTACGACCCGGGTCATAAAATCAAGTAATGCGCGGGGATCGACGACATTGGTGGCTACTCGATTCCCCCGCAGCTGGTGCTGACCCCGCTGTCCTGACGTAAGCGCCGTTAGTATATAGGGCGCGGTCCGGGCTGGTCCGGCCAGTGTAAGGCTGAGAGTACGACCCGGGTCGTACAATCAAGGGTTAAAAGCCAGCCAATGAGCGCTCGAGGGGTCGGGGCGAGGCTTATGACGAGCCTAGGACCGAGACACCCTCCTGACCGGCCGATTTGGAGTAGAATTCGGGGTCGAGCGGGCGCGGCGGACGGAGGGCCCGAGCCGGGCCGACGGCGGGTCCGACCCCGGAATGCGGGCGACCGGAAGGGCTTGGGTGATTTACGCCTAGTAGAATAGAATGGCGGATTCCTGGGGGGTCGCAACTGGCATCGCGCATGCATGGCGCCTGTACGAGTTGGGCGGGCGAAGCTGTGCAACCCGCGCTCGGTGCAGTTCATCCAGGGCCTGCTCGCCGAGGGCGAGCTCAACGTGGGAGAGGCGACCGCGCTTGGCCCCTCGCCTCTCGCCGTTGCGCTTGAGCTGCTCCTCGAGCGGCCGAGCCGCGCGTTTGCGCTTGCGCTGTATGCGTCGACGGAGGAGTGCGCAAAGGACCTCAAGGCGCTGCTGGAGACGGCGCGCGCGCTCGTCGTGGAGGGCACCGGACAAGACGTGACGGTGCGCATAGTCTGCGAGGCCGGCGGCGTCGACGGCTTCCCGGCGACGAGCGACGAGCCGCGCCTGGTTGCGCGCGGCGTGAGGGCGTGCTTTACCACCGTGACGCCGGGCAAGTGGGACAACACGATGTCGTTCTGCGAGCCGATGCAGAAGCCGGCGCGCGTGCTCTATTGCATGGTGCCCACGTTCGGCAGGCTTATGACTGGCAGGTGCCCGCTGCACTCGATGCGCTTGTGGCAGAAAAACACGGCCGAGGGCGGAGTGCCTTCCAAGGAGCCCGACTTTGTCGCGCTGCGCGCCGAGGACGCAGACGCGTGGCACGCCGATAAGTGGCAGGCAGGCGGCGGCGCGGTGCCGCTGGTCTTCAAGCATTTCTCGCCACGCCTGCTGATCCGCGTCGCCGCCGAACCAGCGCGCCCAGGCGGAGGCAGGAGAGAGCGCGAGTCCGACGACGAGGGCGGGGCGGATTCGTCCGACGACGGCGGGATGGACGCGCAGCCGCCGGGCGGCGTGCGCAAGCGCGTGCGGTGGCTGCGCTCGGCCACCGATCCGTATGGTGCGGAGCGTGCGCGCGAGCAGGCTGAGGTCGATGAGTGGGAGCGGCTGCGGAGGCTCTTCGACGAGTGGCGAGACGAGGCCGGCCGGCTGTGCCATTCGGACGTGCGCGCGGTGTGGGCCGTGTACGCGGACGCCGTCGTTGCTGACAAGGCGAGCTGGGACGCGCTCACGCCGGACGAGCAGACGGAGCGGCTGCGCAGCGCAGCGCAGTTCGAGCTGTGGCTTGCGCAGCCGCTTGAGGGCGGCGCTGCGCGGGCGTGCGCGCGCCAGCGCGACACCATCGCCCTGGCGCGCAGCGCGGACAACCAGCGGCGGTTTTGCGAGCTTTTTCAAAGGTTCGAGAGCGTGCGGAACAAAGAGAGTGGCGAAGAGCACTGGCGCCGCTTCATGGGGAAGCCGTGGATGCTGGCCGCACTACCGCCGCCTGCCCGCGAGCAGCTCGGCGATGGCGGCCCGTAGCCGCAGTTCCCAGCGGGCGGCAAGCCCGACAAGATTATCGAGGCGACTCGCCTGGTGGGCGCGCGGCGAGGTGTGCGAGCTCGAGGAGCGCATGGTGCACGGCGAGGGCGACGACTGCGACGACGACGACGACGACGACGGCGACGGCGGCGGCGACGGCGATGGCGGCGGGCGCAGCGGCGGCGGCGGCGGGCGCGGCGGCGGAGCTCGTGCCCGCAATTCCGCCCGCAGGGCTGCCGGTGCCAGTGCCGGCGGCGGCAGCGCGCGCGGTCCGAAGCGCGGCCGGCGTTGACGCACGGCCGAGCCGCGCAGCGGCCTGCGGGCTCTGCCCAGGTCGCGCGCGGCTGGCGACGCGTGCCGCGCGCGGCACGACCGTGCACGCCGCCGCCCATGGCCGAGCGCGCCGCACCAGCTGGCCGGCTCCAGCCGCCGTGCGGATCACGGACGCTCGCTACAGCTCGTCGGCGCGCGTCACCTGCGCCGGCGGCCACGGCGCTGTCTGCTCCGGCCTCGTCGCGAGCAGACCGACCGCTGCTCGCCGCCCGCACGCCGCCGCAGCAACGCTGCGTGTCTTGCTCTCGCGCTCGCCAATCGAGGGGCTCTCTGCGGCGCCCTGATCAAGTCGCGTGATCGCGCTTGACCCCTGGAACTTTGGCCTTGGGAGAAAAAAAAAGCGGCCCTGCTGCCTTGCGTCAGGAGGATGAGGCTGACGATCGGGGTGGGGAGCGGCCCAAGCGCTGCTGTGGCGAGAGCCTTTGCCGCGCCCGCCTGCCACGCGCCGGCGGGGATGGTCTGCGCAATGGGCGTTTGGGCAAGTGGGAGGCCGTGGCGGCGCTGGCGGCGCCTGGCGTCAGAGGCCGCCTCGCGCGTGGCCCACATCGCCTCTCGGACCGGCGCTGCGGCTTGGCAGCATGGCGGACAGCAGCAGCAGCGATGATGAGCCCTCGCGTGCGCAGGTGCGACGAACACACATGAGACAGGACGCGGCGAGCGCCGCGCGCGGCGGCGGCGCAGGCAGCTCGAACGCTGGCGCGCTACCACCGCCGACCGGCGGCGCGAGGCCGCCCGCGGGCGCCGCGCCGCCCTCGCGCGCGCCGTTGCCGGCCCTCGATGCCCGCAAAGTGCGCGGATTTTGCGCCTACGTGCGCGCGCACCGCACAAGCGGCGACCCCAAGCTCTTTGCGCGCGGCGGCGCGCTCTGCCGCGACGCCGGGCACGCGGACGCCGACGCGTCCGAATGGGCCGCGTTTGCGAACCAGGCGCGCGTGAGCTTCGACACGGGCGCGCTCGGCGCGCACTCGGACACGTGGCGCGACCTCAACGACGCGGCCAAGGCCGAGGGCTTCGAGTGGCACACGGACGCCAACTGCGCGTGCGACGCGTGCTTTGACCTCGCAGCTCGCGAGCGGGGAGCGTTGGCGTTTCTGTACGTCGAGCGGATCCAGCCGCTGCCGTCGGACGCAGAGATCGCTGTGAGTAGGGCGGACCTCGAAACGGCGCTCGCCGCACACTGGGCCGGCTACTTTTGCAAGGTGCAGGATGCAGTCTTTGCGCGGTCTGAGCGCGTGAATGAGAGCGCATTTGCGCTGCACATGCCGCCCCTCCGCCTGCCCGACGGCGTCGAACGCCCGCGCGCTCTCGGCGAGGCGGAGACGGTGCGGCTGCACCGGCAGCTAAACCATTTTCGGCGCACGCACCCCAACGTGCCGCTCAACCTGCCGGGCTACCGAGCGGATATCGAGGCGAACTTTCCGGGAACGGACGCCGACGGCTATGAGCTCGGCTGCAAGTGCTGTGGCTTCAAGCACTACGTAGGCATCGCGCCGAGGCCACTCACGCGCCGCCACCGCAAGCACTCGAACGGTTTTGTAGGCAACGACGCGCACCCGACCGACGCGCAGCCCGGCGACCCGCCCACAACCGGCGGCTCGGCGTTCGTCCGCCACTGGCTCCGCTGGCGCTACACGCCGCCGCCGGGCGCCGGCCGCTGGTGGACGCTCGGCGCGCAGGACACCGCAGCCGATTGGCGGGGACTCAGCCACTCGGGCGCGGGGTACACGCAGTCCGACGAGACGCGCATGACGCTCTGCGAGATGGGCCGGCACGGCATGCACCACGTGCGCGGCGGCATATTTTTGCGCGTCACGCTGCTCGATGCCGAGCAGGCGGCCATCCGCGCGCACATGATTACGCTCGCGCGCGTCGAGGCGTGCTTCAACTGCGGCAAGCTCGGCGTGCGCGCGGCGTCGCCGCACGACTGTCCAAGCCCCGTGGTCTCGGCGGCGGCCGAGCAGCTGCTCTCCGCGCGCACGGCCTACGCGGTCGTGCGCTTCCAGCCCGTAGAGGAAGACGCGGCGCTTGCAAACGCG
Source organism: Diacronema lutheri (assembly GCA_019448385.1). Taxonomy (NCBI): domain Eukaryota; phylum Haptophyta; class Pavlovophyceae; order Pavlovales; family Pavlovaceae; genus Diacronema; species Diacronema lutheri. Next base: position 52,005 of record JAGTXO010000032.1, read on the forward strand.
CGGCGCCTCGGCGTGGCGCGCGCGCGCGCGCACGTGGAGTCGGCGGCCGAGTTCAAGTCGCGCGTGCTCAAGTGCGCCATGCTGCTCCGCGCCAACGTGGCCCCGGCCTGCGCGATGCTCGTGCGCAGCAGCGACCGGGCAGGCAGCGACGAGCTGACCGTCGACTCTATCCTCGCCGCCGACCCGGCCGCGCTGGCCGCGCTCGACGTCGCGCTGCTCGAGCGGTGTGGCCTGCGGAGCATGCGCGCGCTGCAATGGAAGGCCGTGCAGGCCGTCTGCGAGCCTACCGAGCCGCACGTCGTGCTTACCGCGCCGACGGCGGGCGGCAAGACTCGCCCATTTTTATTTGCATGTCTGCGCGCGCTCGCGGCCGGGCGCCACGCGCTCGCGCTCTTCCCGATGAAGGCCGTGCTCGTCGAGGTGGCGCACGCGCTCAGCGCGATGACGCACGCCGAGGGCGGCACGTGCGTGCGCAAGCGCATCGACCCGCGAGCGCTCGCGTACGGCGGTGATTTTGTCCTCTTCTTGCCGCCCACGCCGCAGCGTCAGCAGCAGCCCAGCGGCGCGCTTCGGCGCGTGCACGTGCGCTGGTCGGTGTGGTACGGCTCGCGGCACGACGGTGCGATGCGCGAGCACGAGTCGTCGCCCTTCTTCTCCACCGTCAATCTCGTGCTCGCTACGCCCGACAAGGTGGCGGAAAATGGCAGCGGCCGGAGCAGCGAGCAGCTCTTGCGCAAGCTGCGGCCGACATGGGCGCGCGAGCTGGGCGTGCTTGTTGTCGATGAGGCGCACATGTTCTGTGGCCTCGCTGGCCTCAGCCTAAAGCACCTCATCGACCGGCTGCGCGCGCTCAAGAGAAGCATGCACGCGCTCGAAGCCCAACCTACACCCCGGCTACGTGTCTTCCTCGCAAGCGCGACGTTGCCTGAGGCCGACTCGTTCGCGCGCGTGCTGCTCGGGGAGGGCGAGCAGGTGCGCTGGGCGTACGACACGGGCGCAGAGGTCGTCGACCATCCGCCGACTGCGGGCGAGGACCTCGACGAGGCGGCGCTTGGCGGCATGCTGGACGCAGGGGACGAGTATCGAGCGCGCCTCGTGCTCGTCGGCGGCGGCGCGTTCGACGACTGGCGGACGGCCGAGCTCGTGTGCAAGCTGGTGACCGAGGCGCAGAGCGTCAAGGACCACGCGCCGAGGCGCGTGCTTGTCTTTGTCAACGGCAAGCTTCAGGCCGAGCGCGTCGCGCTCCGTGTGCGCGCGCACTGGGCGAAAGCCACGCGCGAGCGCGCGGCGCAGCAGGAGCGCGAGCCGCTGCCCGAGCTGCTCGTCGACGTGTACACGGGCGGCACGCCAAAGTACGAGCGCAACTCGATCGAGAGCAAGCTCCCCTTCGAGGTGGACGAGGGCGTGCTGCACGTGCTCGTAGGAACGAGCGCTCTCGAGATGGGTGTGAACATTGGCAGCCTGCACGTCGTGCTCATCCCGCGCGCGCCCGCGAGCGTCGCCTCCTTCAAGCAGCGCAGCGGGCGCGCGGGCCGTCGCGCCGGCTTTCCAGGCCTAGTGTGTGTGTGCCCGCGCGCGGAGAGCGCGCTCGCCACCAACTCATGTGAAGCGTTCGGTCTACAGCTCGCGAGCGTCGCGGGCGCGCCCGCCGGCGCGCCCGCGGCGGCGGGCGCACCCGACGCCGCGCTCGCCTCGGAGATTGGGGGGGGGCGCGCCTGGCTGTGTCCGCGTTGCGCGCGCGAGTCTCTGAGTACGTGCGCAAGCTCGACGAGTGGCAGGTTGAGCAGTGGTCGCGGGACCGCACGCGCACAGCCGGCCCGGGCGCGGCCGAGCTGAAGGAGCTGCGCAACGGGCTGCTCTACGATCTCGAGCGCGGCATCCGGCCGCTGCTGCCCTGCTCGGAGGGCGGCGCCGCTGTTCGTGCCGCCGCGCCCGCTGCCGCGCCCGCCGCCGCGCCCGCCGCCGCGCCCGCCGCACCGGCCGGCCCGCTGCGCGTGCGCGCCTTCGAGCGCGGGATTGGCTCGGTGCAGATTGTGCTGCGGCTGTTTGAATACCTTCACGAAGGGAGCGATCTGCTCGTGCCGCACTCGCGCGTGCGCGGCGCGACCGAGCTGACGAGCGTGCTGCCGGTCGAGCTGCACTACCTCTCGGGCATCGACCAGCTCTTTTCGAATTGCCACCCGGGCGCGCTCATCCGGCTGCAGGCGGGCGTCTTCAAGGTGGTCGCGTACGAGATGGCAGCGCACATCACCGCCGCGCAGCTCGCAGAATACCGCGACCTCGCCGCCAAGCTGCACGTGAGCGCGCGCGTGCGGCGCACGGGCAGCATCACCGTCGAAGGGCGCAACGTGCGCGCCGACGGCACGTGCGCCGAGTGCATGCTGCCCGTCGCGCACTCGGTGGGCGCGGCGCACCGCCACTCGCCACTCCAGCCGCGCGACGATGCGTGCGCTGAGTGCACGGCCCCGACCACAATCCGCAATTGCGCGCGCAGCTCGCTCAAGCTGTGCGCGTACAGGACGTGGCACGCGCAGGACGAGGACAACGAGTACTGCGCGCTCTGCCCGGTGCGCACGCGGCGCGAGGCGTGCCCCGTCAGCCTGAGCAAGCTGCGCCGCATTGGGCGGCTCGCCGGCGCCGACTTGACCGACTGGTCGCGCCGCATCACGGCCGCGCGCGTCGTGCGCGTGAGCGGCGGCGCCAACGGCAAGCTGACCTACGTCGAGAGCCGCGGCGAGTACGACGACCACTTTGAGTGGAGCGCGGTGGCGGCCGCTGGTGGCGCGTACGTGATCGGGCGCATCAACTGGGAGCGCGCACTCGCCGGCTGCACTTACTTGCACGCCAACGGCCGGCCGGGCCTCCGGTGCCACGCGGAGAGCCTGCTCGCGCAACATGGCGGCCTCGGCTTCTGCCCCTTCCAGCAGCCGCACCGCGACGAGCTGCCCGCGTGGCGCTGGCGCTCGGGCGTGCTCGTCGACGATGGCGACGGCGATGGTGAACCCGGCCTGGGCGCACGGCTGCGCGTGGCCGCCGACGTGCTGCGCTGGCGGCTCACGCGGCTGCTCGGCTGCGCGATGGGCGACGTGCTTGTGCAGCTCGCCGCGCGCGCCGACGCGCGCGTTGACATGTGGGTGGCAGACATGGGGTCGGCGGGCTTCAGCGCCGAGGCGCTCCGGCTGCAAGGCGGACTCGGACCGTTCGCGCGCTTCAGCGGCGAGCCTGCGCGTGGCGCGCCGCCGCCGCGCGCCAACCTGCTGCGCGTGCTCGACACAGAGCAAGCGCGCCGCGCGCAGCGCGACCACGTCGAGGCCGAGCTTCTCGAGCACATCGCGGCCGAGGTGGCGGCGGAGGGGCCCGCGGGCGGCGGCGCGCTCGCGGCGCTGCTCGGCGAGCTGGACGAGGCGTGGGACGCGCAGGCGGCGGTGGCCGCCTTGGCCGCCTTCGATCTGAGCATCAGCGGGGTGTGACCCCCAAAGCCTCATTTTGCGCGACCTGAACGCTGCGCGCGCGCTGCTGCAGCTCCGACGACGCGCGGCGCGGGGACCGGGATCAATCCGATCGACGGTGGCCGGGTCTCAGACGCCGCCGTCGGGCGCAGCGGGAGCGACCAGGGGGCGCGTGCGTGGCGGCGGCCTGTTCTGCGTCTGCGCGCGGGGCGGCACAAGGGCAAGGCATGGCGGCGTGCTTGAGCGGGGCGCGGTGCGCGCGCCCGCCACGTCGGTGCGGCCCGCGAGCGGCAGCACGTGCTCGCGGTGCGCCGATGCGCACACCGTGCTATATGCGGCGCGGTCCGGGCTGGTCCGGCCAGTGTAAGGCTGAGATGTACGACCCGGGTCGTACAATCAAGGGTTAAAAGCCAGCCAATGAGCGCTCGAGGGGTCGGGGCGAGGCTTAGGACGAGCTTAGGACCGAGACCCCCCTCCTGACCGGCCGGTTTTCATTAGAATTCGGGGTCGAGCGGGCGCGGCGGACGGAGGGCCCGAGCCGGGCCGACGGAGGGTCCGACCCCGGAATGCGGGCGACCGGAAGGGCTTGGGTGATTGACGCCCAGTAGAATAGAATGGCGGATTCCGGGGGGGATCGCAACTGGCATCGCGCAAGCTGAGGCCCTCTGACTGACCGGACCGCGCCGAGTGCGCGTGCACCCCGTGGAGGGCGCGGCCAGTCGGACACCCCTCGCTACGGAGCTCGCCGCGGCATACCGTGCGCTGCGCCGGCGCGCTACTTGCCGTTGGCCGAGCTGCGGGTGTCGCGCACGGCCGTGCTGCGCAGCCAGCGCCTCGATGCGCCGGTGGCCGGAACCAGCGCCTCGACAGCATGTTGGCTCACTTGGGCTCGGTGCGCGGTGCGCGGCTCTGCCGGCGCGGGCGCGTGCGCGGGCGCGGGCGCGACGCTTCGGACTCGCTGCCCGGCTCTGCCTGTGCGGGCGCGATGCACTCGGACTTGATGCCCGGCTCTGCCTTCGTGGGCGCGATTGCGGGCACGGGCGCGCCCTCGACCCCGTCGCGGTTGAAGACATCGAACTCGACGCACACGCCGTGGTCCTTGAAGTCGGTGGCCTCGCTGTCGTTCGCGTAAACCTCGGGCGAACTCGCAACGAGCGACGACATCTCGGCGTGGAGCCAGCACATCTCATTCTGCACCGCTTGATCAGGTTCTTGAGCGCTCCGTTGAAAGAGTCACTCCCACAGAGGCGTCGCTGCACCACACCAGATAGCCATCGAGCTTGTGAGCGTGCTCGTGCGCCCGTGCGAGGTCCTTGGAGAGCGCGTCGGCGCGCGCGCACATGCCGTCGCATGATTTGGCCGGTGTCGTGCTGTGCTTCCAAGGCCTGGTGCTCGGCGTTGAGCGTGTCGTGATCCACGCGAACGAGCTGCAGCCAGCTGCAGCAGCCGCGCGACGCCGCTGTCGCCGACGATGCGCTGGAGCATGTGGCCCATGAGCTGGACGACGCGTCGTCCACGGCGGCTAGGGGGGGGGGCTAGGGGGGGCGCTTCCGGGGAGTCAGGGAGGCGAGGGTGAGGAGCGACGAACACAGCGTCTGACACAGACAGCGAGCGAGAGAGCACGCACGGCGTAGGTCCGAAGTCAGGGCGATCTAGAACGCCGAACGGCCATCTGGACCTCCGACGGGCACTCTCACTCTGACTCCGACCTCGCCGCGCCCGCTGGCACTGGCGCCGCGAGCTCGGCTGCCGCTGTCGCCTGTCCGGCTCGGCGGCTGTCGCCGTCGGCCTGACGGCGACGCCTGACCCTGTTTCGAGTGTCGGCGACGCCTGACGGCGACGCATGAGCCTCGCGCGCTGCCGCGACCAGCTCGGGAGGTAGCGCGCGCTCCGCCTCCTTGGCCGCCTCTGGCGGCAGCAGAGCGCCGTCCGCCGCGCCGTCCGCCGCGGCGGCCGCGGCGGCGGCCGCCGGCGCGCCGCTGCACAGCCGCTTGGTGCCTGCGCCATGAGCGCGCTCAGCCGGCGTCTTGGGCGCCCCCTATTGTCGCCGCCATCACACCAAAGTGCGCCACGCCCTGAGTGACGCGCATCCTCCCTGCAGCTGCAAATACTAGTCTGGAAAAAGAAGAAGAGGCAGGGAGGAGGACTTGGGGATGGTGCGCGCCATCCGCCAGCTGCTGCTTCTGCTGCTCGTGCTGGTTGGCGCGCCAATGGGTCTGGGATTCGGCGGGCCTGCGCTCCTACGAGCGACGCGCCGTGGAGCACCACCGCCGTCTCATCCCGTGCTCCCCCGCTTCAAGGCAAACAAGTGAGCACGCGCCGCCTACCCGCCCCCCTCGCAGCCGTTCCGTTCGCCGCGGCGACGCTCACGCGCGCGCCTCATCCCGTGCCCGTCGCTTCCGGCCCAGCGCGGCGTGCATGGTGTTGCAACCGATGGGGAAGAACGTTCAATCGAAAGCTCCTTGGGTTGCACTGGCGTGCACTGCGTGCGTGGCGGCGCTCAACATGCCCAAGATCGCGATCCTCATCCGCGCGCTGCTGACAGCGGAAGCTGCGCCCCTGCTAGCGCTGCTGGGCGTGTTGACCGCGCTCTTCAACCTTGCGAAGGCCGATCTCGACAAAGCGCGCGCGGACTTCACGGAGGGGCTCGCGCGCGATCGTGCGGACTTCAAGGAGGGGCTCGCGCGCATTGAGAAGGATGCCGCGTGCGATCGCGCGGACTTCAAGGAGGGGCTCGCGCGCATTGAGAAGGATGCCGCGTGCAATCGCGCGGACTTCACGGAGGGGCTTGCGCGCGATCGCGCGGAGTTCAAGGAGGGGCTCGCGCGCATTGAGAAGGATGCCGCGTGCGATCGCGCGGACTACACGGAGGGGCTTGCGCGCGATCGCGCGGAGTTCAAGGAGGGGCTCGCGCGCATTGAGGAGGATGCCGCGTGCAATCGCGCGGACTTCACGGAGGGGCTTGCGCGCGATCGCGCGGAGTTCAAGGAGGGGCTCGCGCGCATTGAGGAGGATGCCGCGTGCGATCGCGCGGACTTCACGGAGGGGCTTGCGCGCGATCGCGCGGAGTTCAAGGAGGGGCTCGCGCGCATTGAGAAGGATGCCGCGTGCGATCGCGCGGAGTTCAAGGAGGCGCTCGCGTGCGATCGCGCTGATTTCCACAAGAGGCTCGAGCTCGACCGCGAAACCAACCGGCGAGACCACGACCGATACGAGCTCGCGCTGTACCGGGCGTTGGGGTCCTCGACGCCGTCAGCCTCACAGTAACGTCGAGGTGCAGGGGCCAGGCCCGACACCGAGGTCGGCGAGTCGCGAGCGGTTTGCCTCCCCCCCCCCCCCCCCCCCTCCCCCCCCCCCCCCCCCCCTCTGCTATGCAGACGAAGTGTCGACAGTCGAGTGAGATTGGAGTGAGATTGAGCATCAGATTGAGAACCAACACTACTAACGGCGCTTCCGGGCGAGTCAGGGCGGCGGGTCAGCAGGCCGAGCGTGCACGACGCCGAGGTGTGACGAGGGGGGCGAGCGAGAGGCAGCAAGTTAGTCCAAGGTCAGGACGACGACCTCGTGCACGCCAAAGGTTAAGTGCCGAGCGCGAGAGCGGACGGCCGCCCTACCCGCCGCCACCGCCGCCCCCTCCGCAGGGGCCGCCTCCGCCGCCCTACCCGCCGCCACCGCCGCCCCCTCCGCCGCCGCCACCACCGCGGGACGGAGACGAGGACGAGCGGGGCGCCGGCGGCGACGACGACGTCGACGTCGTCGACGACGGGCACGCCGGCGGCGATGATGCCGGCGCGCGCGGCCGGCGGCAGCGGCACCGTGCCGGGGCTAGCCGCGCAGACCCCGTCATGCCGCCGGCCACGGCGCACCGGTCGATGCAGGGCGGCACGTACGCGGCGCTGGACCACCTCACCGTCATGCAGGCCGCGGGTCTGGCGCCTGACTCGGCCGTCCCGATGCTGGTCAGCGTGCCGCACGACTTTTCGGAGCGCTTCGCCGCGGCTTTCGTGCAGGTGATCCACAAGCTTCGCGACGCCGAGGCGGACGAGGGCACCGGCGGCCACGGCGCACGCCAGACGGCGACAGAACGCGCGCTGAAGATGCTTCTCCTGCTGCCAGCGCTCCTCCTACGCGCGACCCGCGCCGACAAAGTGAGGGTAGGCAAACAGCTTGCCGCGCGCTTCGCCGCATGGGAGGCGGGTGACTACGACCAATTGGTTGCGCACTGGGAGCGCGACTGCTCGTGGCACGCGGCACGCGCGTTCCAGTCGTCGCAGGATGCGGACGAGCGCCTGCACAAGCGCGTGCTCGCACTCATCGCCAAGGGCAAGGTGTCCGACGCGCGGCGGCTACTGGAGAGCTTGGGTGTCGCCGACATAGCCCGCCCGGAGGTGCTCGCGCAGATGGCAGCCAAACACCCGGTGCGCACGGCGGACGTCGACGACGGCCTTGCCGATCGGGACGACTTGCCCCGAGTGGTGATCTCGCCGGAAGACATCGTGACGGCGTTCCGCAGCCTCGACACGGACAAGGCGGCCGGCGCCTCGACCTGGCGCTACGAATACCTCATCGCCCTGGTGCCGACCGTGCCCTTCCCGTCGATCATGGCGGCCGATGCGGCACACTCGGGCGCCTACTTTGCGACGCGCTTCGCCAACAACTTGCTGCCTGCGTGGTTCAATTTCGTCTTCTCCTCCGTGCGGCTTCTGGCGCTTCGCAAGTGTACGCCCGGGGTGGACGGGCGCGAGGACGCTCGCCCGGTCGGCATCGGTTGTGCGTTGCGACGGGCGGTTTCCAAGGCGGTGGTCTCGCGCGCATCGCACAAGGCGCTGGCGGCGGGCTACTTCGCGCCGCAGCAGCTGGGAGTCGCCGTACCGTCGGGCGGCACCAAGCTCGTCCTCTCCGTGCGCGAACTCCTCGACGCGGATCCCACGCTCTGCATCGTCGCGGTCGACGTCTCCAACGCCTTCAACTCCGTCAGTCGGGCGCATCTCCTGCGCTGCCTGACGGACGTTCGCCTCCCTGAGGACCTCCGAGCGCTCGCTCGCCTCGCGCTCGCGACGCTCGCTCAAGAGGCGCTGGTCTTCGCGGGCGGCGGCAGCGGCGGGGCACCTCTCCGTGAGCTCGGCTTCCGCAGCTCCGAGGGCGTCCAGCAGGGTGCGCCGGAAAGCTCCTTCTTCTTCGCGGCCGCCATCCAACCCCTTCTCGACGAGTTCGACGCGCGCCTGGCGCTCCACGGCGGGACGGTCCGCGCGGCGCACGACGACGTTTACCTCCTCGGGCGGCCGGTAGATGTCTTCGCCGCGCTTGCGGAATTCACGCGACGGCTGGAGGACCTCGGCCGTTGCGCCAATGCGGCCAAGTCGCAGTGCTGGATCGACCCGCTCCACATGGCCTCGCTCGAGGCCTGCCGCGGCTCGGTCCCGCTCGGCTCGGTACCAGACGGCGCGGGCGGCGCTTCTTACGGCATCGATGTCTACGGCGTGCCCATCGGCGCGCGCGAGTATGTGCACTCGACCCTCAGCACGAAGGCCGACGAGCTTGCCGGCAAAGCGAACAACATGATTCAGTCGCTCGGCTCGTCGGACAAACAGTCGCTGTGGGTCCTGTTGCGCTGCTCGTTCCAGCACCGCCTCGCATGGTTCACCTCCAACTCCTACCCTTCTGACGCGGCCGGCGCGGCGGCGATCTACGACGCTGCCGTCCTTCGGGTCGCCACCGTCGCCCTCGGCGTCTCGGTGTCCACAGATGCTCACGCCTGCCGCCGGCTGTTCCTGCCGGTCGCGCAGCACGGCGGCGGCCTGCGCCGGCAGGCCGACTCTGCGCTCGCGGAAGTCTGGGGCGCAGCGTGGCGGGTCGTGCCACACTTGCTCGACACGCTCGCGCCGGACGGCACGGTGCTCATGCAGGGCATCCTCGACCGCCCGGCCATCGCAGCTCGCGTCGGTCGCGGCGCATTCGAAGACATGCCCACGCAGGGCTGGCGCCAGTTTTTCGCCTCGGGCTCGCGCCTAGGCGGCGAGCTCGAGGCGACGTGGAGTCGCATGCAGACGGAGCTGGCCGGATGGGGGCAGCAGCCGGACGGCGTGGAGGTGCGCGTGCTGCACTTACCCGCTGGGTCGGTCGCACCCGCGGCGCCCGACGCGGGTCGCAGGCCCAACCTGCAGGCCGACATCACCGGCGACCGCGAGCGCTGCCGCCTCGCGATGCTCGACGCGGAGCACGCCGCCATGCCCCCCTCCACACGCGCGCGCCAGCTGTGGTTCGCACTCGGTCGGGAGAGCGGCTTGTTTCTCTCGTTGCTGCCGCGCGGCCTCGGCGCCTTCTCGTGCGCGGAGTGGGTCGAGGCCACGGCGCGCTACTTTGGCCTGCCGAGCCCGGCATGCGCGCCGCTCGCGGCGGCGGGCGCGCGCCTCCCGCGCAGCGGTGCGCAGCGGCCGGTGCCAGTCGACGCTTACGGCGACTCGATCGCTGCGGCGCCCGGCGTCGCGCACGACCACTTCGCCAAGCTTCGGCATGACCCGGTTCTCGCCGCGGTCGCGTCGCTCGCCCGCATGGCGGGCGCCTACGTGCGCCTCGAGGACAGTGACATCTTCGGCTCCGTGCTCGCCGGCGTGCCGGCCGCGGGCCGCCGTGCGCTCGGTCGCCGGCGCGTGCCGACAGTCGACTTCGTCATCGCGCTCCGCAGCCAGCTGCACCTCTTCGAGCTCAAGACGCTCGCCTTCTGCCCGACGCGCTACAAGCCGTGGGCGGACGCCCGACGCTGCGGGGCAGTGGAGCTGCGCGCGCGCGAGGTGCCGAGGGAGCGGCTGCGCGAGTGCGTCGCGCTCGACCGGGAGGTCTTCGCGGCGCCAGAGGGCCACGTGGGCCCGATGCAGCGGCGCCTCCACGAGTTCCCGCCGCTGCAGGCGGTCGTCGTCGGCAGTTTTGGCGAATGGTCGGCCGGGCTGGCTACCCTCCTCAAGACGCTCTCGCACATGGGCGCGGACGCGTGGATGGCGCGCATGCGCGCGCCGACTCGCGGTGCCGCCCAGGCGTCGCTCGAGCGCGTCATGCGCCACCAGCTCGCCGCGTGCGTGGTGCGCGGGCACGCGCAGCTGCTGCTCGCGCGCGCGCGCATGGTGCGCGCGGGGGCGGCGCCGCGTCGTGCGGCCGACAAGGCGGCGGAAGCGGGCGCTGACGCGTGCGGTGGTTTGGACGGCGTGTATCGCCTGCACGCGGGCGGCGGCACGCGCCCGGCAGCGCGCGGCGATTAGGCACGTGCGGGCCCTTTGGGCCCGTCGGGCCTCGCTGCCCGCTCACTGGTGACCGGGATGCGCGGGGATCGACGACATTGGTGGCTGCTCGCTTCCCCCGCAGCTGGTGCTGACCCCGCTGTCCTAACGTAAGCGCCGTTAGTATATAGACGATTTTGAGCGCAAGAGCCGGGAGAGGGGGAGACGCAGATGCAGAGTACCTCGTCTCCACCCTCAGATGATGTGTCCGAGCCCTCTGATGAATTCCTCGTCCAGAGGGCCGTCGAGCGACATATTGAGCGCAGACAGCAACGCGTCCTCGCGCGAGGTGGACGTGGGCATGCGCTGCACGGACGGCGCGCTCGCTCCACTTGGCACCGCAGGATGCGCGGCCGCCGACGGCGAGAGCGTCGAGCCGTCCGCCGCGGCGGGCGCGCGGACGGATGGCTGCGCCGGCGCCGACTGTGCATGCGTCAGCGATGTTTGTACCAGAAGCGGCGGCGCGGCGAGGGGCTCGGCCGGCGCCGGCGCGGGCTGTGCGGCCGGAGGCGCGGCTGGCGGCGCGGTCGGCATCGCGACCGGCGGCATCGCGGCCGGCGGCCAGCGGCTGCCGGTCGGCATCGCGGCCGGAGGCGCGGCGGTTGCGGGCGCGGCGCCGCCCGTGCCGAACCGCTGCCGTTTCCTGCGCTTGGCCTCGCCGCCGACCTGCCCGGCGGACGCAACTAGGGCTCGCGTCGGCTTGCGCGCGCCGCGCGCGCGCGACGCCGCCTTGGTGCGCACACCGCTCGTCGCCTTGTGTGAGCCGCCGTTCTGCGCATGCACGTCGTTGACCAGCTTCGACGCTGGCCGGCGGACGCGCCGGCCCGAGCCAGTCACGCCGAATGTGTCGTCGGCGGAGGGCGGTGGCGGCAGTGGCGACGGTGCGGGCGCGGCAGCCGCGGCCCGAGGCACCATCGCCGACCGCGCCGCCGCGGTAGGCGAGGTGGTAGCGCGCGCTCGCCCATTCGCCGGCTTTGGCACCTGCGCCGCGAGGGCCGACTCCGGTGCGGGCACAAGCATGCGCTTCTTCTGCGCGAGCGCCGGTTTGAGCGCGTTGGCCAGCTCCTGCGGCGAGCCCGTGTAATCGTGCCCGTCGTACGTGAGCCGCGCGGGCGGCGCTCGCTGCCGAAACATGCCTCCCCCCGCCTGTCCTTTTATGACAAAGGGCGCCTTGCACACATCCCTCCAGTCCTCCACTTTGAATTACACCGGACCGCCCGGACTCAACTGTCACAAATCCGTGCACAAACCAGCAGCTGCAAATCCTCAGTGTTCGGCGTTTGGCGCCGCAGGCGAAGAAAATTTTTGGCCCAACTGTTTGGAATGACGACCGTTTGACCAAACACTTGGCCAAACAGTTTGGTCAGCATGCCACCCAAACAAACAGTTGGACAAACAGTTTGGCCAGTTGGCCAAACTGTTGGCCCAACAGTGCACGTGCCCGGACTGTGCCGGACCCTGTCCGGAAACGCTGCCGCACTAGTCAAAAGTCACTCTAAGTCAGTATCACTCAGTCACCCTCACACTCAGAGTCGTCACTAGCGGCCGCTGGCTCGCTGACTATATAGGGCGCGGTCCGGGCTGGTCCGGCCAGTGTAAGGCTGAGAGTACGACCCGGGTCGTACAATCAAGGGTTAAAAGCCAGCCAATGAGCGCTCGAGGGGTCGGGGCGAGGCTTATGACGAGCCTAGGACCGAGACACCCTCCTGACCGGCCGATTTGGAGTAGAATTCGGGGTCGAGCGGGCGCGGCGGACGGAGGGCCCGAGCCGGGCCGACGGAGGGTCCGACCCCGGAATGCGGGCGACCGGAAGGGCTTGGGTGATTTACGCCTAGTAGAATAGAATGGCGGATTCCGGGGGGGCTCGCAACTGGCATCGCGCAAGCTGAGGCCCCCTGACTGACCGGACCGCGCCGAGTGCGCGTGCACCCCGTGGAGGGCGCGGCCAGTCGGACACTCTTCGCGACTGAGCTCGCCGCGGCATACCGTGCGCTGCGCCGGCGCGCTACTTGCCGTTGGCCGAGCTGCGGGTGTTGCGCACCGCCGTGTTGCGCAGCCAGCGGCTGGATGCGCCGGTGGCCGGAACCTTGGCGCGCTTTGGCTAAGCGACCTCGGCCTGCACAGACTCGAACGCGTGCGTAAACTCGAGGCGTTGCAGGTGGCGAGCACGTGAGTTCGCGTAGGAGGTCTTGTACTCGGTGGCCTGACTGTCGACCGACGAGAGCTTGGGCGAGTTCGGCGGCACGTTGGCTCACTTGGGCTCGGTGCGCGGCTCTGCCGGCGCGGGCGCGGGCGCGGGCGCGGGCGCGACGCTTCGGACTCGCTGCCCGGCTCTGCCTGTGCGGGCGCGATGCACTCGGACTCGATGCCCGGCTCTGCCTTCGTGGGCGCGGTCGCGGGCACGGGCGCGCCCTCGACCCCGTCGCGGTTGAAGACATCGAACTCGACGCACACGCCGTGGTCCTTGAAGTCGGTGGCCTCGCTGTCGTTCGCGTAAGCCTCGGGCGAACTCGCAACGAGCGACGACATCTCGGCGTGGAGCCAGCACATCTCATGCTGCACCGCGTGTTCAGGTTCTCGAGCGCTCCGTTGAAAGAGTCACTCTCACCGAGGCGCTCGCTGCACCACACCAGATAGCCATCGAGCTTGTGAGCGTGCTCGTGCGCCCGTGCGAGGTCCTTGGAGAGCGCGTCGGCGCGCGCGCACATGCCGTCGCATGACTTGGCCGGTGTCATGCTGTGCTTCCAAGGCCTGGTGCTCGGCGTTGAGCGTGTCGTGATCCTCGCGAACGAGCTGCAACCAGCTGCAGCAGCCGCGCGACGCCGCTGTCGCCGACGATGCGCTGGAGCATGTGGCCCATGAGGTGTGCGCGGCACGTGGCGAGCGCCACATTTTTGCGCAGCAGCGCGAGGATCCGGGCGCCGCGGACGAGCCGGCCCATGCACTTGAGCGCGTAGATTCGGCCGCACATGCACGCGCCGACGACCGAGTCGGCGGGCCCGCCGTCGAGCCAAAAGTTGGCCTCGGCCGCATCGCGGCGGCGGGCGACGCGCTGAAGGATGCGCACGCGGTAGTGCCGGTCGACGAGCAGCTCGTCGCCGAAGATCTCGTCGGGCAGCAGCTCGGAGACGTTCTGGGGGTACATGCTGTGCGAGCGTGCACGCGACGAGATCTCGTCGGGCGTGCCGTCCGTTCGTTCAGAGCAGAGCGCGTCGGACCGGCAGACAGACGATGCAGCGCGCGAAGGCACCTGCGGCGCGCGGCGTGGCCTCGCGTGCCGTCACGAAGCCGCCTGCGCGCACTGCGGAGGCGGCGAGCGCGACGAGGGCGGGCGCGGACGAGGTGCTGAGCGGCGTCACGTACGCGCCCTCGCTCGCCGAGCTCGACGCCGCGGCGCTGACGATGCGCGCGGCGTACCACACCGACCGCCCCTGAGACGATGCGCGGCGCCCGCGGAGGACTGGTCCGTTGGCGCGCAAACCGTGGGCGAAAGGGCGCGAAGCCAACGGCCGTCCGCGCACGTTCAAACGCGCGCATACGGGTGGCATCCTCCCACCTTCGGCGCCGCTTTCTAAAAGGGTGTAGGGTGTAGGGTGTAGGATGCAAAACAAGCCCTCCCCACATTTGGGCCCGACGTCATTCCTTCTTCGAAGCCGTGACGTTACTCACATACGAGTACCTTTACTTAGTGTAGGATGTATCTATTCTCTAGGTATTTGCATAGTGTAGGGTGTAGGATACGTACGGTTATGAAAGTCCCATAGGGGGGAGAAGGAATGACGCTGTGACGAAAGAAGGAATGACGTCGGGCCCAAATGTGGGGAGGGCTTGTTTTGCATCCTACACCCTACACCCTACACCCTTTTAGAAAGCGGCGGCGCCTCGGAGCATGGCGGCTCGACAGCATGGCGCCTCGACAGCATGGCGTCGTCCAGCGTCACGCCGCGTCGTGGTCCTGCCGCTCCTCCGTGGCGCACGGATGGCGCTCCTCCGTGACGCAGCCGAACGACGCCGCGGCGTCACGGCCCGGGCGCAGTCGCCATCCTGGACGCCACGGATGGCGAACCGGTCGACGAGATCCGGCACGAGGACGTCTGCGCCATCGCCACGCAGCTCGACTGCGTCTACACGGGGCTCACGGGCTCGATGTTTGGCACCAAGTGGAACGTGTGCGGGGTCATGCTCCCGAAGCGCGCCGAGCAGCGGCCGCAGCCCGGCTCGGACGCCTTCGCCTCGTACAGCGTGGCCGCCTGGGCCGACACGTTCGACTCCACGGGGCTGTACGTGCCCGACGAGCGCGAGCGCGCGGCGGCGCTCGCGGCGGTGGCCGGTCTGCGCACGGCGCGCGCGCCGGCCGGGCCGGGCGGGCGCGAGCTCGCGCGCGCGCAGGGCTACGATCGCGCCGAGCAGGCTGCGAGCGCGGCGGCGGCGCGCGCGGCGATGGCCGAGACCGGCCAGCAGCGCGCGCTCCACGGCGCGGTCGTCGACTCGGCGCTGCGCGGCGTGGGCGACCGGCTGCACTTTTGCGACGCGCCGGGCGGCACGGGCAAGACGTTCGTCGAGCGCGCCATCATCGCCGCCGTGCGCGCGGATGGGCACGCGGTCGTCGTGTGCGCGTCCTCGGGCGTCGCCGCCACGCTGCTGCCCGACGGCCGCACCTTCCACTCGACCTTCAAGGTGCCCGTCGGCGCCGACTCGGACGGGCAAGCCGTTCAATGGCGTGCCGCGCTCCGAGCGCGGGCGCTCCGTGGCCGCCGCGGCGAATGATCGTGGGGGACGAGGCGCCGATGCAGAAGCGGGGCCGCCTCGACTCGCTCGATCGGTGTTTGCGCGACGTGACGGGCGTCGACGAGCGCTTCGGCGGCAAGACGTTGCTGCTCGCCGGCGACTTTTGCCAGTGCTTGCCGGTGGTGCGGCGCGGCTCGCGCGCGCAGATCGTGCGCTCCTGCCTCGAGTACTCGGCATCGTGGCAGCACGATCGGCCGTACGCCTTGGTCGAGAACTCTCGCGCCTCGAACGCGGCGCGCGACACGGGCGACGCGCTCGGCGCGGGCGAGTGGGCGAAGCTGCCGCGCAGCCTCGGCGACGGCGCCTTTCCCGCGGCGGTGCCGCCTGCGGGGGCCATGCCCGGCGCATTCCCGCTCGATCCCGTGCAGCTGCCCGAGGCGTCTCGGCCTACCCGGCGGAGCTCGTAGCCACTCGCCTCCTCTCGCTCGGCGAGGGGCTGTGCAGCGGCACGCGGCTGGTCGTGCGCGGCGTGCGCGCCGGCGGCCGGCTGCTCGAGTGCGCGCGACCCGGCGCGGCCGCCGGGCGCGACAGCACCGTGCTCATCGCGCGCATCGACCACCACTCGCCCGACGAGGGCACGTTCGCGTTTGCATGGCTGCACCGCCAGTTCCCGGTGCGGCCGGCGTAACAAGGCGCAGGGTCAAGCGCTCGGGTGCGCGGGCGTGTGGCTCGCCGAGCCGTGCTTCACGCACGGCCAGCTCTACGTGGCCGCTTCGCGCGTCGGGCACGCGTCGCGCATCCGCTTTGCGCTTGGCCCGGACCCTGTGACGCGCACCGTCGTCTTCAAAGAGGTGCTCCGCGCGGTCAGCGGTGGCGAGGCGGCGGCGGCGGCGGCGGCGTTCGCCGCGGCCGCCGTCGCCGCCGCGCGCGAATGCGCGGCGGCGGCGCGCGGTGGCGGCGGGCGCGGCGGGCGCGGCTCGGACGGCACGCGCGGCGCCGGCGGCGGGCGGCGCGCTGGCGGCGGGCGCGACGCCGGCGCGCGGTGCTGCCCAGCACCCGCCGGCGCGACGCCCGCCGCGCCGCTCGCGGCCGACGCGCAGCCGGCGGGTGCTCGCCAACACCGCGCGCCGCGCGACTGGCCCGCGTACCTGCGCGCCCTTCTAGGGCGCGCAGGGCGGCGCCAATGCGGCCGGCAAGCAGGGGCCTCAAGCCGGCGCGCTGCCCGACGCCGCGTGGGTCGCCGCCGCGCGCGTGCCGTCGGCGCTGCCGCCGTCCGGCGTCGCGCTCGCGCCGCTGCCGCAACCTCAGCCGCCGCCGCCGCCGCCGCCTGCCGGCAAGCAGGGCAAGCGCGCAGCGGCGGCGACGGCGGTGCGCGGCCCGGCGAGCAAGCGGTAGCGGTGCCGCCGAGCCGGGGGCGGGCTCCGTGGGCGACGCGGCTTGGCCCGCCACTCGCACCACTCGCGCCGGGCGCGCACAACGCGCCGTGGTCCGCTGCGTGGCCGAGCGAAAATGCGGTCCTGGCTGCGGGGCGGATCCGACACGCCATGCGGGAGAGGCCGTACAGCGCGTGAGCTTGGGCCCGTGATTTATTACTCATGGATTTATTACTCATGCCATGGCGTCGCGCCACGATTACGCCCGTGGCCCCGGCCGCCAGCCTCGCGCCGCTACGCCGTGTCGTCGCGGCCGGCGCACACAGCGAACTGTGTGTCCGCGGCACATGCCCGGCTGCTCGCGAGCTGCAAGCTTGCCGAACTGCTCGCGCTAAAATGGCGCGTTGCGGGCGTGCCCGCGCACCGCGCGTATGTTCCGCGCGTTCCAGGCGCGCCGCGCCGCGCGCCGAAGCGGCGCGCGGCGCACGTGCGGCCGCGAGCCGAAGAGGGGCCGGCGCGACCGGCCGCGAGGCAGACGCAGACGCTCGGCGTGCCGGTCGACGCGTCGTCCAAATCCGCGTCGGGCGGATGCGCGCCTAGGCCGGCGCTGCGTGCAATCGGCGCGGGTCGCCGCCGCATGACGAAGCATGCTTCCATCCGGGGCTCGGCCACGCGCTCGGGCGTAACGTTCGCGCCTGTTCGGCCGAGGCGCACTCGCCGTCCCCTCGCGCCGGCAATGCGCGTGCGTGCCAGCACGCCGGCAGCGGAGGATGCCACGGCAGCGGCGAGCGGGTCCCCGCCGGTGTGCCGCTCGGCGCCCCGTCACGCGCAACGCGCGCGCCGCCCGCTGAACGCGCACAATTGCCTGGGCAAGATCGTCCCGCGCTCACGCCGCCGTCGCATCGTTCCATGCATGGCGCCCGGCTCGTCCGTACCGCTTTCGGGCAGTGCCGCGACGCCCTTTTTCAAAGGCGGGTGCCGCGCTGATTCGTCATCGGCCACCATCCATCTGGCCCTCTAAAGCCGGTTTGCGCGTGGGCGCCCGTCCGGTGCGAGAAGCGGCTCGCGTCCTCGCGCGGGGCGCCTCCGCGCCAGGCGCCCGGCGCGCGCTCGTCTTGCCGCGCCACCACGCTGATCTGCGCCCAACCCTCGCTCGCCTATTCCCCCGTCGTTTCTGCTGCGTAGCCCGCAACAGCGCGCGCATGACGCGTGCACGGCGCAGCGCCTGGAGCAACTTCCGAGTCGTCGGCCGGCAGCCTGTGGGGGGCGCGTTCATCGGCCCGATGTGGCCGGTGAGAGTGCCCGACGTGCCGCGTGGTGAGCGCCTGCACGGCTCGCCGGGTTCGGCGCGTTCCCAGTCGGCCTCTCTCCGACCCGCCGTAAACCTTGCGTGCGCACCCCGCACACCCGGCGCTGCGCGGCGCGGCGCAGGCGTGAAAAACGAGGGCAACGCGTGCTACGTGAACGCCCTCGCGCAATCGCTCGTCGCCTTGAACGTGCTCCGTCCGATGCCCCGCTCCGCTTCGCGCCGTGCGGGAAGAGTCGAGAAGGCGCTTTTTCGGGACTTTGGCACGCTGCTCGAGGACACCGAGGCGCCGGCACAGCTGTGTCTTGTGTCCGTCGTCGACGTCATCTTGGGCCGTGGCACGCGAGGGACGCAGCAGGACGCTGCTGAGTTCTTCCAGATGCTACTCGGCCGAGTGCCCGGGCTCGCTGCTGCCTTCGAAGACGACAGACGCGTAGTGCTCGAGCCGATCGCTGTGGCCTCGAGCGAGCGCGGTGAGGGCATCGCCATCCTCGTCAGCATTGGCGGCGATGCGGCGCGCACGCTCGCACACGCTCTGGGGGGCGTCGCTGGGCCGCCGCAGGGTGGCAGCCCGGACGCGTGCCGCTCGGACGTGCTCATGCCAGCCAGCATTGCCGTCGAGGTGCCGCGCACGACGCGCGGCAATGGCTCGCAGTGCAAGAACAAGCACGCGTTCGTGTGCGCGCCGCGGCTGCTACTCGGCGGGCGCGACTACCTCCTCGTCGCCGCCGTCGTGCACTTGGGCGAGGAGTCGACGAGCGGGCACCTTGTCGCCATCGTGCTCCGCAACGGGGCTTGGTTTCTGTGCGACGACGACAACGTGCGGCGGCGCGCACGGCCGCTTGGCGCCGCGACCGGCGGTTGATCGCAGCCGCAGCCGCCCCGTCCTCCCGCGCGGCACGCGCGCGTGGCCTGAAAGCTCGCGCCGCGCGCCTGCCGCACGCACGCGCGTTGCCCGCGCAGATGCACAACTTGTCTCAGTCCGACGCGCTGGCGTGGGCAAGTGGTGCGAGCATGCTCTTCTACAGCCGGCTCGACGCGGAACCGTTGGACCCGGCGCTGGGCTCAGCGTCACCGCCGTCGGCCGCATCGCCTGCGTGGCCGAGCTCGGCGCCCGACGCGCCGACCCTGTCGGCAGCCTGGTCGCGGGTGCGGCAGATGGCAGCGGTGCCAACAGATGCGACGATCGGCATCGCGGAGACGGCTGCAGACACCTCTGCGGCGGCGATCGGCCCAGCTGCGTGCGAGGCCCGCCAAGTTGTCTCCGCGACGCGCGCATTGCCAATGGCGGTGAGTGCCTCGCACGCGCACGCCGTCCGCTGTCCACAGCGTGGCGCCCGGCGCTTGCGTTCGCGCCAGGTAAAGTTTGCGCGTATAGCGTGCAGCACCCTCACGCATCCCCTACGCCTCCCGCCCGCCCGACCTCTTGCCCGCCGGCCGCGCGCAGGACCAGCGCACGCCAATTGTTGGGCGCGGCCAAATCTGGGCATGCGCAAATTTTGAGCCGGCAGCGGAGGGCGGGGATGCGCAGCACAACTGGCGCAAGCGCACGTGGTGCCCGCAGCACGAGCAGCGCGAGCAGCGCGAGCAGCGCGAGCAGCGCGAGCAGCGCGAGCAGCGCGAGCAGCGCGAGCAGCGCGAGCAGCGCGTGCAGCGCGTGCAGCGCGAGCAGCGCGAGCAGCGCGAGCAGCCCTGGCAGCCAGCGCGGCCAGGCCTCGGCGCGGGCGCTGGCGTTCGGCCCGCTGCTCTGCCGCCGAGCCATCCGCGCGCCAGCATGCGCGCGAGCAACCGCTTCGAGCCGCTCTTGTTGGCCGAGGCGGACGTGCCCGCCACCGAGCCCGCCGCCGCCCAGCCCGCCGCCCAGCCCGCCGCCGAGCCCGCCGCCAAGCCAGCCGCTGCCAAGCCCACCGCCGAGCCCGCCGCCCAGTCCACGGCCCAGCCTCCCACCGTGCCTGACGCCAAGCCAGCCGACCAGCCCGCCGTCAAATGCGCTGCCGCCAAGCGCGCTGACGACCGCATTGCTGCCGCTGAGGTAGGCGCCGTCGCCGCCACGCTTGCCGCCGCCACCGAGCCTGGCGGCGTTGCCGAGCTCGCCGCCGCCGCCGACGAGGGCTGCAGGGCGCGTGCCGACGCGCTCGCCAAGCGCGAGACCCGCCGCGCGCTCCACCGCGAGCAGCTTTTTCGCGAGGACAAGCGCGCGGCCGGCCGCCTGATCGAGCAGTGCGCGCTGGGCTCTGCGGACGATGCAGCGCGCGCGCGCGCCCTGCTCGAGCGCGTCAAGGCGCGTGGCCACGCGCTGCCTCCGCACCTGCTGCGGTCGCTGCGCGACCTCGCGTCGCCGCGGCTCGCGCTCGCCGCTGAGGCGGCGGGCGTGCTCGCCGCGTCCGAGATGGGCGAGGCGGACGCACCTGCGGAGGCGCGCGCGCTACTCATGCACGCCGAGGCCGTGGGCGCCCACCTGCCCGCGCACACAGAGCTCGCGCTGCGCCGCGCCTGCATCCCCACCGCCGAGCAGGCGGAGCTGCTCGCGACTGCGCGCGAGCTGCTCGCGCCGCGCGACCCCGAAGGCTCGGTGGCTCCGGCGGGCGCGCGTGCCGAGTGCGACGGCGCCGCGCTCGGCACTCGCGCGCGCGAGCTCCTCTCGCGACTCGACGAGGCGCACCTCGACGTGCAGCCCTGCATTGCGCGGCAACTGCGCCGGCTCGCCGCCACCGAGCCAGACGCAAGTTCGAGCGCTGCGCTCGCCGCCACGCCCGGCACCGCCGGTCGCGCGGCCGCCGAGCCGCGGCGCGCGTGGCGCCCGCGCGGGTGGCGTCTCGCGGTAGGCGCAAAGGGTGCGCGCGCGCGCGCGCGCGCCGCGGCTGCTCCGCTCGACACGGCGCCGCCCGCGGCGGCCGGCGCCGTCCCGCCGCTCGAGCCGCAGCCCGAGCGCCGTGCAGCCGACGCCGCGGCCGCCGCAGCGGC
The DNA here is from genome assembly GCA_019448385.1 of Diacronema lutheri. Taxonomy (NCBI): domain Eukaryota; phylum Haptophyta; class Pavlovophyceae; order Pavlovales; family Pavlovaceae; genus Diacronema; species Diacronema lutheri. The sequence continues at coordinate 73,096 of JAGTXO010000032.1, forward strand.
GCCGGCGGCCGGCGACGACGGCGTGGCACGCGCGCTCGCAGCCGCAGCGCGCGGCGACGGCCTCGACGGCGTCGATGGCGCCGACGACCTCGTTTGCGCGCCGTGCGACCGAGGCTGCGCGCACGCACGCGACGGCGGCTGCTGCGAGCCTGCCGCGCGCAGCTCGCCCGACCAGTGCCCGCGCGCACCGCCGCGGCGCGCACGGCGGGCGGCAAAGCGCGCGCGCGACCGGCTGCGGAGATCAATCGACAGGTCAGAGCGGGCTGTCGGCCGCCGATTGCGTGGCGGCGACGCGCGCCGCGAGCGCAAGCGCAGGTGCGCGACGGGCGGCCAGCACGCACCGCAGCCGCTCCGCCGCGCGAGTCGCAGCCCGCCGTCGCGCACCGATCGGCCCTCGGCCGAGCATGCCGCCGAGCCTGCCGCCGAGCCCGACAGCCCCCACCGCCGCCCGTGTGCCGGTGCCGCCGTCGCCGTCGCCACTGTCCGGTGCGCCGTCGGCATCTTCGCGAGTGTCGTCGCCGCCTCTGCCGTCCGGGCCGCCATTGCTCCGGCCGCTCGCCCGTCTGCAGCCACCGCCTTTTGGCTCGTCGCCGTGTGCTCGGCCGCCGCATGGGCCGCCTTCGCCTCCGCCGCCCGCCCGACCGCCGCCTTGGCCGCGCCGCAGCCTGCCACGCAATCGTCGGCCGCCGAGCCCACCGCCGCCGCGCCAGCCCCCGCCCAGCCCGCCGCTGCCGAGCCAGCCGCTGCCCAGCCCGCCGCGGCCGAGCCCGCCGTGGCGCAGCGCGACGTCCAGTCCGCCGCCCCGGCGCTGCTCGCGTGGGCGGGCGACGCGGCTGCGCTCCGGCTGGCCGATGCCGCCGCGCGCGCCGGCATCCCGCAGGCAGAGGTGGACTGCATTGCGGGCGGCGACATGCTCGCCTCCACTGTGGACGCTTGCTGCGAGGTCGTGCTGCGCGTGCACGGGCAGGCCGGCGAAGGGCGCGTCTGCCACGTACCGCTTGCCGCTCAGCCCGCGGTGTTCCAGGACGGCGCCGAGCGCGCCGCGCTGCTGCACCGCCTGCACAGCGAGGCGATGACGCAGGCGGTCATCGGCATGTGGAGCCCGCCGGGCGGGCGCGGCGGTGCGGGCAGTGACGATGGCACGCCGCCCGCCTCCGGCCATTTCACCGCGTTGCGCCTCGTGCGCGTCGCGCGCGCGGGCGAGCATCGCTACGACGCGGTGCTTGTCGACACGCTCGCGTCGCCGAGCAGGCAGGCGCTCAAGCGTGCCAGGTCGATAACCGCCACGCTGCACGCGGCGGGCCTCGACGTCTTGCCCGTTCGCCGCGCGCGGCTGCTCGACAACGCGGCGCAGCGTGGCGCGACGTGCGGCCTCGCCGTGGTGGGCGCGCTCAACGACGCCGCGCTCGCTGCGGCGGGCGGTGCATCCGCGCCGCGCACGTTCAGCGTGGCGGACATGTACGCTGTTGGCGAGCACCTCCGCGTCGCGTTGACTGGCGCGGTCAGCGGGCGTGCGCCGAGCGGCGCCTGCGCCGGGGCGGGCGCGGTGCGCGGCGGGGGCAGCCGCGATCGCGCTGCCGAAGCGCCGCGGCAGACGCGCGGCGCCAAGGCCGCCGCAGACGCCGCCGCCGCTGCCGCCGTTCCGCCGCCGCCGCCACCTCCGCCGCCCGCGCTGGGCGCCGCCGCCGCCACCACCACCGCCGCTGCCGCTGCTGCCGCCGCCGTGGCCGCGCCGCCACCGCCGCCACCGCCGCCGCGTGCCGGCGACGAGGGCGACGCCGCCGCCGCCGCCGCCGCCGCCGCCGCCGCCGCCGCCGCCGCGCGCACGTTCTTGAAGCTCGCGCCCAGGGCGCGCGCGGCCGCCTCGGCGCGCGAGGCGTTGCGCGCCGCGTGTGCGCGCGCGGACGCGGCGGCGTCGTCACACGCGTCGGCGCCGCACGCGCCCGCCGATGCGCGCCGCCGGCGGCGCGCGGGCGCAGGCGAGCTGGCGCTCGCGGCTGCGCGCGCGCTCGCCTCGACGGAGCACGGCGATTTGACGGACGACGCGCTCGAGGCCGCCGTCGAGCAGGAGCTGGGCGACGAGCGCGGCCAACTGCTGCTGTGCACGCGGGGCGCAGCGGCGCAAAGGCCCGCGCTTTGCCGGCTCCTGAAGCACGCGTGCGCGTCGGCGCGCGCGGCGAAGCGCGCGCAATTCACGGTGTTCGTCGTGCGCGCGGCCACGCGCGGCGAGCGGGGGGGCGCCGCCGCGAGGCGCGTGGACTCGGTGGTCGAGCTGTCGTGCGCGCTGCACGAGAAGGCGGGCGCGCTCGGCGGCCTCCAGAGCGTCTGTGTGCGTGGCTTTGCCCTCGAGCGCCGCCGGACACTCGACGCTGGCGCCGAGGCCGGCGCGTCCGCCATCGGCCAGGACGAGCAGGTCGAGGCAGAGGCGGGCGAGGCGTGCGTCGCCGGCGTGACGATGGCCAAGCAGCTGCGTCAGTTTGCCGAGCAAGCTGCCCGCGACGACGTGCTCTTCCGCGTCGCCGTGTCCGAGGCCGACGCCCACGCCCGGCTGGCGCGCGTTGCGGGTGACGATGTCGGCGCGTACAGCGTCGTGCTCGCAGTCGCCGGGCTCGTCTGGCTGGCCAAGGCCGACGAGGTTGCGCCGGCGGCCGCCCAGTCCGCCGCCGCGCCGCCCGCCGCCCCGCCTGCTGCCGCCACGTCCGCCGACGCCGAGCGCGACGCCTCGCCTTCCGACCGCCTGCGCGCGCTGACGCTCGCCGTGCGAGTCGCGCTCGCGCGCGGCGTGCTGCGCCACCTCCTCGCCGACGCGTCGCCGGGCGCGTCCGCGACCGCTGGCGGTAGTTGCGCGACGCCCGTCGACGCGGCCGCGTCCGACGCCGCGCCGCCCGCCACGGGCGTCGTGACGAGTGGCGTTGCGGCGGGCGCTGTGGCGGCCGCACCGGCTGCTGCGGGCGGTGCGATGGCGGGTGCATCGCCCATCACGCGGCCGGCGAAGCGCGCGCGGCGCACGCTCACCGCCGCTCCAGCCGCCTCGGCCGTTGCGGCCGCTGGAGGCGCACGCGCGGGCGCACGCGGCGCGGCCGGCGCGCCTCGCGCGCGCGCCGCGCGCGCGCCGGCCGAGTACGTCTGGCTTGCCATCGCGCGCCGGATGCTGGCGGCGCGACACGCGGCGGCCGCGGGCGGCGACTTTGTCGCGTCGTGCGTCGCCGCGATGCAGGCCGAGTACGGCGACGGCTGTGCCGTCGTCGTCGGCGACGCGCCTGGTGACGCCTTGGTCGAGGCTGCGGCGGCGGCGCTGCTCGAGGGCAAGCACGCGGCGGTGAGCCTCGGCTGCGTCGACCGGCCGGCGGTGCTCGTCGTGCAGCGCGCCGTGGACGCGCCCACGTCGCGCGTGCACGGGTGGTGCGCGCACGCGGCGGGCGCCGCCGAGTTTGACGAGGGCGCCGCGCACGGCGTGTTCAACGCGATCGTCGAGCGCGCGTGGGCGCTGCGTCCGGACCCGGCCGACGGCAGCCCGCCGCCCACGCGCACGTGGGAGGTCGAGCGCATCGCTGACGACGCGCCCGACCAGGCGGGCGTGGCCGCGCTGCGCGTGCTCTACGCGCTCGTCGCGGCGCACGGCCGCTACCGCTCGGCCGCCGCGCTCTCTGGCGCGCTCGCGCAGCTGCACGCGCCCGACGCCGCCGGCGCGCGCGCGGAGGTCGTCGCGGCGGCGTGCGCGGTGCCGCCCGGCGCGCGGCCGGGCGCCGCGCCGGCGGCCGCGCGGGACGACGCGAGGGAGCGCGCATGGGAGGGCGCTCGGATCGCCGCGCTCGCCGTCGGCGCGGACGCTGCGCGCAGGCGTGTCGCGCCCGTGCGCGCGCTCGTCGACGCGCTCGGCACGCCACCGACCTCGGCGATCACGGGCGGGCCGGCGGTGCGGCTCGCGGGCGCGGGCGACGGCGGCCACGGTGCACGGTGGGTGGGCGGGCAGGCGGCGACGCCCGCCGAGCAGCTGCCGAGGGAGCTGCTGCGCGCCTACCACGAGGCGGTGCTGTGCGTCACGCCCGGCAGCCTCCAGCTCGACTCGGCGGCGCTCGACGCGGTCACGCGGCCGCGCGAAAACGACACGCTGGAAGGCCTCCTCGCGCGCGTCAGCTGGCAGTGCGGCGCGAGGGCGAGCACGTGCGCCATGCTCGCCACGTTTTCCGAGCAGGCGGGCACCGGCTCGCGCGTCGCGCTCAAGGCCCTCCGCACGAGCTCCGACCTGGCCGGGCTGACGGCGGCTGCGGTCGGGCAGCAGGCGCCGCAGACGCCGCCGCCGCCGCTGCTCGTGATGCTCGGCCGCTGCCCCAGCCCGCTCGTCGGCGGCGGCCTCTTCCCGCCCGACCGCGCGACGGGCGAGCCGGCGGTGCACGCGGCGACGTCCGAGCTCGCCGTCGAGCTGCTGCGCGACGCGCGCGCGCTGGCCGGCACGGACGGGCGGCTCGTCGTGCTGTGCCTCGAGGCGTCCAACCCGCTCTGGTTCTGCCCCAAGGTGCGCGAGCTCGAGCTGCCGCGGACGCGGTCGGACGGCGTGCGCGCGTCCGGCTGCACCTGCCCTGCGACGTGCAGCGATGCGCGCGGCGCGGCGGGTGGCGCTGCCCGCGGCGCATCGACGCGGCCGGCGGCGCGCGCGATCAACAAGGCGGTGCTCGACCACTTCGTCGCGCTTTTCGGCCGCGAGGGCTTCGCGACCTTTGAGTTTGCGGGCGGCGGCGAGGCGAGCTGGCTGTGCGACAGCGCGGCCGGCACGACGACCGTCGCGGCGTGCGCGTCGCTCCCGCCGCGCATGGGCGATGGGCAGCTGGCCATCCGGCGGCACACGCTCGGCACGGGCGCCGGCGCGCCGGCGCACGCCGTCGTCTCGCTCCGCGTCGCGCACGTGAGCCACGCCATCCGCCGCGCGGCGGACGACGGCGGCGCGCGCGCCGAGCGGATGGCGCGCGCCGCGCGCGCGTTTTGCGATGTGGCGGCCGCGCTGCGCGTCGACGCGATCCTGGCGGAGGTGCCCGAGGACCGCCCGACGGGCACGCCCTTCCTTGGCGGGCTGCTCGAGTTTTGGAACAAACGCCACGGGAGCTCGACGGCGCCAGCCACGCTCGCGCTCGGAGACGTGCGCGAGGTGGCCAAGCGGACGGCCGACGCAGCGGCCGGCCGAGCGGACGAGGTCCCTGCGGCTGGCCGTCCGCAGGTCGCGGCGCGCGCGTGCGCTGGCGCGATTGGCGGCGGCGCGGGCGCGGCGGGCGCCTCGGACGCTGCGCCGCGTGCACTGGCGGGCGCGTCGGGTGCGCGCACGGACGGCGGCCCTGCCGACGCACCGCGCCAGCTGGAGAGCCGCTACGGCGAGGCGAGCAAGCTCGACCTAGCCCAAGATTCCACTACGGGCCGCGTCCTCGACGCTCGCGAGGCCCAGGACCGCGCGCGCGTGCCTGCTGCGCCCGACGGCACAGCGCTGCGCCGCGTGCTCGACGCCGTCGGCGCGGGCGCGCCCGCGCAGCGCAGCCCGCGCTGGCACGACGAGCGATGGGAGGAGGTCACGGGCAGCAAGGTTGGCGACGTCGTGAACGACAACGCCGGCGTCGCGCACGAGACGCTCACCGACGAGTACGTGCACCGGCGGCGGCGCGAGGTGCGGACCAAGGCGACGACCGCGGGCATCCTCGGCGAGGCCGTCGCGCTGCGCAAGCTGGCGGCCGCGTACGGCATCACCGTCGTGTGCAACCTGCCGATGGTGCGTGCGGACCCGCACGACAAGAGCGCGCCGTTCGCCTTCTCGCCGGACGGGCTCGCCATCCTCCCCGAAGACAACGAGCAGGTCCTCGTCGAGGTGAAGACGCTCACCAAGGCGGGCGCCACGGCGCACGAGGACGGGCCGCCGCAGCCGCACCGCGATCAGCTGCAGCTCGGCATGCACGTCCTCGGCGTGCGCAAAGCGCTCTACGTGCAGTACCTCAGGCACGAGGACCGGATCGTCGTGCACGTCGTGACGCGCGGCGCCGGCTGGCTTGCATTCGCGCAGCCGAGGGTGCAGGCCTTCTGGGCGCGCGTCGTCGAGCGGCGCGCGCGGCTCGAGCGCGCGCGCGCCGACCACCCGGCTGCGAGCCGGCGGCACCGGCGGCAGCAGACGCCGGCCGGGCCGCCGCTCGTGCTCGCGCTGGACGGGCGCATCCCCGCCGCGCGCGCCGCCGCGCTGCACGCCGTCGCGCACGGCACCGCGAGCGCGGCGGCGGTGGCGGCGACGGCGGCGACGGGCGACGCGACGGCGTTGCAAGACGCGATCGCGGCGCTGCGCGCGCCCGTCGGCAATGCGGCGATCGCCAGCGCAGCGCGTGCGGAGCGCGCGGCCGTCGAGCGGGCGATCGCGTACCTCGGGCAGCCGGCGGGCGACGCCGCCGCCCGCGGCACGGCCGAGGCGGCCGAGGAGGAGAGGACGGTCGACGCCGACATCTGCGCGTTGCTGCACCAGCTCGGCGCGAGCGTGGCGCACGTGCACGTCGAGGACGCGGATTGCGTCACGCGTGAGCACTGGGGCGGGGCGGTGCTCGCTGCAGCGGGCGACCCGTCGAGCGCCCCCGCCATTTCGAGCGTCATCGTCGCGCACATCGTGCGCCTCGCCGGCTTTGGCGTCGAGCTCCCGCAGTCGATTCGCGTCGCCCCCAGCACGGCCGACTGGCACGAGGGCTGGCTCGACGTGCAGTGCGTGCTGCTGCGCACGCGCCGGCGCGGGCGGCGCGACGACGACTTTGTGGCCGTCGTCAGGCGCGGTGGGCGCTGGTTTGCGTGCGAGCCCGGCCGCGCGCGGCGGCTGCAGTGGCGGTCGGTCCTGCGCCGCGCGCGCGGCGGCGTCGACGGGACCGGCGAGGAGGCGTTCGCGGTCGTCTACGTGCGGCGCGGCGACGCGGCCGGCGACGCGGCTGGCGACGCGCAGGCCGAACGGGCGCGCGGCGGGCGCGCGCGCAGGCGCACGCGCGGCGGCACGCGCAAGCGCAAGCGCGGCGCCTCCGCCGGGCTCGAGGCGGCCGCGCCCGCCGGCGCGCCGGCTGCCGCGCCCGCCGGCGCGCCGGCGGGCGCTGCTCACCGCCCGCCCGCCATGCGCGCCACGGTCGCCGCGCGCACCACGCGCTCTGTGACCGACGCGCTGCACTCGGCGCCTGCCGCCACGGTTGCACCTGTCTTCGACTGGCGCGCCGGCCGCCCGCCCCCCGCCGCTCGAGCCCGCCACCCGCGGCCGCGTGGGCGCGCGCCACCGGGCAAGGCCTGGGACAGCGTCTCGGGTGCGTGGGCGGACAAGCCGACTGGTGCTGCCGTCGCCGCCGCGCCGCCGCCGCTGCCGCCCGCCGCCGCGCCGCCGCCCACCGCCGCGCCGCCGCCCGCCGCCGCGCCGCCGCCCGCCGTCGCGCCGCCGCCCGCCGCCGCGCCGCCGCCGCCGCCGCCACCGGCGGCGCTCAACCGCTGGCAGCACGTCGGCGCGGGCGGCAGCGCGGCGGGCCGGCGGCTCGCGGCCATCGCACGGCGGCAGCGCGGCGTGCGCGCGCCGCCGCCCGCCGCGCGCTTCCTCGCCACGCTGCCGCCACCGCCACGCGACGGCCTCGCGCGCACGAGCAAGCAGGCGCGCGCGAGGCGCAACGCGGACGGACGGCCGGCGCACGCGCGCGCGGCCAACGCGCGCGCCTTCTACCGCGGCGTGGAGCTCGGCGTGCACGCGACGCGCGCCATCGTCGACGCGCGCCACGCCGACCTGCCGCAGGCCGTCTTCGTGGCGGAGGCGCGGGCGATCGTCGCGCGCTCCGCCGGCGGCGGCGCGCTGCTCGCGCCGGACGACGTGCGCGACCTGTGCGACGCGCAGACGGACGCCGATCGCGCTGCGATCTGGGCGTCGGTGGGCGCGCACGAGGCGACGCGCATCTTCGCGCTCGTCACGCGCAACGCGAGCTTGGCGGGCGCGGCGCTGCTCGTGCTGCACACGCCGGCGGGCGCGCCGGCGCGCGCGCTCGGGCTCCTGGCGACGCGCTCGCGCGCGCCGTCGACGGGCGCGCCGCGCGACGCGCACAGGGCGCTGGTGCAGCGGTTGGACGTGCTGATGGACGCGATCGCCGCGGCGCGAGGCGCGTCGCCGCTCGAGCTCGAGCTCGCGCTCGCGCCCGAGCCGCAGAGCGCGTGCAACGCGCGTGCGGCCGCGCTGCTCTGCCTGCAGGCCGTCGCGGACGCGAGCGGCCGTCCCGCCGCTGAGGACGCGCTGGCCGCGCTCGACGACGCGCGCGGCATCGACCGGCACTGCCACGCCGTCCGGCAGCAGATCGAGGCGAAGCTCGCGTGGCGGCGCGCCGACGGCGCCGTCGGCGTTGACGGCGCCGACGGCGCGCCCGCGCTCGCGCCTGCCGCCGCACCGCCGGCGTGCGCGCCGGCGCACGCTGCCGGCGAGGCGGCGGTCGACCAGGCGATCGTCACGCGGGTGCGCGACGCGCTGCGCGCGTGGGCGACGACTGGCACCGCGCCCAGCGCGGCGGTGCTCGACGACGCCTGCGCCGCGTACACGGCCCGCGCACGCGCGCGCAAGGACGCGCGCACGGCGCTGGGCCCGACGCGCGCGGCCGAGCTGCTCGCCGCGGCCGCGCGCGGCGGAGCCGACGGGGCGGATGCCGCGCGCGCGCTGCTCGGCGGCACGCCGCGCCTGCTCGTCGTGCTCCTCTGCGTGCCCGTCGCCGCGCCGTCCGGCGAGCCGCCGCGCCCGGTCGGGCTGCTCGTCGCCGACCGGCCGACGGACGACTCGCGCCCGGCCGCGCTCGTGCGCTACGACTTTGCGCCGCTCGACGCGGACGTGGCCGTCGCGGTCGGCGCGCATGCCGTCGCGCTGGCCAGTGCGATCTGGCCGCTGCTCGCGGCCGAGGGGGAGCCGCGGCCATCGCCCGTCGTGCGCTCGCAGCCGCGCGGCGGCGACGATGGCGCGTGTGCGCTCGCAACGTTCGCGTGCCTCGACGCGCTGATGACCGCCAGCGTCGGCGCGCACGGCCTCGCGGGCGGCGCGGGCATGCTGCCCGCGCTGGTCGCGCGAGGCGCCGCGGCCGCCCAGCGCGAGCGGCAGCTGCGCGCGGCCGCCGAGAGGCTGGGCGGCACGGTCGCTGGGTGGCCGGACACGGGCGCGAGCGCGGCGGGCGCGAGCGTCGACGAGGAGGCGCGCACGTACGAGGTCGAGGCGGTCGTCGACGAGCGCCGCAAGGCGGGCAAGAAGGTGACGTTCCAGTTCCGGATCAGGTGGCGGGGCTACGACGAGAGCGCCGACACGTGGGAGCCTGAGGCCAACGTGAGCAGCGACCTCGTCGCCCAGTTCCGCAAGACGCGCGACGAGCAGAAGCGGCGCGCGGGCGGATCGGGCAGCGGCAGCGGCGGCGCGGGCGCGGCGTCGGCATTGGCGTCGGCGCCGCTTCGCGCGCACGGCGAGTCGGGCGCCGCGGGCAAGCGCGCCGCGGCGGGTGCCGCCGCGAGCGCGCGCGACGCCGCGCGCGCGCGCGCGCCGAGCGTTCCCCGCGCGCGCGGCGTCGAGCGCGCGCGCGTGGACGAGCCCGCTGCGCCGAGCGCGCGCGCCGCCGGCGGCGCGACGGCGCGCACGCGCGGCAGCGTGCTCCCGGGCTTCGTGGTCAAGCGCTCGACGCTCAACGCGGGGCCGCAGGCGGTGACGGCGCAGCCCGGTGCGCGGAAGGAGCTGCGGCGCATCGCGGCGGCCGTGCACAGGCTCACGACACAGGCGTACCGCGTCATCAACAAGGTGGTGCGCGACGAGGCTGCGGTGGCGAGCGCGCAGGCCGTCGGCGCGGCGTCGGGCGGCCCGTCGACCAGCGTGCACACGTCGACCACGATGGACAAGGGATCCGTCCGTGCGATCTTCTCGGCCATCGGCTGGCACAAGGACGAGAGCACGTACGGTGCAGCGCCGCGAGGCAAGCCCGCCGAGCAAGCCGCCGCGCAGACCAAGGCGGCGACGGCGCGCGCCGTCGGCGAGATGGCCGAGGGCGTCCAGCCCGTCTGCGCGGTGGGCCTCACGGAGATCCTCGAGGCGGAGGCGACGCAGGTGTCCACCGCGTGCCTGATGCACCCATCGCGCGTCGTGAACGGGCTGCTCCGCGACGTCGTCCGCGCGGCAGTCGAGCGCGACGAGGCGCTCGTCGCGCTGCCCGAGATGCAGCGAAACGCGCGCGTGCGCGAGCTGTGCGAGCGGCTGCTGCGCGGCGACGTGGAGGGCGCGCGCGTCGGCTGCCCCGCCGCGCTCGACCGCCACCTGCCCGACATGGTCCTCCACAAGATCGACTACAAGTGCACGCCCACGAAAAGGTGGAACTACGACCGGCACACGACGCGCTACTTCCTCGTGCAGATCCGCACCCTGCAGCACGTGGCCGAGGGGCAGGCGCTGCTCTGCCGGCTCGCGCACATCCACACGCAGCTGACCGGACGGCCGCCGCGGTACAATGTGGCGCCGCTGCGCACGCACAATGTGCGCGCGAGGCGTGGCTGCCGCTGCCGCCGCCGAGCGCCCAAGCGCGCGCGCCGCCGCCGTGCGCGCCGCCCCGCGGCCAGGTTGGTCACGCGCCCGCGCGCTCGCGCGCCGCGCGCTGCGCGCAGGTGCCGCGCAACGTGCGCCTCACCGCGAACGCCATCTGGGTGACGCTTTCGGATGACGAGCGCAAGGAGCTGCGCGCGCGGCTCAAGGCGCTGGACCTGCGCGACCACGATGGCGAGCCGATCAAGTGGACAGGCACAAACGGCAACACCCCGCCGATGTCGGACGTGCGCGTCAGGTACGCGGTCTTTGCGACGCGCTTCGACATCTCCAACCGCGTCTTCGACTACGCCGGGCGCGAGCGGCCGCCGGCCGATCTGCCGTGGCACGCGCGGCGCTCGTGGGTTGGCCTCGCGCCGCTGCCGCGCGTGCCGCTCCCGGGCCGGCAGCCCGTCAAGTCGGTGGTGACAGATGGCGTCGCCGTGCACGCCGTCGGGACCGTCCTCGTGCCGAAGGCGCAGGCGCCGGCCGGCGGCTCGGGCGTCCTGCACCGCTGGCGCCGGCCGGACGGGCGCATCGCCGTCGCGCTCGGCTCCGAGCTGCGGCGGGCGATCGACGTCGAGGCGGCGGTCGTCGTCGCGGCCGACCCGAACATGGGCAACATCACCACCTACTCTGCGCACGTCGGGCGGGCGGCCGTCTGGCGGCAGTTCACGCAGCGCGCGCGCGCGCGCGCCGCGGGCTTTGCGCGCGAGACGGCCAAGACCAACGCGGCGCGGCGGCGCGTGCGCACCGACGGGCGCGGCGAGGAGTTCAGCGTGGAGGCGGACGAGGCGCGGCTTGGCGAGGCGCACAGCGCCAAGGTGCTCGACGCGGGCAAATACATCGCCTTCCACCGCGAGAGCGCGCGGGTGCGCGAGCGCGCCGCCGAGCACGTGTACGACGCGCCGGCGCGCCGGAAGGAGCGCTGGCGGCGCGACAGCGGCGGGCGGTCCAACGCGGCGCGCGTCGCCGAGGCGCTCATCGCGGCGCACTGTGTCGACGGCGTGACGCGCGACCGGCTGCTCGTGTGCGTGGGCAAGTGGCTGCGCGACCACAAGGGCGCGCAGCCCAAGGGCGCGCCGCCCGCCTTCCAGGTGGGGCTGCTGCGCGAGCTGCGGCGGCGCGGCGTCGCGGCCGTCTTCGTGCCCGAGCCGTACACGTCGATGCACTGCTCGATGCCGCGGCTCGCCAAGGGCGGCAGGCTGCAGCGCTGCGGCGCGGAGCTCGCGCAGAACCCGCGCCTGCCCGTGGCAAAGGGCGGCACGCGCACGGTGCACGCGCTCGTCATCTGCCCGGCGTGCAACGGCGGCAAGAAGCCCGTGCACCGCGACTACAACGCCGCGCGCAACATCTTCTACGACGTGCACGACATGGCGGCGCACGCGGCCGGGCGCGACACCACGTCGACGCCTGAGCGCTTTGCCCTCGTGCTCGCCTGGTGGGCGCGCGGCGAGGTGTGGGAGCGTGAGGAGCGCATGGTGCACGGCGAGGGCGACGACTGCGACGACGAGTGCGACGGCGACGACGAGGGCGACGACGAGGGCGACGACGACGACGACGACGATGGCAGCGGCGACGGCGGCGGCGGCGAGGGCGACGGCGACGGCGACGGCGACGGAGGCGGCGGCGGCGACGACGACGATGACGGCGGGGGAGGCGGCGGCGGCGACGGCGGTGGCGACGACGGCGGCGGGCGCGGCGGCGGTGGCGGCGGCGGCTCTCGCGCCCGCACCCCCGCCCGCGGAGCTGCCAGCGCCAGTGCCGGCGGCGGCAGCGCGCGCGGGCCGAAGCGCGGCCGGCGTTGACGCACGGCCGAGCCGCGCAGCGGTCGACGCTTTGCGGGCTCTGCCCAGGTCGCGCGCGGCTGGCGACGCGTGCCGCGCGCGGCACGACCGTGCACGCCGCCACCCGTGGCCGAGCGCGCCGCACCAGCCGGCCCGCTCCAACCGCCGTGCGGATCACGGACGCTCGCTACGGCTCGTCGGCGCGCGTCACCTGCGCCGGCGGCCACGGCGCCGTCTGCTCCGGCCTCGTCGCGAGCAGCCCGACCGCTGCTCGCCGCCCGCACGCCGCCGCAGCAACGCTGCGCGTCGTGCTCCCCCGCTCGCCAAACGCGAAGAGCTCCCTCACAAGGACGTCCTTCCGAACGGCCCGCGCTGCACTCGGGGCGCGATCGTGCCCCTGATCGGATTTGGCTTGACCATCTATACCTCTGCCCTGAGAGGTCGGGGTGCGCTCCGCGCATGTGCTCCATGAAGCCAAAGTTGATGCGCAGGAGGCAGAGCATCTCGAGCTCCTCCTCGCCAAGGGGGTGTTGCCGTATGACAAGGAGGGTGTCGCCAAGGAGCTGCTGCTCGGCTTTGGAGAGCGTCATCATCCCGTCGAGGAACGTCTGCTTGGCCTTGCCCGCCGCCGCCGTTGCCGTCGCAGCTTGGCCGGCCACCAATGCCATCGACGCGACGCGCGACGAGCGCGCCACCGCGGAGCGATACAACGATTCCTCGGCCACAGTCGAGGTGGGGTGCTTCGCCTCCATGTGCCTGACCGCCGGCGTCGTGACCCACGCGCCGTCAGTCCCGGACGTCCTTGTTCTTGACACCGCGGTTCATCTGGATGGCGTGGTTGCAGCGCCGGCCCGCGTCCAAGGCAAAGCAGCAGACGTGCGCCGGCATGTACGCGGAGTCCAAAACCCTCCCCATGCCATCCGCCATTGCGTGGAGGCGGGCGACGCCCTCGGCTGTGAGCGGCCGAAAGATTTGCCACACGCTTACCCGTGACGACGGGGGGCGCCGTCGTACAGCAGGCTGGGAACGGAGCATGCCGGTCCGCGGCGGTCACAGCAGCCAAGCCAAGAGCTTGCATCGACGTCGGCGTCGTAGTCGCCAGGCTCAGCGTCGACGTCGCCATAGATGTCGATGTCGGCGGCGCCCCCGCCGGCGAACAATCATGTCGACGGCATCATGCATTTCCGACTTCCCCAGCCCTGTGCCCCCCGGACTCTCCCCGGGGGCTGCAGTCCGGCTGTTTGCCAAACAGTTGGGCCAACCGAGGCTCAACCAAACAGTTTGGCGGGAGGGTCTGTCGAGCTCCGTCAAACAAACGTTTGGCAAACGGGCTGTTTGGCAAACGCGTTTGCCAAACTGTTTGGTGTTTGGCCAACACTTAGCCAAACGCCGAACACTGCAAATCCTGGAGACCCCTCAGCTTTTTAAACAGAGCTGAGGCGGACACCGAGCCCAGCGTTTCGTCATTCTGGTATATGACCAGCCAATCCAGCCCCAGGGCAGCGCCCCCTTATCGGGCCAAATCCGTGCACGAGATGTGCTTGGATCACTCATCCTCCTGCGGCATGAGGCACATCTCGCGGAGGAACTCAAGGAAAGCCTCGCCGTCGATGAAGCCTTGCGTGCCGTGCATCACTTGCACAAACGCCTGCGGCAGCAGCGAGTCGCCCACCGACGCGTCGATCCGCTCCGACGCCTCCTGCACCTCCATGAAGAGCGCCTGCACGCTCTCCTCGGGCGCGTCGCGATTGAGGCGCGAGCACATGGCGGTGAACTCCTTGAGCGAGAGCACGCCATCCCCGTTCTCGTCGTACTTGTGCAGCAGCTGCTCGAGGCCCGCATTGACTTTCTGGAGCACGTGCCGCCGCCGGCGCGCACGGCGGGACGCGCGGCGGCGACGCGTGCTGAGCGCGGCGGCCGCGCCGAGCGCCGCGCATCGCGCGACGCGCGCGATCGCCCACGCGCGCCAGCCAGCCATGCAAGTGGTGCGCGCACGAGCGTCATATCGTCGAATGCGTCGACGAGCGCGAGGAGGAGGCGATCGACGTTGACGAGCCTGTGCTCGTTGATCACCTTGTCGCACGCGCGCATCAGCCGCTTGGTGTACGTGCGAAGGTGCCGGTCGCGGATCATGCCCACCGCCTCCGCTGCGGAGATGTCGGCGCCAGAGTCGTACAGGGGCGAGAGGAGCCTGCCTTCAGCGGCCGTCATCCGCTCGCGCACCTCGTTGGGGAAGAGCGAGGCGATGAAACCAAGGAGCACGTCGACGCGGCGCGCGGAGGGCGCGTGCTCGAGCGAAAGCCCGCACACTATACAGAAGAGGCGGAGGCGGTCCGACTCGACCGCGCCCTTCACCGCGCCATCGAGCAGCGCGCCGAGCGCCGCCATCGCGCGCGACTTGACCGAATAGCGTTGCATCATCCAGATGTACACAAACTGCGCCCACGCGGGGCGCGGGGCGTCCGCCTGGTCGGCCGCGACGTTCGCCTTCACCTTGTCGTCGTACAGCTCGGCGATTGTCAAGAGGATCTGCGCACGCAGCGGTGGCGGCGGCGGCAGCGGCGGCGGCGGCGACGATGACGGGACGCACAACGGCGCCAAGCACGTCACGGCACGGATGGCGCGGCACCGGTCGAGTGAGGCGGGAACCGTTGCGCTGCGCCCGCAGCCAAGCGCGCGGCATGTCGCAGAGACGCACGCGCGCGCATGCGCTTGCGCATGCGGCTAGCCGCTGGACGCCCGCGAGCGCGCGCGCGTCTGCACAAGCGCATGCGCTTGCAGCGCTTGCCTGCTCGGAGTCAAGCTCGTCGCCGCTGTTGATGGGCTCATCAGAGGCGAAGCGGCTCCATGCGTCTGCGCGGTCAAATAGCACCCATGCCGCCTGGTTGCTCTTTGCGGCGAGCTCAAGCACCTCCTTGTGCGTGAGCGGCCGGTCGTCCTCGTCGTCGTCGCCGTCGGGCGCCTGCGTCGCCTTCGAGACGCCGGCGTTTCCAAGCGCCGAGGCGGGCGAGCGCTGCTGCGCGCGCAGCGCGAGGCGCCGCCTGAGCGTCGCGCGCTCGCGCTCAGAGAGCCCATGGCCGAGGAGCGCAACGTACTCCTCGTCGGAGAGGTTGTGACGGAATGAGTTGAGCACCTGACGGCGGTGAGGCAAGAATTTAAAAGGAACGCGGGGAGGGGGCGACGGTCGGGCAAGGGGGGCGCGACGAGCGGTGCGGCCGGGAGGCGACGCGTTTGGAGGCGGCTAAGGAAGGGGAAGGTGGGAGGGGGGAAGGTGGGGGGGGGGGGGGGGGGGGGGGCGAGGGGGTGATGTGGGGCCACGGGCGATGAGGTACGGGCAGATGCTCACTCGCTGGGCGTGCGTGACATGCGCGCCACCATGCGAGGCGCCTGCTTGCTCCGAACGAGCGGCCACGCCGCAACGCTCTGCCAGCAGCGCACGCCCGCACGCAGCCTGGGACCGTTCTCCCGGCAACCAGCCGCGCGCATGCGCGGGAGTGCGGCGCCCGCCGCGCCCGCCGCGTCCGGCCGCAATGCGGCGCGCACGGCTAACCGATCGTCGGTACTGAGCCCATTAAAGAGCGTAATTGCAAAAGAGGCGCCCTCGCCGTTCCACGTCTCGACGACGCAATCGATAAACTCGACCATCTTGCGCGGCGGTAGTTCCATGAGGACCGCCTGCAGAACGCCAAAATGGCCCGTGCCCGCGCGCAGCGACGTGAGCATCAGCTCGAGCACGTCCTCGGGCGAGAGCGCCTCCAACTGCTCGGCGACGAGCGCGCTCACGTGGTCGGGCGGCAGCGTGTCGAGCGCGCGCGCGGCGACGCTCAGCTGCTCGTGCGGCTCGAGGCGGGCGAACACTTCGGAGAGCAGGTGGAGGCGATCCGCCGCATTTACAATTCTGCGGAACTCGGAGACGAGCGGGTTGGGCGCCTGGCGCGGAGGAGCGCGCGGCGCGCGGGGCGGACGGCGCAGACGGGCGGCGCGGACGACGCGGACGAGGGCGGGCGGAAGGAAGAGGGGGGGGGGGGGGAGGGGGGGGGCACACCCACTGGCAGTTGGGAACTGGGGCGCTCGGAGTGGGGCGACGCGCGCGTTTCCGTCCAAGCACGTGCTGCGCGCGGCCTTTGCTTGACGAGACGGAGCCTGCGGTGCGTGCCCTTTGCCGCTCCGCTCGCCCCAGTTCCCGACAGCCCTGACTTTCCGCAGACCCGGCATGGGGCAGGGTGGGCGGCGCGTGCCCTGTCCCTCCGCTCGCTCGCGCCCGCGCATTCTTCGCGTCGCCCACCCTGCCCCGTGCCGGCCCTGCGGACGCGCCCCGCGCACCGCCGCACCTTGTGCGCGCTCTCGTCTGCGATGGCCGCGCGTAGCACGTGCTTGGACGGAAACGCGCGCGTCGCCGAGCCGTGCAGCCGGTTGCGCGAGGCGGTGAGCGCGGCGTGGTCGCGCTGCATGGCAGCGAGCTGCTCGCGCTTCTCCTGCAGCGCCTTCTCGACAGCCTCCACGCGCCCGACGAGCGGGAGCGCCTCGGCGGTGTGCTTGTAAAACAGGGCCTGGATCCGTCGCACGAGCTCGGCGCGCTCGGCGCAGTGCGGCTGCACCTGGCGCGCGATCTCGGCGAAGACGATGTCGCGCGCGTCGAGCTGGAGCTGCAGATCGTCGCCCGCCTCTTCGAGCAGCGCGTCGTACACGCGCTCGAGCTGCTCGACCTCCTCGCGCCCGGTCGGCCGGTCGCTCGGGAAAAGCCGCCGGCCGTTAGGCGCGCGCACGTGGAAGCGCTCGGGCACGACGGTGGGCGGGATCGCGCCGAAGGGGTACGCGCGATCGGTGTGCAGCGACGACTCGCCCTCCGCGTGCGCGTACCGCCCGTGCCCGCCCGCGTCCGAGAGCGCCGAGACCTCGGTGCGGCCCAAGCGCAGCTCGTCCGCCTGCGGCTTGAGCAGCTGGCCGCGGAAGAAGCGCACGCGCTCGCTCGGCTCGAGCTGCGCGGCGGCAACGGGCAGCTGCGTCGGCGAGCGTGGGGCAAGCATGCCGGGCGGCGGCGAGCCGCTCAGGATCGACGATTGCAGCAGCGGCGCGAGCGATCCGGGCCGAGGCGGCGGCGCGGCCATTGCTGCGGGCGAAACGGTGAGCCTCGCCGGACAATGCGCGCGGCGGTGTTCGGCGCGCGGCGCCCGACGCTGGCAAGGGCGGCGGCGGTGCGCATGGCGATCACCGGCCCGGCGCCTTCCGGCGTGAACATGCTGCCCGTGTGGGAGCAGGCCGCCGTCTTCGGTGGAACGCTCGTCGCGATCAGCGTCGGCGCGCTGGTGCTCACAGCGCTCCTCTCGGCCGCCGAGCGCGCGCTGCCAGGCACCTTCAAGGGATGGAAGTCGACGTGGCCGCTGCTCGGCGCGGTCTTCCTCGCGGCGGGCATCACGCACTTCTCCTTCCACGGCGCGTACGAGGCAATCTACCCGCCGCAGGGCACGTGGTGCGCGCGCGCCGTTTCCAGAAGTGGCCGCGCGGACCGCACGCGAACCGCGCGCGCACGGCTGACGCGCTGTGGTCGCGCGCGCGTGCGCGCCTGTCTCGCGTGCCTCGCGCATCCTGCTGCGCGCTCTTCAACAGGGGCGTCTGGCAGCTGCCGGGCAGCGCGGAGTTCCACGTCGCGTGGACCGGCGTGGCTGAAATTGCGGGGGGAGCTGGTCTTCTCATCGGCGCGGCCGCAGATGCCCTCGGCTTTGCGCGGCTGCGCTGGCTCAAGCCGTCATCGGCGGCGTGCCTCGCGGCGCTCACGCTCGCGGTCACGCCCGCCAACGTCTACATGTACACACACGGCGCGATGATGGACGGCCTGCCCGGCCCACCCGTGGACGGTCCGATCCCGGTGAGTGCCCACTTCGCCCGCTTTGCGTTGCAGGCCGTGCTGCTCGCGCTGCTCGCCGGCATGGCGCGCGATGCGAGCTCGGGCCCAGTTGATGACGAGTTGTCGGCGTAGGAAGTCGCCGCGACTGGCGTCGACAAAATGCCCGAAATCACCGGACGACGCTAACACGGCTTGGCGAGGCACCAGAGTGAACAGGGTCACTGACGGAACTCACGCTGATCGCGCGCGCGCCCGTGGAGCCGCAGTGCGTCGCGCGGCTTTGTGCCGCGTATCGGCGCGCGCCAGCGCGGACCCCACCCGGGCGTGCCACGGGCAACCATGATCTCGTGCCCACTGCAGCACATCCAAGTGGCCGGCTTGTACGGCGGCACCGCATGTGACCTCATCCCACGGGCAGCCGTGCTCGCGCGCCCAGCGCAGCACCTCCAAATGGCCGCCGGCCGCGGCGTGGGCGCACGTCCGCGCGTTCCAGGGACAGCCGTGCTCGCGTGCCCAGCGCAGCACCTCCAGGTGACCGCCGGCCGCGGCGTTCATGCACGTCTGCGTGTTCCAGCGGCAGCCGTGCTCTCGCGCCCAGCGAAGTACGTCCAGGTGACCGCCTGCCGCGGCATTGGCGCACGTTCGCGCGTTCCACGGACAGCCGTGCTCGCGTGCCCAGCGCAGCACCTCCAGGTGGCCGCCCTTCGCGGCGAACGCGCACGTGCACTTGTCCCAGGGACAGCCGTGCTCGCGCGCCCAGCGCAGCACCTCGAGGTGGCCGGCGAGCGCCGCAAAGGCACACGTGTCCCCATCCCACGGACAGCCGTGCTCGCGCGCCCAGCGTAGCACGTCGAGGTGGCCGGCCTGCGCGGCCACGATGCACGCGCACTCGTCCCAGGGACAGCCGTGCTCGCGCGCCCAGCGCAGCACGTCGAGCTGGCCGGCGCGCGCGGCCAAGGTGCAGGTGCCCTCGTCCCAAATGCACCCGCGCTCGCGCGCCCAGCGCAGCACGTCGAGGTGGCCACCCTCTGCGGCCCGGCTGCACGTGAGTGTGTCCCAGGGACAGCCGTGCTTGCGCGCCCATTGAAGCACGTCGAGGTGGCCGCCGCGCGCGGCTTGGCAGCACGTCTCGCGGTCCCAGGGACAACCATGCTTGCGCGCCCAGCGCAGCACGTTGAGATGGCCGTTGCGCGCGGCCTGGCGGCACGTCTCGCGGTCCCAGGGACAGCCATTCACGTGCACCCAGCGGAGCGCATCGATGTTGCCGTTGGCTGCCGCGCGTGCGGGCACCGCGCACGTCCAATCGCAGCCTACTGAATGCAGCCACGCAATCACCGAGACGCTGCCGCACGCCGCGGCGAGCTCGAGGTGGTTTGGCCGCCCGCCGCGGAAACCGGGCATCTCCCGCCACGCGTACTCGACCAGCGCGGGCGAGCGCATGAAGGCCGAGCGCGGCTTCTCGCGCGGCGGCGCCGAGTGCGCGCGGAAGGCGACGCACGCGAGGCGGAAGCACGTCAGGTCCGCCTCGGCGAGCAGGCCCGCCACTCGGCGCAGGGGGTCCCCCTCCAGGAGGAGGAGGAGGACGATCGGCGCATCCGGCTCCATGCGAAAGCTGCCGGCGGCCAACTGGGGTGGATACTGGATAGTGGGAATGTGAAACAGAAAATGTATGGCACCCTTGATCATGAGCCACAGTCGGTATGGGGGAATATGAGTTGACTTGTTGCACGAGATGACCTCAAGAGCAGCTGACGGCTGACGCCGCGCGCCGTGGCACGCGCTGGGGCTGCAGGGCGCGCGCCCCCTCGTACGCGTCGTCGCCGTCGTCGTCGCTGAAGCGGCCGTAACGAATGGTCACGGGGGGGGTGTCGGCACTGAAAGCGGGGCTCGCGCGCACGCGCGCGTCGCCACGCCGCGTGCCGCGTGCCGGGTCGTGCCGCCAGTCCTCATCGCCGCTGCGATCTTTGCCGTGCGCGCGGCCGCCATTGCCGTCGTCGTCGTCACCGCCGTGATTCAATTGCTCCTCGTCCTGCCTTTCGCCATCCTCCAGCTGCTGGCGGAGGAGCTCGGCATGCACGATGCGCGCCCGCAGCACCGACGCGGGCTGCTCGTCGCCCTCCGCCGCCAGCTGGCGCAGGTGCGCGCGCAAGTGCTGCGTTGGCGGCGCGAGCGCGCGCGCCGCGCCTGCGCCACAGAGGGCGTTGGCGTCGGCGGCCGAGGACGCGGGCGCGTGGTGCACGTGCTCGCGCGGCGGGTCGTTCTCGGACGACGTCAGCCCATCAACAGCGAAATCGTGCGGTGGGCTGCACGCGGTGCGTGGGGCACGCGCTGCGCGCACGGCCGTGCGAGCGGCCGCTGCCGGCGCGGGCGCGTGGGGCGGCGGCTGGGCGAGCGGGCGCGCGCGAGGCCGCCGATGGGGCCACGGCGCCATTTCGGTGGTCGCGCCGTTCGCGCCGTTCGCGCTGTGTGCGCATGGCGGCGGCCTTCCAACATCGACCAGCGCGCGTGCGTACGTGCGCGCGCGCTCGCACGGCGCGGCGCGCGTGGCGCCGGTCGGCGCCCCGCTTGCTGCAGCGCGCGTGCCATGTCCGGCGCTGCCATGTCCGGCGCTGCCATGTCCGGCGCTGCCATGTCCGGCGCTGCCATGTCCGGCGCCGCGAGCTCTGGCGCCGGCATCGTTGTCCGCACCGCCGTCCGCGCCCACGCTGCACCCGCCCTGCCCGTCCTTCCGCCCTTTCTGACCGTCATCGCCGTCGCCGTCATCGTCGTCGTCAGTCAAAGCGCTCAACTCACCAGCCGCGCAGCCCGTCGCAGCCGCTCGTGCCGCAGCGGCCGCCATCCTTACGCGAGTGCGTCGCAGCTGCGCGTGCAGGCGTCGCGCCTCGGCACGTGCGGAGTCCAGCGCCCGCTGCACCGGTGCGCTCCCCGCGCGCGCGCTCGCCGCCAGCGGCGCGCGTGCCGCGTCGCCGCGCGCGCGGCCAGCGCCGCTCGCGCGCGCCGGGCCTCCGTCACGGCCATCGCCTCCGTCAGCGTGCACGTCTTGGCGTGCGCCGTGGAGGACACGCGCAGCACTGCCAGCGCCGGCCGTTCCCAAGCCGGCGCCGACGCGAACCACGGCCGCCTCGGCCTCGAGCGCGTCGCGCAGCGCGCTCGCGCGCTGCAGCTCGGACGCCACGGCGACGCCGAGCAGGCCGAGGGCGCGCGCCTCGCGCAACGCTGCGCGCGCGGCCGCGAGCTCGGCTGTGCGAAGGTCGTCGAGCAGCGCCACCTACGCGCGCGCGAGGAAAGGAATTGGGGTTTGCTTTTATACGTGGCGGCGCTCGCGCGCGGCGCGTGCGCGGCAGGTCCAGCTCGACAGGGTCTCTCCCAACCTTTCGCGCGGAGCTGCACGGCGCCGGCGCCGGCCACGGCGCCTACAGTGTTCGCTGCGCGCTGCGCGCTGCACTCGCGCGCCGCGCGGCGTGCGCGCGCGCGCGCGCCTTTGGGTACGACTCGAGCCGGGCGATCGCGCTTTTGTCCGCGAGCAGCGCCTCGCGCTGCAGCCCAAGGGCGCGCCATTCGGCGCCGAGCTGCAGCCGCGCGCCGAGTAGCGCGGCCGCGGCCGACCAGGAGGCGAGCGCGACGCGCGTCGAGCACGCGGCGCGCGCGCGCAGCACGCGCAGCGCAGCGCAGGCGGCGGAGGCGACGGCCGCAACGCGTGCCGCGTCGGGCGCGCGGGCGGCGCTCGCTCCGGCCGGCGTGCAGCCGTGCGTTCCGACAAGTGAGGCCGGGCGCGTCCCGACAAGTGAGGCCGGGTGCGTCCCGACAAGTGAGGCCGGGTGCGTCCCGACAAGTGACGCCGCGTGCGCTCCGAGCGGCGCGCGATGTCGCCGCAGCGCAGCCGCTTCGACGTGCGCAGAGGCAGGCGCGCGCGGAGGCGGCGGTGGCGGGAAGATTGGGAGTGGTGTGCGCCGGAAGCCCGTGGCCGCCGGGCTAGCGGCCGCCGCGTGCGCCTTGCGTGCGTGTGGGTGCGGGTCCGATAGAATCGCCGCTTGGTGCTCCGATAGAATCGCCGCTCGGTGAGGGTCCGACAGAATCGCCGCTCGGTGCTCCGATCGAATCGCCGCGCCGAGGGCTGGCGCGAGCGCATGCCGCGCGTCCGCGCCGTGCGCCGCGTCGCTGCGCTCGGCGGTGCACGGCGCTAGCGGCGCGAGCGGCGCGCGTGAGGTTTCGTCAGCCGCAACGTCGGCGACAAGTGGCGACGCGCCACTGTCGTCGCGCGCGTCGCTGCCATCGCCACCCGCCGCGTCAAGCCGACGGGGGCTCAGCGGCGCGTACCGCGCCGTCGCGCCGAGAGGCGCGCCGCCTGGTTTCGTCACTGGCGCCGCGCCGCCAGGTTTTATCATTGGCGCGGAGCGCGCGCGCGCCGCGGCGCGCCACGCGCGAAGGCCACGGCGGAGGCGGAGATGTGCAGCGGTGCTAGCCGTGCCCATCTCGCGCACGGCCGCCAAGGCCACGCTCTGCTGCTGCGCCTCCGCGCGCGCGCCCAACTCAGTAGACGCGGAGGGCACGGCGGCGAACACGGCGGGCGCGTCGCGCCGCGCCATGTCGCTCGCACCACCCGACGCGCCACGCGCCGCATCGAGCGGCGCACGCGCGCGCTGCTCCTTGCCAGCGCAGAGCTCGAGCGCGACGGCGTTCGCGCGCCAGTGCGCGAGAGCGGCGGCCGCGGCAGCGGCGCGTGCGGCCCGCCAGATGCGCGCGAGCGCGCGCGTCGCCTCGGGAGCGACAAACACCCCACCGTCGGTCGCGCGCGGCGTGGGGCCCCCACCGTCGGTCGCGCGCGGCGTGGGGCCGAAGTCACCACCGGCGCGTGCCTCAACGGACGGCGCGCATGCGTCGAGGGCGCGCGCGTCGCCGACGCCGCGCGGCGCGTGCGTGGCGACGCGCGCCGTCACCAGCGCGGCGGCGAACGCGCCGCACGAGATCGATCCGTACCGCTCCCCGGCGGGCGGCTCGAGCATGCGCGGCGTCCCGGCCGCGCCGGCGAGCGGTGCGAGGTGCGCGAGGTGCGCGCCGCCGGCCATGCTGGCAAGGACCTCGCCCCAAACGAACGCGCGGCCGCACCTGCCGAGCGCAAGTACGTGGTACATGCCGAGCGCGATCTCGGTGGGCTCGAAGGGCGCGCCGTCGAGCTCACGCGCGCCGGGCGCGCACAGTGGCGCGAAACGAGTGGCGTCGACTCTTGGGACGCCGGGCGGCGCGCGTTCCGAGCGGACCAAGACGACACGGCTGCTGCCGTCGGCTGCCAGCTGAAACGGACCGCCGGTTGCTGAGCATGCCACGATGGGCGCCGCGTCGGCTGCCCGTGGCTCCTCGCCGGGCGCGGGGTCGCCAGGCGCGCGCGCCGGCGACGTGCCATCAAGCCGCGGCGCGAGCGCGCTGCGCGCATCAGCCCCAGCAAGCGCAATCACTGCCGTCCGATCCGCCGAGCATGCGACGCGCGAGACAGGCGCGAGCCCGCGCACGCGCACGGGGCGCCGCTTCGCGCCGTCCGCGCCGCCGTCGTCGCCGCCGTCCGCGTGCTCGGCCGCCTCGGCCGCCTCGGCGCAGAGGCCCCACGCGTACAACGCGCCACTCTCGCTCACCGCGACCGAGTGCGCGTCGCCCGCGCCGAGCGAGACCATCCGCCCGGCGCCCGGCGCGAACTCGACACGCTGCAGTCCGCCGCAGGCCGTGCCGGCGGGCGCGCCGTCGGCCGAGCGCGCGTGCGCGCCGCACATGAACACGTCGCCTGCGCGCGAGAGCGCGAGCGTGTGCGTGCGCCCACACGCGACCGCGACAAATTGGGCAGAAGGCTCGCTCGCGGGCGGCGCAACGATCGTCGGCACGCTCGCCGCCGGCCTAGCGCCAAGGCCGAGCGCACCGTGCTTGGACCAGCCCCACGTGAGGAGCTCGCCTGCGCCGCCGACGGCCGCCGAGTGGCAGAAGCCGCACCCCAGCGCGACGGCGCGCACGCCGTCGAGCGCCTCGATCCGGCGCGGCGCGCGCTCGTCCTCCGCGTCGCCGTGCCCAAGCTCGCCAAACGCGCCGGCGCCAAACGACCAGACGGATCGGTCGATTGCGAGGACAAGCGCATGGCAGCTGCCGAACGCGACGGCGAGCGGCGGCACAGAGAGCGGCACCAGGATGGGCGCGTCGCAGTCGCGCTCGTCGCCGTGCCCCAGCCGGCCGTCCTTCCCTCTCCCGAACGTGTAGAGGGCTGCGTTGCCGCCCTCCATGCGGCCTTTCGAACTCTGAGCTGCAGCTCCGTCCACCATGGCTGCCGCGGCGCCTGCGGGCGAGGCCGGATCCTCGGAGGCCAGATCCTCGTTCGCCGAGCTGAGCCAGGTCGAGCTGCGCGCGGTCGAGGTGCTGGGTGACGCCAAGCGTATGATGGAGACGCTCGTCAGTTCCTACCACTCGGTGCGCGAGTGTACAAGGCCCAGCGCGCCGTCGCGAGCGTCCCCGCGCCCTGCGCGGCGCACGCGCCGTCGCCGGCGTCCGCAACCTTTACGCCCACCCTCGGCGCGGACGCGCCAGATGACCGGGCTCACCGTTGACTACATGCGCGTGTACGAGGCGACCATCGCTCACGTGACCGCCGAGCTCGCGAGCACAATGGACGCGAGCAAGGTCTTCATCCGCAAGTGCCTCGAAGTCGACCATGAGATGGAGGGGATCGAGGCGATCGCGACGCAGGCGCGGATGGTCAACCACGACCTTGGCCGACTTGAGCTCGTCGTCGACCGGCTTTGTGCGGACGAGAGCACGCCCGAAGCGTGTCGAGCCGCCGACGGCCGCGCCGATGACGTTGGCGGTGAGGAGGACGAGACGCACGCGCCGGGCGAATTATCCGCGGGCGGGTACAGGTACGCCATGACGTGACCGACGGTACGCGAGCGCCGCGCGGCCCCTCAGAGAGAGGCTCCCTATCTTTGTGGCGGGATTGCTGCTCGCCCAGGGCCGAGCGCGCCGCACCAGCTGGCCGGCTCCAACCGCCGTGCCGATCACGGATGCTCGCTACGGCTCGTCGGCGCGCGTCACCTGCGCCGGCGGCCACGGCGCCGCCTGCTCCGTCCTCGTCGAGCAGCCCGACCGCTACTTGCCGCTCGCACGCCGCCGCAGCAACGCTGCGCGTCCGCGCTCGCCAATCGAGTAGGTCCCTTCCAAGGGCCTCCCTCCGAACGACCCGCGCCGCACCTGGGCCGCCCCTTCGGCGCCCTGATCGGACAGGGCCAGACGACAGGGCTAGAACTTGTGTTGGGGGGTGGGCCGACAAGAACACCGACGGCTTTAACAGATTGGTCACGTCCTCATAGATATACCGGGGGGGCGCTGTCGCGGTGGGGGGTATCGCGCCGCCTCGGCGAGGGTGGCCGTGCGGCTTCTGCCGCGCGCCCGCCCTCGTCGGGGCAGGCGACGGGCCTTGCCCGTGGTGCGCCGCTTCCCTCGTTTTCGATCAGTGCCTCTTCCTCCGGGGCGTGCGGCCGCCCGCCGGCGTCTTTGGCCTGCAGCCCGAGCACGGCGAGCCCGCGCGCTACGGCGACCGGTGGCCTCGCCGTGAGGCGGGCGCCGCGCGGCGGTTTTGGGGGCTGCTCGATGGCGCTCTGGCTCGTCGTGACCGGGGCCTTGCCTTCATCTGGCTCGGCTTCTTTGTCGCTGCGGACGCGCGCGATCCCGGTGACATTCCCTTTGCCTGCGTACGCCGGGCGGAGCATCGGTGGTTCGCGACTTTGGCCGCCGACGTGCTCTGGGCTGGCGATGAAGGCTGGTTCCCGCACGTCGACGCGGCGGTGCGAGCTGTCGACGCGGCTCGGCCGTCCGCCCGCCTGGACGATGGCGAACGGCCCCTCGGTGGCTACTACTCGGACGACGCAGGCACGGTCTTCGAGGACGACGGTGGCGATTACTAGGACGGGCGTGCCGGTGGCGGCGCCTTCCCACAAGACTTTCAAGATCCCCGCTCGCGATGCGCACTCGTTTGTTCGCGAGATGGGGGGACCATGCCGGCTGCCGCCGCGGGTCCCACACGTTTTACGCGTGTGGGACCTGTTTTTGGTGTTCCCAAGTAAGGCCGTCGTCATCGTGAGGTGCCCTCAATTGTCCCCCGTCTCGCGCTTCAGGAACCCTCTGCTCTGTCTGCTCCCGCCTCTGCCTTTGCAAGCGGGTCGGTGGGCTGTGGCGGGGGAGGCCGCGGTGCGCGCGTCGGTGGGCGGGAGGCTGAGCGATGGTGGGCGGATTGCCGGCGGGCCGACAGGTTCGCTGGCGGCGGGCGGAGGCGCGCTCGGGGGCGGCGGCCGGCGGCGCGGAGGCGTGCGGGGCGGCGGCGCGCGTGGTGCGGGCGGCGGCGCACTCGGCGGTCTGTCCGGCGGCAGGGCTGGCGGCGGCTCGGTGGCGGCGGTGAATTCCGTCGGCCCTCGGGCATCTGCTGGCGCGGGCGCGGCTAGCTGTGGTGCGCGCCGCGGTTGCGGAGGGTGCGGCGGCGCGCGCGGCCGGGGGGCGCCGGCGGTGCGCGGCGGCTAGGCGCGGGCGGGCCTCTGGGCCCGCACCGCCTCGCTGCCCGCTCGCTGGTGACCGGGATGCGCGGGGATCGACGTCATTGGTGGCTACTCGATTCCCCCGCAGCTGGTGCTGACCCCGCTGTCCTGACGTAAGCGCCGTTAGTATAATAATTAGCACCCTGCTGGTAGTGCACGAAGCGTCGAAAACGACGCGCCTCACTCAATAATATTAATAGCCCGTTGGAGACCTCCGCCCAGACCTCGTGCCGCAGGGCGGAGGGCGACGCGGTCGAATGCGTGACCATGGAACGCGCACGCACGAGCGATCGAGCTCGCCGATGCGCGACCGCGTCGCGGCGCTGCGCGCCGAAGGGCGGCGCCGCCGCCAGCTCGTGCAGCTGCCGCCGCTCGTCGGCGGCGTGCTCAGCGGCTTGCTCGGCGCCGTGCTCCTCGCGCTGCATACGCTGAATCCCGCAAGTTCAGCGTGGCTCACGCTCGTCGGGATGGTGTGCATCCACATTGGCCCATGGTGCGCCATGCTCGCGCTCCGGCCGCAGGACCGGCGCGCGACTCGCACAATCATGGGCGTGTGCACGCTGATCGCGGGCGCCGGCGCGACGACCGTCGTGCCGTGGCTCTCAATCGTCCTTCGCGATGTCAACGATGCGGAAGGAGCGCGTGGCGCAGTGCTTGCCGTCGCAGCCTACAGTCTGGTTATCGCCGCGGCGGCGGCCGCATGCGTGATGCTCATCTGCGGCCTCGTCGCGGACCTTCGCTCGCCGGCGTTGGCGCGGCGCACATTCACGCGCCTTCACCGCGCACTCGGCCTCGTGTACATGCTGTGCAGCGGCGTGTACGCGCTGTACGCGGTGCTCAGCGTCTACTACCCGTCCCCTGATGTCTGGCAGCCACGCGACGCACCGCCGCTCGCGCTTGTCGGGTGCATAGTCTTTGTGCTCGGCTGCTCCTTGTTCTGGGAGCCGCTGCGCACGTCGGTGCAGGAGCTGCTCGCGCGGATCGGCGAGGGCGTCTCGGCGGCGGCGGGCATCGCTGAGCTCCTCGGTGGCTTACCGCCCGACGAAGTCATCGCGCACGCGAAGGAGACGTTCAGTGCCGTGCCCGCGAATCTGCTCCGGCTCGAGCACTTTGTCCGGGCGCCCGTGCGGCGGCCACAGGCGTGGCCCGCGTCCTTGGCCTCGCCACGGACGCGGGCCTCGGCTGCGGCCGCCGCAAGGTTGGGGCTGGGCGTACGCCTGTCCAGCGCGGTTGTGATGCCGTTGCGCTCGCAGCGCTCGTCCGCGTGTTCGAGCGCTGCAGCCGACAATGCGCAGGTGCCTCCCGAGCTTGCGCCCACCGCCGCGCGAGCCTCGGCCGGCACGTGCGAGCCGGTGATGCACGTACACGAGTTGGGCAGCGGCACAGCTCTCGCTGGCCAACCCGAGGCGCAGGCCGCCTTACGCGTCGCCGCGCGCGCGCAGCTGGGCACCGTTGATGCCTTCATCTCGCACAGGTGCGAGCGGCCGTGCGCACGAGCCCGCGCACGGCAGTGCAGGGCGCAGCGCGGCCAAGCATCTGACCAAAGCCCCGCACTGCCCGCCCGCTCCCCTGAATCCCCACTTCCTCTCCTGTGCGCGCTCCTCGCACGGTTCCAGTTGGCACGACGACGCGCAGCAAAAGTTCGACGCGGTCCAGGCGTGGCGGGCGCGCTTTGTCAACGCGCACGGCCGCGAGCCGACCGTCTGGTTCGACGCGCTGTGCATCGACCAGGACAACGTCCAGCCGCAGCTCGCGTCGTTGCCCATCTACCTCGCCGGCTGCAAGACGGTGCTCGCGCTCGCGGGACCCACCTACTTTCAAAGACTCTGGTGCGTGCTCGAGCTGCACATCTTTCACCAGATGGGCGGCTCGATTGAGCAGATCCACTTCGTGCCGCTCGAGACGGTCGCGCCTACGGCGGGTGACGTTGGCGCCGAGGAGGCCGCGAATGAGGCCGCGGTTTTCGACGTGCGGTGCGCCGTGGCGACCGACCCGCTCGACGAGCTGCGGCTGCTCGCGGTGATCGAGGGGAGCGGAGAGGGCATTGCCGCCTTCAATTCGTGGGTGCGCACGACGCTCATGAGCGCCGCGAAAGTCAGGCACTGAGCCCAAGTCCCCCCCCCCCCCCCCCCGGCCCCCCCCCCCCCCCCCCGCTTCATTTTTCAAGATTCATTTTCGTTGTTTTCGGCTTCTGCATCTTGAGCAGCACGCGACTGCAGAGTCAAGGCAATTTTTTAGTAGGCCTGTGGGCCCTTGGGTGCATCCAGCCGCCGCTCGAAGAGCGCGCGCAGCGCGCTCGCTGCGCCGCGCCAGCCGCCGCGCCGCGCGCCGCCCGAGCCGCCTGCGGGCGCGCCTCGCGGGAGTCGCGCGTTGACGCGTGCAATGTCGCGGCGGGAGACCCCAAAGCGGAGGGCGCCGGCCGTGCTCTCGAGCCACTCGGCCTTGCGCACGGCATTTACCACCTCGGCATGCGCGCCAGTGAAAGGCGTGAGCTTGTGCTGGTTGCGGATGATCGCGGCGACGAGGTCAAGCCTCTCGCGCGCCCAGTGCGACAGCGCCGCGTGGGCATGCGCGACCGACGCCTCAATGGCGCGCGAGCTCAGTAGCGGCGAGGGCGGCGGGGCCCACGAGCCGAGGTCGTGGAAGACGACGCCAGCGATGAGTGCCGCATGCTGCAGCTCGTCGGCGCGCGCGGGCGCGGCGCGCACGAGCCAGCGCATGCGCCCAAACCGCGCGCACGGCGCTGAAGGCCGGGCGGCACGTGCGCCGCCGGCGCTGGCGCGCTCGTCGGCGAGCCAAAAGTGGACGGCGTACGTGAGCACGCGGTAGACGTGCCGTCGATACGCGTCGAAGTCGGCGCCAAGCAGCGGCATGTTTGGTGCGAGCAGCTGGTCGACCTCGCGCACGGACGTGTGCACTTGCAGCGGCGGCCGGTCGGCGCTCGCCGGTGGCGCGCCGACCTGACGTGCGGCCGGCGGACATGCGGTTGGCGGCGGCAGATCGAGCGAGACGTCGAACGCGCAGCGGCCGCCATTGGCGCCGTGAAAGAACGTGGCGCCGACGATCTCGCCCATGTCACCGACGAGCTCCGCGAGCGCGCCGCCGAGCTCGGCCGCGCCGCCGCCGACGCTGCCGGCCGTTGACGTGGGCAGCAGCAGCCCCCACCCGCTGCCGATCGCGAGGACGGCGCACGTGAACGCCGCGGCACCAAGCGCGCGGCGCATACGGCTCCGCTGCGTCAGCCGGCGTGTTGGCGCGGGCGCGCGCGCAGGCTGCGATGCACCGGCGGTCGTCGGAAGCGCTGGCAGACGCAACGCCGGAGGTGGCGGAGCAGGCGAGCCGCGCTCCTCCGCTGGCGAAGCGCACAGTGACGACGCGCCGCATGCCGCGCAAGGCGCGTGCGCGGCCGGCGACGAGGACGTGGACGATGGCGGCGTGCGCGCAGCCGCCGCCGCCGCGCCCGGCTCGTCCCTGGCTTCGCGGCCGTCGCTTGGCTGAGGCATGCGGGTAGCGGCCGCGATGAGCGCGAGCGGCGCGAGCGCGGGTGCGGCCGAGGTATCGCGCGCCGGGTGGAAGCCCGTCGTTTCGAACTCGAATGCACTCGCTTTCGAGCCGTGCACGTGCGGCGTGGCGGCACGTGGCGACGGCGCCATGCATGGCGCGGCGGCCTGCGGCGCCTCCGCCAGCGCGTTCGCGCCAACGCGGCCGAGCCGGTCGAGAAGCTTCCCGGAGAGCGCGCCGGCGACGGCGCATGCCACACCGGCGGCGCGCGCGCTCTCATGCACGAGGGTGAGCGCGGCGTCCATCCCCAGTCGCGTCGCGCGCCCGCCGGTCGAGCTGATTCGGGGGCTGACAAAGAATCAAAATCGCCCGATGACTCGCCCATCATCCATCCGGGCATCACCGGTAGCACCCGTTTTGGGATGGGCGGGTACAGTCGCAATCCCGCGCGGTGACGCGGAGGCTCGGCGGCGACGCGCGCCCCGTCGTGAAGACGTTGTGGGCTTCGTGTGGAAGCCGTGTGCGAACGCGAGCACCACCTCGGCTTCCTTCCAGACAGACATTATGAAGCGGGTCACGGGCCGCGTGCCGCGCGGCGTGCAGCCGACTGTCTCATCGCTGCGCCCAGCCGCATCGCCTTCCTTCCAACCCTCCCCCCCCCCTCCCCCCCCCCCCCCCCCCCCCCCCGGGCGTGGCTCGAAGAGCGCCTCGCCTTGCCCCAAATGGCTGAGACTGAGGGCGGCCGTTGGCGCGGCGCGCTTTGCCGCCAGCGCGACATCGCTTGCGTCTGCGCTGGCGTATCGCCGGCCCGGCCGCCGGCGCGCCTCGTGCCTGGGCGCCAAGACGCGCACTGACTCTACACGTCGTCCAGTTATTTTTTTTTCTTTTTTCCCCTTGCAAAAGGTATCGGCGGGAATTCATGTCGCGCATCTGCACGCGCCCTTCCAGCGAAGAGCTTCACGGCGGTCTCATTTTCTCGGTGCTTGCGGCGCGGCAGAGCGAGCGGCTCGAGCTCGAAGCTGCGCGCGCTGCTTTTGTCGATTCTCTCGCACCCGCCGCACCCGCCACCGCAGCGCCGCTTTCGCCGTCGCCGCGCTCACGCGCGCCGTCGGCTGCGCGCGCCAAGCCGCTCGCGCCGCCGCCGCCCGCGGTGTGCGCGTTTGTCGAGCGGGGCGCAGCGCTCGCGCGGCCGACGCCTCCTGACCTCGTGCTTGCCCTCGTTGTCGGCTGGCAGGCCGACAGCATCGATGCGGCGAGCGGCGAGCGGTCACGGCTACTCGGCGTGCACGGCGGCGCGTTCCGAGAACTGCTGCGCACGTGCGCCTTCCGCAGCGTAAACGCGGACGTCGAGGCGGACGCGGACGCGGGCATCTGCGCCACCGTCGACGCTGATGCCATCGCCGACGACGACGCCGCGCCCGCCGCCTCCCACCGCTTCGCATGCCCCGCTGAGATTTGCATCGGCCGCCGCGTTCTCTCCCCGCCCGGCGCGCGCTCGCTCGCCGCACTGCTCGCGCTCAGCGCGGACGTGCGCGTGCTCGACGTCGCAGATGTGCAGCTCGCGCCCGAGGGCGCGTGCCTCCTCGTGCGCGCGCTCCGCTTCGCGCCGGCGCTGCGCACGCTCTCGCTCGCGGGCAACGTGCTCGGCGGCGCGCCGGGCTCGACGAGCGCGGCCGTCACCGCCGCGCTCGCCGCCGAGCTGCGCCGGCCGCGCGGCGCGCTCACGGCGCTCGACTTGAGCCACAGCCGGCTCGGCGACGCGGGCGCGCGCGCGCTCGCGCGCGCGCTTGCTCGCGGCGGCGGTGTGGGTACCGATGAGAAAGAAAAGGAAAACAAGTCGCGGATGAACACGTCCCTTCGGCGCCTGTGTCTGCGCGCGAGTGGACTGGGCGACGTGGGTGCGCACGAGTTCGCGTCATGCCTCGCGCCTGTGGAGCGCGGCGGCGCGGGCGCGCAGCACCGGCCGCTTGCGCTCGAGGAGCTCGACTTGTCGCACAACTCAATCGGTCCGGCCGGCGCGACCGCGCTCGTGGCACTGCTCGGCGCGCTCGAGCGCGCGCGCGGTGCGCACGCGGCGCTGGGCGGCGGCGCGGCGCGCCTGCGCGCTCTCACGCTCACGCGCAACAAGCTGACGATGGATGCGGCCTCGCTGCTCGCGCGCGCCGCGTCGGGCGTGCGCCCGCTCGCCGGCGCGCCCGGCTGCGCGGGCATGTTGGCCTCGCCGCTCGCGCGCGCCGCGTCGGGCGTGCGCCCGCTCGCCGGCGCGCCCGGCGGCGCGGGCATGTTGGCCTCGCCGCCGCTCAGCTCGTGCCCGAGCGCCGCGACCGCCGTCACCGTCCCGTCACCGACCACCGTCACCGTCACGTCACCGACCGCCGTCACCGTCCCGTCACCGACCGCCGTCGCCCTCTCTTGCATCGGCGCGGCGGCCGGCGGCAGCGACGCGGCCGCGGC
Source organism: Diacronema lutheri (assembly GCA_019448385.1). Taxonomy (NCBI): domain Eukaryota; phylum Haptophyta; class Pavlovophyceae; order Pavlovales; family Pavlovaceae; genus Diacronema; species Diacronema lutheri. The sequence goes on from JAGTXO010000032.1 coordinate 105,796, forward strand.
GCGCGACGGCCCGACTCGCCGACCCCGTCGCCGCCCTCCGGCACGGCGCCACGCGTGCCCGCGCTCGGCGGCACGCCCTGGTCCGACGCGACGGCGACGGCGCCCGCTCTCGCGCTCTCGTGCGTGCGCGACGCGGACGCGCAGTTGCTCGCGCACGACCTCCGCACCGACGCGCGGCTGCGCTCGCTCCGCCTGTCCGCGTCGCGCCTCTCCGACTCGGCAGCGCTCGTGCTCGCCCTCGCGCTACGCACCAATCACGCGCTGCGCGAGCTGGACCTCATGGGCAACGCGCTCGCGAACGCGGCGGCCGCCGCGCTCGGCGAGGCGCTGCGCGGCGGGCGCAACACAACGCTTGCGATCTTGGGCCTACGGAACAATTCGATCGCGGACGACGGCGCGGCGGCGCTCGCCGACGCGCTCGCGGACAACCGCAGCCTCCGCTGCCTCAGTCTGGCGCGCAACCGGCTGACTGACGCATGCGCTCAGTCAGTGGTTGCCCTCCTCAACGCCAACACGGCACTGCGAGCCCTGCAGCTCGGCGGCAACCTCGTTGGCGCCGTACCACGGCTCGCGATCCGCGCGGCGTGGGATCGCCACGCCGAGCGCGCGGCGGGCGGGGTTCTCGACTTGAGCTGAGTGTGAGACGAGGTCTCATTTTCTGTGAGACGACCTTGCTGATGGCCAACTGGCTGCAAGCTGGCGTTGCACAGCACGTGCTGCCCGCACGTGACGGACGGCGGCGAGCCGGCTGTGCACGAAAAGTGCATTTCCTTTTCTGATCAGCCACTTTTCAGCCGGTTTGCACGACGACGCACTCCCGTCCGAGGCCCGCGCGCGCGCATCTGGCGGAGGGAGTGGGGTGACGGGGGGAGCCCGCGGATGTTGGGCACAAGCGGCGCGGACATCGCTTATGGCCCGGACGATGGCGGTGTTCCGGCCTCCGCGGCGACCGATCTCGTCGTCGTGCGGCCGGTGTGCACGCTGATCGCGGGCACCAAAATTGTGACGCCGGTGAGCGTGTGCGGCGTTTACGCGCTCAACGCTGGTGCGGCCAACGTCGGGCCGGTGTCGGTGAGGGGCCTCTCCGCGTTCAATACGAGCGGCCCGGCCAATGTGGTCGGCGTGACGGCCAACGGCATCCTCGCCGCCAACTTGATCGTGGGGACCCCAATCCTTGGCACTGCGGCAGGCGTCGTCGCGCTGAACGCACTCATCGGTGCGCCACGCGTGTTTGGCGCCACGGGCATCAGCGTCTTCAACTTGCTCGCAAGTGCGCCGCGCCGCGGCGCTGCCCACGCGCTCGCGAGGGTGCCAACGCCGTTTGGCCGCCACGCGCGCACACGCTGACAGGTTCGCCCACCGCTGCGGCAGGCGTTGGGCTCGGCGGCTGGAATTTTGCACCCGGCTCGCCAGTCGCGGCGCCGGCGCTTGGCATGAGTGCGGAGCCCGACGAGGACGACACGACGCTCTTTGACGGGTGAGCGAGGGACGGGCTGAGGGACGGGCTCAAAGGAATGCCGCCCAATGTTTTTACCATGCATGCCGCCCGCGCGACGCGTCGAGCCAGCACGCCATGCGGCTTTGGTTGGCTGTGAGGTCACGGCCCACCAGTCGTTTTGCTAGCTCGTCGTTGTGAAGGGAGCACTGCACGCAGGACTGACGAGGCGAAGCTCTCGCCAGGGCGAGCACGGCGACTCCGTCCAGTTTGTGCGTGAATGCGTGACACAGTGATCGATCAAGCGCCGAACGTTTTTGATCGCGCGCCACGGCGACGCGCCGCGGCGATGTGGGGTTCGGACCTGGACCTCGCGTACGGTCCTGACGACGCGCTGGCCCCTCACGAGGCGACGAGCGACCTTGTCGTGGTGCGGCCAATGTGCTCGTTGCTCGCAGCCACGGGGCAGGCGAGGACACCCGTGAGCGTGTGCGGTGTCTATGCTCTCAACGCGGGCGCAGCGAACGTGGGCCCGCTCTCGGTCAAAGGCGTCGGTGCGCTCAATGTGCTTGGCCCGGCCAACGTCTCCGGCCTTGGCGGCAACGGCCTCTTTGCTGCCAACGCTCTGGTGGCGTCGCCCTTCGTCGGCTCGGCGTCGGGTGTCGTGGCGTTTAACGCTATCGTCGGTGCGCCGCATGTCTTCGGTGCGACGGGGATCGCGGTGTTCAACGTGCTTGCAGGTCTTGTGCGCGCGCGCCTGCTCCCGTCCGCGGCCGTCTGCCGCCCGTGTTATGCACCTCTCTGACCCGGCACGTCGATTGCTGGCACGCCATGGACGTGCACGCTGGTCCACCGCTCTGCGCGATCCAGGTTCCCCAATTGCGGCAGTCGGCGTCGGGCTCGATGGCATGAATCTGGCGCCCGCGTCGCCAGTCGCCGCTCTGGCGATTGGCATGAGCGTGTGGCCCCGCCACGACGGCACAGTGCCACGCTAGAGCGTCCAACATTTTCCGCACAGCGGTCAGGTGTGCTCCTCGGTGGGCGTCTCACGCTCCGCCTCCCAATCGGCGGCAAGCAGCCGAATCATCATCGCAACCGCCCGCCCGCGCGCCACCTCCTCGCCCACCTCCGCCTCGGCATCTGCCGATGCGTCGCCATGCTGGCCGTGCGTTCGATCGTACGCGTCAACGGCCGCGAGCATCAGCTTGCACACGGCCGAACGCGGTGCGCTCGCTGCCCAGTCGGCGTAAAGCGAGGCGCTCAGCCCGGCCTCCTCGTGCGGCGAGCGCAGCTCGCGCGGCGCCTGCGCACGCCGCGCGCACGCGGCGGGGGCGGCAACGCCATTCCGGAAGTGAGGGGTGTCCGGCCGGCGGAACCAACGTCGCGTTCTTGAGCGCGGCAGCCGCGACGCGACGCGCGCGTTCATCATCCACGCGCGCCCGCTCGCACCAGCGCGCGCCGCGCTGCGCTGCGCGCTTCGTGCGCACCCGCGTGAAGAGGTGATGGAGGAGAAGGTCCGTCGAAATTGAGCGCAGCTCGGGCGCGATGCGGACGCGCGCGCGCGGCGCGCTGGCCGTAGCGGTCAGCTCGCCTGCGTCCGCGTGCGCGGCGCGCGGGCCCGCCGCGGCGCCGCCGATGGCGAGCTGTGCGGGCCGCAGCTCTGCAAAGAGGAGCGGCAGAAGCGCTTTGAATTGGCCATAACTCCTCCCTGCCACGAAGCGGGTGACAGCAGTGGTTGCGGGGCGATGGGCGGTACGGGTAGAAGGGGTGAGGGTGAGCGGCACGGTCGCTCGAGTTCGGGCAAGGGTGAGCGGCACGGTCGCTCGAGTTCGGGCAAGGGTGAGCGGCACGGTCGCTGGAGTTCGGGCAAGGGTGAGCGGCACGGTCGCTCGAGTTAGGGCAAGGGTGAGCGGCACGGTCGCGCGCAGCGCTTCACGCCGCCGTGCGGCACACACCGAGGTCGTCAAGCCGCTCGGAGCCGACGAAGCGCTGCACGAGCAACTCGAGCTCGGGCAGCAGCGCGGCGAGCGCCATCCGGCGCGCGTCGCCCATCGGACGCTGCACGCACACAGCGCGCGCTGCCGCGGCGAGCAGCTCGGCACCAATCGCCCGCCGTTCGCGCGCCCACCACGCCAGGTGCGCAAAGAAGCCAAGACCCGCGCTGCTGCTGGTGTGGAGCAGCTCGTCGATCGCGCGACTCAACGGCGCAAGCTGCGCGCCGCCGCTGTTGCTGCCGCCGCCGCCGCCCAGCAGGGCGGGCGCGACGTGCGGTAGAATCCGCGCGCGCGCCGCGCCGCCGAGCGGCGCGAGGCGCGCGCGCACAAGCTCGTCGAGCTCGTGCGCTCTCTGCAGTAACGGTTCAGCCACGATGGCGGAGGCGAGCAGCTGGAGGCGCGGCGTGGTGAGCGCGATGATGCGCTCGCGTAATGCCTCGAGCGCGCCGCACAGCGCGCTGTTGCGCTGCGCGGCGGCGGTGGCGGCGGCGCCCGCCTTCCCGCCAGCGGCGGCGGCGGCAGCGGCGGCGGCAACGGCGGCGGCGCCATGCCCACCGCCCCTGCCGCCGGCGGCGGCGATCGCCTCGGCGACGGCGTCAAGGGGCACGAACAGCTCGTCGACCTTTGCGATGAACGTGCGCAGTGCCTTGGCCGCGGCGATCGTTACGCCCAGCTGTAACGGCGCGTACAACGCGCCGCCGTCGCCACCCCCGTCGGTGCCTTCGCCATCGCCGTCGCCGGCGCGCGTCTGCGGCCGCGCACGCGCGCCCCCGCCGGCCGCGGGCAGCGGCACCGCAGCCGCGCGCAGCTCTGTGGTGATCGATTCGGCGAGCATGTCCGCGCCCGCCACCGCCGCCTGCTGCGCGACGGCCGCGCCGCCCATGTCCGCCGCCGCCGCCGCGCTACGTGCGCCGCCGCCGCCGCCGCCGCCGCCGCCGCCGCCGCCGCCGCCGTCCGGACCCCCGCCGCCCACGGCGCACGCCGCGCCCGCGCGCGTCATCGTGAGGGATGCGGTTGCAGCGCGCCCCGCCGCGTCAGCGAGGCGGGAGCCCACTTGCCGCAGGAAGAGGCTCTCAAGTTGAGCAAGCGCGCCGCCGAGCAGACACGCGCTCGCCTCGCCGCCCGCGCCACCGCCCGTGACGCCGTCGCCGGCCATTGCGGGCGCGAAGGGACCAAGCTCGCGTTCGGGTGCGCGCGCGACACCCGCGCCGTCAACGTCCCCGCCGCCCGCCTCCCATCCCGCCTCGTCGCCCGTTTCGCCGCGCGTCTCGCCACCACGTGGCACGTGATCGGCGAGTCGCGCGCACATGCCAAGAACCTTCCCCACTAGGCGGGGGTACTGTGACGCAAGCGCCGACGCGGTGGCCGGCGCGGCGCGCGTGAGGCCGACGAGCGCGGCGGCGAGCGCGTCGACGAGGTGCGACCACGCGTCGACGTGCTCTTCGGTGGACGTGCGCGCGCGTGCGCCCGCCGTCGACTGTGCGCCCGCCGCTGCACTTGCGCCCGCTGCGCCCGCTGCGCCCGCTGCGCCCGCTACGCCCGCTGCGCCCGCTGCGCCCGCTGCGCCCGCGCCCACATCGGCTGCGTCGGCCGCTTCGGCGCGCAGCAGCTCCGCGAGGGGATTGCGGGTGCGCACGTCGCGTGACTTGCGCAGCACGCGGCGCAGGTGAAGCAGCTGCAGGGCGCTGCGGTACACCACCTCAAGCCACGCGTCCACCGCAAGGAGCAGCCCGGTGCGGCCGCCTCCGCCGCCTCCGCCGCCCCCGCCGCCCGCCTGCCAATCAGGGGCCGAGCCCAGCCCGACCGTTACAGCAGCCGTCGCCGACACGCCTGCGGCTGCGGCCACGGCGCACGCGCCGCCGGTGCCTGCGCTGCCGGCACCACCATTCGCTGCGCCCGCGCGCGCCGGCGAAGAGCCTGCCGCGCCGGCAGCGCCAACGAGCGCCCCGCCGGCCACGCCCGTGGCACCCGCGCGTGCGAGCGCGGCCCCGCCCGCGGCCGCGCGCTCGCACAGCGCGCTGACGGCACCGCGCACGTGCTCGCGCATCCTGCGCAGGTTCGCGAGCGTCTGCAGCGCCGTCGCGATGTCCGCGTCGTTGCTCCGCTGCAGCCCGCTGTCGAGGCCCTCGACCGCGTGCTCGACGACAAGCCGCTCGGCGCGCGCGAGCTTCGGCAGCTCTGCGCTCGCGGCGTCAATACCACTCAGGTCATGCGCGCTCAGGATCGTGCGCGCCTCGTGCGCGTACCTGCGAGCGCGGCACGGCGCGCGCACGGCGCGGCGCGGCGAGCTCGGCGCGTGGCGTGCCGGGCCGCGCGTGTGCGATGGGGAGGCGAGCGCGCCGACGTGCGAGCGCGCAGTGCGCCCCAAAATCCGGGAGAGGTGTGAGCGCGCCGCAAGCCGGACGGTTGGGCGCGGCGGCGGCGGCGCGCGCACTCTGCGGCCATCGCAAGGTCGGTCGGCTCAGGCTCGATCAGCTCGCGCAGCCGACGGCCGAGGTAGAGCAGCCGGTGGAGCGCGCGCAGCAGCGCGCACGCGTCGTACACCTGCCGCAGCTCGGCGGCGTGCGCGCGCAGCTTGTCGCACGGCTCGCTGAGCGAAGCGCGCACGCGCGAGGCGGCGTTGACGACGACGGTCACGCGCTCGCGCGCGGCGCCGAGACGCGTCTCGAGCTTGAGCACGCGCTCGAGATGCGCGATCAGCTCGTCGTGGTTGGCGGTCACCTCGGCGCTTGCGTCGCGCTCGAGCCGCGCGATCCCGCCGTTGAGCCGCGCCAAATAGGCGCCATCGGTGTCTGCCTCAATGAGCGACGACGAGAAGGCGGCGGCGTCGAACGGCTCGGCAAAGAAGGCGGCGAACGCGTCGTCGTCGCGCAGCGACTTGCCCTCCATGCTGCCCGTATGGTGAAAAACTTAAAACTGAACAAGGGCTCCATAAATAAATTGTTGATGGCGAACCCGGCCGGCGGGGCGTAGAATGCGGGGCGTCCTCATGGCCATGCTGCTGACCGCGCGCCCTCCACGGGGCGCGTTCATGCGGAGCGGTGCCCGGCTATCCGCGGGCGTGACTCGCATGGCCTCCACCGAGAGCGACGAGATGCCCCTCACGCACCCGAGCGCGGGCGCACGCGAGCCCGGCGAGACGGACCCGCTTGCGTCGCTCGACGGGTCGGCGACAAGCGCGCGCGCGCTTGCGCGTGAGAATGCCGAGCTGCGCGAGCGTCTACGCGAGATGCAGGCGATTATTGATGAGACCGACGGCCTGTGCGAGGTGCTCGGCGACCTCGACATCGAGGGCTCTGCGTTTTGGCCGGGGTACCGCGCGCGCGCGTCGTGGCTCGTCGGGCTGCTCATGCTTCAGTCGGTCAGCAGCTTCATCCTTGCAGGCGAGGAGGACCTCCTCGCCGCGCACCCGGTCGTCGTCCTCTTCCTTACCATGCTCGTCGGCGCCGGCGGGAACGCGGGCAACCAGAGCGCCGTGCGCGTCATCCGCGGCCTCGCGGTCGGCGCGCTCAACGCGAGAACCGTGCGCCCGTTCCTGCTGCGCGAGCTCTCCATGGCGCTGGCGATCACGGTGACGCTCGTCGCAGTCGGCTGCGCGCGAGTCGTCGTCTTCCACGGCTCAGGCCGAGACGCGCTCGTCGTGTCGACGTCGCTCGCGGTCATCGTTTTCACGTCGATCTTGATCGGCGCGGTGCTCCCGCTCGGCATGCACCGGTTGCGGCTGGACGCGGCGCACGCGGGGACGAGCATCCAGGTCGTGATGGACATCCTCGGCGTCACCGTCACATGCTTTGTCGCAAACGCGCTGTTGACGGACAACTGACCCAAAGCATAGAAATGGAGTTACGAGTGACTGCCCTTCCCCTCCTGGCAACTCTGCCCTTCGGCGTCATCACACCCGCACCGTCGCTGCACGTGTGCCCGTCCTCCTGGCAGCTCTGCCCTTCGGCGTCACCCCACCCGCGCGTGCGTGCGCGGCCCCGCGCGCGTGCGCGCGACGGGCAGAGCGTGCGAGCGGCGCGCGCGCCCGCACGCTGCCCGACGGGCAGAGCTGCACGCTGCATGCGCGCGCGCGCCCTTGCATGCGCTCGTTCAGCCATGGCTGTCGGGCGTGAAGTCGGCGTAGCAGTCGTGGTTGAGGTCGCAGGGCGGGTCGCTCGCGGGCGTGCTGCCCGCCGCCGTCCCCGCCGCGCCCTTGCTCGCGCCCGGACCCGCAGCCGGCTCGTCGTCCGCGGCTGCGCGCGCGGCGCGCGCGGGCGGCGCCGCCTTCGCGGGCGTCGTGACGACAGACATCGGGCCCGGTCCGTCGTCCTCGTCGTCGGACGGCGGGCGGCAGGCGATGAGGCCGTCGTCGTCGTCGTCCGAGGCCGTCGCACGCGCTGCGCCGCGCGTCGTCGCCACCGACGCCGCGTCGGCCGCGCCATCGGCCGCGTCCTCACCCGCCGCGTCCTCGCCCGTGCGTGCGCGCGCCGCCGCGCCGCCGTCGCCCTTGACACCCTGCAGTTCCATAGGGTCCCACTTGTGCAGCTCGCGGCGCCACTTGCGAATGAGGCCCTCCCACGCGCGCTTGCTCATCACCTTGGTCCGGTCCGGCGTGCGCGGCTGCGCGGCGGTGCGCTGCTGCTTCGGCACGGCCTTGAGGTAGTTGGTGTACCCGAGCGTGTTGTAGCCGTACTCAACCTGCTTGAGGCGCTGGGAGAGCTTGTGCGGGTCGGCCTCGCGCGAGCCGATTGGCGCCTCACCCTTCTTCGCCGCGACAGCCTCACGCGCCGCGCCGTACACGAGGTTGCGCTCGGCGTTCGCGCTGGCGCTGTCCTTCGGCATGGTGCTTTTGCCGCCCACGCCAGCCAGCCCCCTCCCTTTTTTTTGAAAAGCGAGCGGGCGCCCACCTGGGTGGTAAGTGGTAACTGCCGTGGTGGCGGTCGGCGAGGCACCGGGCGCGATGCTCGGCGAGGACGGCCAGCCGCTGGACAAGGAGGCGCGGATCGCGCTGCGGCGGCAGCGGATCGAGGCGCGCCTCGAGGCGAAGAAGATGGGCGCGAGCGACGACGCCGCATTGCTGCTCGACAAGGCCGACGACCGCGTAAACGTGTCTCGGTCGGTCGCGCAGACGAGCGACTCACGCGCGCGGCTCGACAAGGTGAGCACGACGGGGCACGCGCTGGTGACAGACGTGCGCACGCGCGGGGACAACCGTGAGAATGAGCGGCGCATTGCCGAGGAGCTCAGCCGTCAGGGCCGCCGCCAGAAGCTGCTGTACGAGGCGGAGTCGTCCGCGCGGCAGAACGCGGCGGTCGCGATGAAGTGGTCGGCGCTCTTCGACAAACAGATCCCGCAGGAGCTACTATACGAGATCGAGCTGCAGCGGGACACGTGCGCGCGCATTATCGCCTCAAAGGACCACCTTATCCGCGAGTTCAAGGCCGAGCTCAAGCTCAAGGACGACGAGTACGTGAAGGCGCTCAAGCGGCAGGCGGAGGACGTCGACACGCTCCTCCAGCGGATGGGCGCGCAATTTGGCGCGCAGCGCGCGTCGTACGAGGACGAGCTGGAGGAGATTGAGAACGCCTTCATGCAGGAGCGGCAGGAGCTCCTCGACGCCAACAAGCTCGAGCTGAACCGGCTGCTCGAGAAGCGGCAGCAGCTCGAGGGGCGCTTCCTCGAGCAGCGCCAGGCGCGCGCGGACGACGACGCGGCGCAGCTCGACCGGCAGCGCGTGCAGGACGCGGAGGACTACGCCATCCTCAAGATCCGGCTCGAGACCGAGATCCAGACCCTCGAGCAGGACCTCGAGGAGATGCGCGCGACCTACCAGCTCAACTCTGAGAAGCTTGACTACAACTACCGCGTGCTACAGGAGCGCGACCAGGAGAACACGCACACGATCCAGCAGCAGAAGCGCAAGGTGGCGCGGCTGCAGGACGTGCTCTCCGGCCTCAAGGCCAAGTACGCGCGCGAGGACAAAAAGTTTAAGGCGGAGAACACGGACTTGACCGATGAGTTTAAGCGGCTCACTGAGCAGTTCAAGGAGCTCCAATCAAAGTTCGCCCATTTCGAAAAGGCGGACACGCGCAGATACAAGGAGCTGTGGAACATGAACGAGGAGCAGGTCACCGCCACGATGCGCTCCGTCCTGCAGGCCGACAAGGTCATCCACGAGCAGCAGCTCGGCCTCCATTGGTCCGCGCACGCCGACGAGCGGCGCGCAGGCGCGGGCCGTGCGGCAGCGCGCCAATCTTTTTTCCCTTTTGTTTTCTTTGGTACCTGCATGCGGCAGCGCGCGCGCCCTCCCGCGCGCGCTGAGCGCCGCCGCGCGCGCCGCGCCCGTCCGGCCGCGCCGCGCAGGTACCCGCCATCCGACGCCATCTTTAACGATGGGTCGGCGTCCGCGGCCGCGGCGGCGGACGCGGCCGCCGCGGCCGCCGCGGTGGACGGCGGCGGCGCGAGAGGTGAAGAGAGCGGGCCGCTGGCGGGGGCGCAGCTCGACAACGAGCAGATCCGCGGCATGCTGCAGTTGCTCACCAACGAGGCCGCGTTCCTCGTCGAGGCGAAGGTTCAGAAGCTTCTAGAGCCGCTTCCGCTGGACGAGCAGAACCTTCTGCGCATCGACTCGATTTTGAAAGTGCTCGGCGTCGAGAGCGCGGCGGACGTGGAGAAGGTGCGCGCGCCGCAGCCGCCGCGCTCACGCCGCCAGCCGCCGCCGCCCGCCGCCGCCTCGCGCCTCACGCCACGCCCAACACCGCGCACGGTGCGCCTGCACGCCCCCGCGCGCCCGTGCACCCGCGCCGCGCTGCGCCGCGCCCGCCGCCACGCTTTGCCCGCCGCCACGCTCCGCCCGCCGCGCAGATGCTCGGCTACTTCCTCGCCGACGCGGACGACCACGAGCTGATCCACCCAAACGACGCGATCAAGGCGATCAAGGCCTTCGTCGAGGACCACCAGCGCAGGGCCGACGCGGCCAAGGGGAAGGCGCGCGCGGCCGCGCAGACCGCCGACGAGCAGCCCGGGCCGAGCCGCGAAGAGGTCGAGTTCTGGGCGCGCATGGCGTCCATCATCTCGGACAAGACGTTGCGCGTGTGGAACGTGCGCGCTGCACCTGCCGCCGCCGCGGCGAAACGGCCGTTTTGCCGCGCTGCACCTGTTGTGCCGCGTGTGGAACGGCCGTCTTGTCCGCCGTGGCGAAACGGCCGCAACGTCTTGTCCGCCGCCGCCGCGGCGAAACGGCCGTTTTGCTTTCGTGCGGCGCGGCGCGGCGCGGCGCGGCGCGGCGGGCGCACTCACGCGCGCGCGCCGCCGGACGCGCCGTCGCGTTGGCCACGCCACCCTCCGCTCCACCGGCCGTTCCGCTCCCCATGCTGCCGCACGGCCAGGCACTGGAGAAGGCACTGCTCAAACACAATGAGCTGCTCATCTCGCGCCATGCCAAGATGAACGATGTCGCCTCCCTCCACGTGCAGAACAATGAGCTCAAGGCTCTGCTCAACCAATACCTCGCGTCGAGGGTACGCGCCAATGCCAAACTCGACCCCGCGCCGCGCCGCGCCGCGCCGCGCGCGGACGGCGCCGCTGACAGCGGAGCGCTCACGTCGGCTGCGCGCGCAGGTGAACGAGGACTTGATATGCCCGCCGACGCAGACGATTCGGCTGGATGAATTTGCATCATTCCAAAATACAGGCCCGATGGGATAGCATTTCATGCATTCTCATGCGCGTGCAATCGCATGCGTGTGCAATCGCACGGGGACCTCCATCGATCATGCAAGAGCAGTTGATGCATCAGCCGCATCGCCTCCCCCGCGCCCGCGCCCGCGCCCGCGGCGATGTCGCCGCCTGCCCGAGCGCTGTCCTTGCACGGCAGCCTGTGGCGCGGCGCTCGAAGCGGGCTGGGCGTGCAAGGCAACCTGCACCGCCGCGCTGGCAGGCCGCTGCCCGTGCGCTGCGGTGTTCGGCGCGGTGCCTGCAGGCCGCTGCCCGTGCGCTGCGGTATTCGGCGCGGTGCCTGCAGGCCGCTGCCCGTGCGCTGCGGTGTTCGACGCGGTGCCTGCAGGCCGCTGCCCGTGCGCTGCGCTATTCGGCGCGGTGCCTGCAGGCCGCTGCCCGTGCGCTGCGGTATTCGGCGCAGTGCCTGCAGGCCGCTGCCCGTGCGCTGCGGTGTTCGGCGCGGCAGGCCGCTGCCCGTGCGCGGCGGCACGTACGGCCACGTCGACACGTCCCGCGCGAGTGAGCACAAGTGGCATCACGTGCTCTCGCCACACGTCGAGCAGCGCGCTGGCCTGCGCTTCATCCAGCAGCACGATGCGTGCAAGCAGGTGGCCGACGAGAAGCAGTGCGACTGCATGCGCGCGCACGCGCGGCGGGAAGAGCGAATGCGTGCGCGTCGACCACGGCGCGGCCGCGTCGACCACGAGCTGCGCGCCCTCGTGCCCCTCGGGGCAGCGCGCGAGGAGCTCGTGCGCAAGCGAAAGGGGCGTCGGCGATGCAGGGCCGCCGCGGCCACGCGCGTGCGGATCAGCGCCGTTCGTGAGTAGCGCGCGCACGTGCGCGGCCGGGAGGAACTGCACATAATGCAACTTGGTGCTCCACCAACGCGTTTCGTTGAGCCACGCGCGGCAGCTTTGGGGCAAGTGAGCATCATCGCGGTCCTCGTGGTGCGTGTACTCGAGCACCGTTCGGCGCGCGCCGTACGCGCAGAGCAGCTGGAGGACTGGGAGGTCCTCGCAACCATAGACGATCGGGGGCCTGCTCGTGACGTCCTGGCGGCACGCGTCCGCGCGCGCCTCGAGGAGGGCGCGCACGCACTCGACGTGCCCCTCTGAGCTCGCGTAATGCAGCGGCGTCCACCACGCGTCTTCGTCGTACGCGTGGACGTCCGCGCGCGCCTCGAGGAGCGCGCGAAGGCAGTCGATTTCGCCGGTCTCACTGACGAGCATCAGCGGCGTCCAGCCCCCACACGTGGCTCGATTGACGTCCGCGCCCGCCGCGATCAGCGCGCGGGCGCACGCCGCGCTGCCGGCCTCGCACGCCAGCACGAGCGCGCTCTCCCTGAACTCGCGGCGGCCACGCGTCATGAAATTGACGTCGGAGCGCGCGCCGAGCAGCGCGCGCACGCAGTCGACATGGGCACCTGCCGCCGCGAAAATCAGCGCCGGCCACTTGTACTTGCCTTTGGCCAGCCTGTGCATGCTCGCGCCGGCGGCGAGCAGCGCGTGCACGCACGCAGTGTGCCCTGCGATGCTCGCGGCAATGAGCGGTGTCTCGCCACGGCCGCTCGAGCTCGGGACGAAATCCACTTCGGCGCGCGCCTCAAGCAGCATCGATACACACTGGGCATGGCCGTCGGAAGCCGCATAGAAGAGCGCGGACGGCTTGCTGCGATCAGCTGCGTTCACCGCCACGCGCCGGCTGATCAGCGTGCGCAGGCACGCCTCGTGGCCCGCGCTACTCGCGGCGATCAAAGGGGTCAAGACGTAGTCAACGTTGCGCCCCATGGCCTTTCCCATGGGCACGCCCGCATCGAGCAGAACAATCATGCAGTCGTGGTGGCCCTGGTCACACGCCATGACCAGCGCGGCGACGCCCTGATCGAGGACGTCCAGGTTTGCGCCAGCGGCGAGCAGCGCGACCACGCAGTCCGTGTGGCCACGAATCGACGCCGCCATGAGCGCAGTGCTCGTCCCCGAGATCTCGTCGACGTTCGCGCCGGCGGCGAGCAGAGACCGGACCGTGTCGAGTTGATTGTCCACGCACGCCTGTATGAGGGGCCCCCTCGCCATTTTGCGCCGGCGGCGAGCAGAGACCGGAGATTTGGACCGTGCGGAAGTTGGTTCGTGTGGGGCGGCGGGCGGCTGGTGCCCCCGTTGCCGGTTGTCGCCTTTTTTAAAAAGAAAATTACGTGCGCGGCGGCGCAAAATATGGCGACACTCCGACGGCCGCCGCCTGGACTGCGTCAGGCCGAACGCCACCCTCGGCCTCATCGCATGCGCTCACCGGCGCTCCGACGGGCGCGCCGGCGCCGTCCGTCGCGCCGCTAGCGCCAGCGACCGCTGCCTGCGGCCGCGCACCTGCGGGCTCGGCGATGCCAACGCTCAGCCGCCCGCTCCCGGCGCCGGCGGACGCGGCGCGCGCGAGAATTTGCCGCTCGCTGCGCGCCCTTTGCAACCGCTCGCGCGCCTGCTTGCCGCGGAACGCCGCCTGCAGCGCCGTCGCCGCCCACAACTCTTCTGGCCGCTCGCGCCTGCCGCGCACGGCGAGGCCGACGAGCCGCGCAACGGCCGCGACGGCGCGGAGCACCGCGTGCGGCAACACGCTCGCGCTGCCGCGGTGCGCGGGCGCACGGCGCGCAGATGCGTCCTCGCCGTCCTCGAGCTGCTGCCACCCGTCGCCGCGCGGCTCGCCATGCGCGCGACGATGGCGCGGCCACACGCCCGAGCCGCCGCGCGGCGCGCGGTCGCCCGTCCCCGCGCCGCTGCACTCAGCGCCGCCGCCGCTCCTCGACGGCTGGCTGTTCGTGCGGCGCGGCTGCAGGAGCGAGCCGACGACCTGCGCCTTGACTCGCCACTCCTTGCGCTTGACGTGCGTCGCGAGCTCGGTCTGCTCAAAAATCCAGCCGAAGAAGCGCGCGCGGTCCGGGTGGAGCCAAAGCGCAATCAGGTCGACGACAAACTTTGCGGTGCGCACGATCACAAGGCCGGACGCGATGTTGAGCAGCAGCGCGCGCAGCGAGAAGGAGCCAATCGTCCCCGTCCGCCGCGCGATGATGCGCACGCCCGCTCGGTGGCGAAGCTCGCGCACCGCGCCACGTTCGTGGTACGTCACCTCGTCGACCGCCGCCGACTCTTGCGAGAGGCGATGGACGGAGAGCGAGTAGCGCGGCATCCGCGCGGGCAGGAACATCTGGAACGTGTTTGAATAGTCCAGCACGATGACGAGCGCGACGCCAGCGTCGCGCGCCGTCGCGTTGTCGACGGTGCGCGCAGCCGCGCCCGCGGCGGCGCGCACGGCGCCGTGCACGTCGCGCTCGCGCGCGACGCCGTCAGCGACGTCGAGCTCGACGCCCGCCGCGCGCAAGAGCGCGCCAAGCTGGATAACGTCAGTGTCTCCCTTGGGTGCGCGCCCGAACGCGCGCCCCGCGTGATCGAGGTGCACACCATCCATCTCATTCGACTCGCCCGTGAACAGACCAACCCTTTCGGGCAGGTAGAGAGAATGCACGATGGTGACGTTGAGCTCCTCGACGCCGACAGCGTACGCGTCCTCGCGCCACGCGGTCGTCCAGAGCGGCGCGCCCGCGCACGACTGTGCATCCGCGCCGCAGCGCCGGCGCTGCCGCATGTAGGTCACGCGCGTCGTCACGAAGAGGGCCGCCTCCTCGTGAGCTGGGAACACGAGGTCGTGCCCGTCCATGTACAGACAGCCGAGCGCCGAGCCGTTGATGGCGGGGCTGGCTGAAAACGCCGCGTCGACCGCTGCCTCGCCGACGGTTGCGGTGGCCGCTGGCGGCGCTGCGGCGCCCGGCGCGCCGGGCGCTCCAGGTGCGCCGCGCTTGCCGCGCGCGGGCTGAGGCGCGGGCTGCGGCGCGGGCTCTGGCGTGGGCTGCTGCGCGGTCTCCGGCGTGGGCTGCGACGCATTTGCCGGCGCGTCCGTCGGCGCGGGCGCGGGCGCCGTCGGCCGGCAGTACGCATACTCGCTGATCGGGCGCAGGTTCTCGGTCGAGCCCACGAGGTCAAAGTCGAGCGAGCCGAGGATCGGTGAAAAGGCGAGGAAGCCCTTCTCCATGACGATGTTGAAGCCAAGGTAGACGAGGCAGAAGACGACCGACGTGTAGTACAGCCCTCCGAGGCGCACATCCCTCACCTGTACCATCTTGCTCGTGTAGTACGCGCACCGGCCGTCAAGGTCCTCACCGCGGCATGCCATCGTGCGTGCCAATTTTGAATTTTCCTGAGATTTCACAGTGCGCCGCTGCGTTCGCCTCACGACAGCGCGCGAGTGGGCGCGGCGCGGCGAGCACGAGCGCCTCCTAAAGCGAATCCTTGTCCGCCTCGCTGAAAGGTATGACCGATCGCCGGCTCAGAGCAGCTCTTCCGGTAGGCGCGCGCACGGCCGCTTGGCGCGCTTGTTGGAGATCCGAGCCACGCGCCCGTGTGACGGGAGCGCACCAGGAATTGTTGCGCGCGCGCGCGCGCGCGCTGGAGCGGCGGCAGCGGCGAACACACCTGCGTCCAGCAGCCTGCACAGCTCTGTGTCGATGGCAGCCGCCGCGCGCGCAGAGCATTGCGCACGTTGCTGGTCGCGCTCGTAGTCGGGCGGCGGAGGAAATCGAGCAGCGCGATGCGCCAAATGCTTCGTGCGGAACAGGCGTCGCTCCGCACGGCCGGCACGTGCCCTTTGGCGGGCGCCGCCGCGGCTGTAGCGCTCGCCGAGCGCATCTCGCGGGCCTGCGAAGGCGCGCGTCGGCGTTCGGCCACGCCCTACGCAGCGCTCGAGTGCCGGCCGCCGCCAGGCGCAAGCATCGGCCCGCTGCGCCGACCCGCGCCCGCCCGTCCCAGACGCCCATATTTTGAAAGCAGAGACAGTTCTCTGCGGGATTCCCGAGAGATGGACTCCGCCTACGGCATGCTCAAGCGCCTCGGCAACGTGGCGGGGAGTGCGCCGTCGGGCGCGCCGTCGCAGCTGGACGACGAGCCAGCGATCGAGCCGCTTGTCGCGCCCTCCGCCTCGCCGCTCCAGCGCGAGGCTACGCTGCGCGGCGGCTACCCGCCCGTGCCCGAGCAGTGCTGCGTGACGGGCGGCTCGGGATTTGTCGGCCAGCGGCTCGTCGAGATGCTGGTGGAGCGCGGCGCGAAGCGGGTGGTCTCATTCGACGTGGCGCCAAAGCCCGCCGATGGCTGGTCGCACCCCGCCATCGAGTACGTGCAGGGTGACCTGCGCGACTATGACGCGGTGTTGCGCGCGGTGACGGGCGCCGAGTGCGTTTGGCACAACGGCGCGGCCGTCGGGCCGTACCACCCGACGCAGCTGTACGAGGACGTGAATCACACGGGGACGTTGCACGTGATCAAGGCGTGCAAGGCCGTCGGCTGCCGCAAGATCGTCATGTCCTCCTCGCCGTCGACCCGTTTTGACGGCAAGGATGTGGACGGGCTCACCGAGGCGCAGATGCCCAAGCTGCCGCAGGCCACCTACTTGCAGGAGTGCGCGCGCGAGCAGCGGCGCGCGCCCCGGGCAGGACCGACGGGTCCACGCCACAGACGAGCGCGCGCGTGCGCGCGGCGCCGCGGCGGACCGTAGCAGCCGCCGCGGCTGGCCTGGCGGCGAGCGCGTGTGTGCGCGGCGGCGCGCGCGGCGCTCAAGCGCGTCGCGCCGTCGCATCGCGCCGTGCCGGGCAGGTACGCGCGCTCCAAGGCGCGCGGCGAGATGGCGTTGCGCGCGGCTGCAAGCGACGACTTCATGACGTGCGCGGTCGCGCCGCATCAGGTGGGGCACACGGCACCATGCGGGAGAGGGAGGGGAGGGGAGGGGAAGGGTGGAAGGGGGGACTTCATGACGTGCGCGGTCGGGCCGCATCAGGTGGGGCACACGGCACCATGCGGGAGAGGGAGGGGAGGGGAGGGGAAGGGTGGAAGGGGGGACTTCATGACGTGCGCGGTCGCGCCGCATCAGGTGGGGCACACGGCACCATGCGGGAGAGGGAGGGGAGGGGAGGGGAAGGGTGGAAGCGGGGACTTCATGACGTGCGCGGTCGCGCCGCATCAGGTGGGGCACACGGGCAAGGGGGGGGGGGTGGAAGGGGGGGGGGGGGGCACGGTACAAGGGCTGGTGAAGCCCATGCCGAGCGCTGCCGACGGTTACGCTCGTCGCGCAGAACCGGGCGGGGCCCGCCTGCCGCCACACCCTGCCACAACAACTATTCCAACCTTCATTTTCCCTCCCACATTCCATTTCAACCCCCCCCCCCCCCCCCTCCCCCCACCCACCCCTGCCGCCACACCCTGCCACAACAACTATTCCAACCTTCATTTTCCCTCCCACATTCCATTTCAACCCCCAGCCTCCCCCCAGCCCCCCCCCCCCCCCCCCCCCCCCCCCCCCCCCCTAACCCCCCCCCCCCCCCCCCCCCCCCCTCAAAACCCCCACAGCCGTTTCAAACCCCCAGCCTCTTTCTCCCCCTCCCCATTTTGTTCCAGCCGCCAGCCTTTGGCCTCCCTTTCACCCCGTCGTATAATCCCCCCCCCCCCCCCCCTTCCCCTTGGCAGGTGTACGGGCCACGCGACAACCTCTTCTTGCCAAACCTGCTCGAGGTGGCGGGCACAGGCAAACTGCGCATCTTCGGGCGCGGCCTCAACCGCATCTGCTTCTCGCATGTGCGCGCCGCAAAGTGCCCTGACCTACCTTACAACCCCTACACAAAAACTTCCCCTTACTACCCCCCCCCCCCCCCCGGGAACTGGACCGCAGGTGGACAATTACTCGCACGGCCTCATCATCGCCGAGCGCGCGCTCCGCCCCGGCTCCGCCGCGCTCGGCAAGTTCTACATCGTCACGGACGGTGACACCCACCCGCACCCGGACGGTTACGCGCTCTTCTGGCCGGAGCTCGACCGCGCCGTTGTCGGTGCGCCGCACCTGCCTCATCCCCCCTTCCCCTTACCCCGTTTCCCAACCCTTCCCCTCTCCCTGTTCCCCCGTTCCCCCTTCCTTCTCCGCCTTCCCCTTTTACCCCCTCCAGACAATCCCCCTCCCCCCCCCCCCCCCCCCATCCCCACGGCGTCGGCCGCCCGCTCGTGTGACGTGCACGGCGCGCTCTCGCCCGCGGCGCGCGCTGCCGTGCGTGCGATGCGGCGACGTGGCCGCGCCACCGCGAGCGCTGCGGCCGCGCGTGCGCGCGCGCCCACGCGACGCCCGACGCGCGCGCGGTGCGGCTCGCGTTGTGCCCGTCCACGCCAGGCATGGGCTTCACGTCCGTGTACCGCAAGTTGTCGATCCCGTTCTGGTTGATTATGGGCCTTGCCTACTTTTGCGACCTGCTCGGCATGCTGTTGGGTATTAAGCTCAAGCTCAACCCTTTTGCTGTCAAAATGCTCACAATGCACCGCTGGTACGCGGCGCGGCGCGGCGTGGCGTGGCGCGGCGTGGCGTGGCGCGGCGGGGCAAGGCGCGGCGGGGCGGGGCGCGGCGGGGCGGGGCACGGGGCGAGGCACGGCGGGGCACGGCGGGGCACGGCGGGGCGACGTGCCGCGTGGCGCTGCGCCGCTGGTCTGCGCTGCCCGGCACACGGCACGTAGACCAGCGGCGCCGCGCAAAAGCGCTGCCCGGGTTGTTGGGTTGCGCCGCTGGTCTGCGCTGCCCGGCACGTGGTTGCGCACCAGAGCGCGGCCCCACGGCGCGAGACGGTGTGCGACGGCACAGCGCAGCAGCCGAGCGGCACGTGCACGCCTGCCGCCTTCAATCGCCCCTTTTCACGCGCCGCGTTTTAATCCCCGCTTCTCGCGCGCCGCGTTTCAATCCCCGCTTCTCACGCGCGCGCGCGCGCGCCCGTGTCCGCGCAGGTTCCGCATCGACGCGGCTGAGAGCGAGCTCGGGTACAAGCCGGTCATCCCCTACCAGCTCGGTTGGGCCGAGACGATCACTTGGTTCCGGTACGCACTCGACACCTCTAGCGGAGGGATTGTCGGAATTGCCGGAGTCGCCACTCCCCGCGTCTTTGCGCGTGTTTCCGCCGCACCCCACGTTCACAACTCCCCCCCCCCCCCCCCCCCCCCCCCCCCCCCCACCCCACCCCGCCCCATCCCTTGTGCGCTGCCCCCCCCCACCCCCCAACCCCCCCCCCCCCCCATCCCTTGTGCGCTGCCCACCTCCGCCGTGCAGTGAGAACTGGCTGCCCAAGTTTGACAAGTCCGCGGGCGGTTACGCGGGCAAGATCGCGACGCAGACGCAGGCCAAGATTGACATCCAGGCGAGGGGCGCCGGTGCTGCTGCTGCCAAGGGCAAGTCCGAATGAGGTGAGCCGAGGCCGCCGGCCGCGACGGGCGGCCCGCCACGCGCGGCGACCCGCTCGGCGAAGCAAAGATGGCGGCGCGATTCCACACATACGAGCGCGCGCGTGCTCAACCTCAGCGTCTCTCTCTCCCTCTCTCTCCTCCGCTTCTCTTTCGTCCAAACACCCTTCGCATGAGTTCGTCGAGCAGCAGCATGGCCATGAGCATGCCCGCGCAGAAGTTTTCGCACGGCAGTTCCGAGCAGGGTTCTGAGGCGCGGAACCAGGGGGCTTGCGCCGATCCCGGAGCCGCGAGCGCGCGCGACCTGGCTGAGCATGAGGGAATTGCGTGCGCACTAGCCCGTCCATGCTTCTGGGATTGTGTCCAGACCCATGCGCCCGAGTTGCCGACTGTTGCGCGTTGCAGCATCAGCGCTCGCACGTGCATGCACACGGGAACGAGTGCTGCCGCGCGAGGCGGGCGCACGCGCCGCTGGGTGGCTACCCTTGCTTGCGCGTGCCCTATGCCGCCGCTGGCAGAGAGAGGCCGGTCGAGCGCGCGCGCGGTGGGGCGCGCGCGCCAGCCCGAGCTACGGAGAGCGCGCGCCGCTCACTGCCCCGCGCCGCCGCGTGTGCTGGTTGCGACCGACGGGCGCCGCGGCTTGAACGCGGTAAATGCCGCCGCCAGCCGGCCGCGCCGCGAGCCTTCGGCTTGGGTTGACGCGCCCTCGCGCGGCGGCGGCGCGTGCGCCCCGCGCACCGTGATGGTGACGTCGCGCCCGTCGGCGGGCGAGCGCGAGCGCGAGCGCGAGCGCGAGCGTGCACGCGCGCGCCCCGCTGAACGTTGCTGGCGCTGCTCGTCGTCGCGCCGCACCTTGGCGCGCGCGCGCTCGGTGCGCGCGAAGAAGGCGAGCGCGCCGACGCACACGAGGCACACGCAGCCGGCGGCGACGCTCACGCCCACGACGAGCGCGACGCTCAGCGCGCCGTCCTCGAAGGGGTCGGGCCCGCCGGGCGGCTGGGCCTTGCCGCCGCCGCCGCCACCGTTGCCGCCGCCGCCACCGCCGCCGCCGCCGCTGCTGCTGCCCGACGCGCCACCCGACGACTCGGCCATCTCGAATGTGACCTGCATCTGGCCTGGCACGACCTTGGCGCCGACGAGCTCCTCGAAAAGTGTCATGTTGTCCGCGAGGAAGCGCGAGAGGCGCGCGGCAATCTGGCTTGGCGTTCGCGCATCTGACTTGGGAACGTCAATCTGCGACTGCGTCGCGACCGAGCCCGCCCGCACGAGGAGGATGGACATCCACTGAACGGGCGTGTCGGCGGCAAAGGAGACGCCGTCCTTGAATCGGCGGCGATCGAAGCTCACCGGCTCGCCCTCGAGCGTGATGCGCACGAGCACCGCGCCGGTCGTCGCATCGTCGCCGCGGATCCCGCCCGTCGGCGACGGCGGTGGTGGCGGCGCGGGCGCACGTCCCGGCGGAAACGAGGGCGGCGGCGGGCGGCTCGGCGGCGACGGCGGATGACTTGGCGGCGGTGGCTCGAGCGGCGGCGGACTAGGCGGCGGGCGGCTGGGTGGGCTGCTCGGCGTGGGCGGCGGCCGCGGACTCGGTGGGCTGGGCGGACTGCTCGGCGGCGACGGCGGCACACTCGGCGGCGGCGGTCGCGACGGCGGGCTCGGCGGCGGGCTGGGCGGCGGCGGGCTGGGCGGCGGGCTCGGCGGCGGCGGCGGCGGCGGGTTAGGCGGCGGTGGGTTGGGCGGCGGGCTCGGTGGCGGCGGGCTGGGCGGCGGGCTGGGCGGCGGCGGGCGGGGCGGCGGGCTCGGTGGAGGCGGCGGCGGCGAAGTTGGCGGGCTGGGCGGCGGCGGGCTCGGCGGTGGGCTGGGAGGCGGTGGCAGCGGCGGCGGGCTGGGCGGCGGACTCGGCGGAGGCGGCGGCGGCGGGTTGGGTGGCGGCGGGTTTGGTGGCGGGCTTGGTGGCGGCGGGCTTGACGGCGGGCTGGGCGGCGGCGGGCTTGGCGGCGGGCTCGGCGGCGGCGGCGGTGGCGGGCTGGGTGGACTCGGCGGTGGCGGACTCGGCGGCGGGCTGGGCGGCGGGCTGGGCGGCGGCGGGCTGGGCGGCGGGCTGGGAGGCGGCGGCGGCGGCGGCGGGCTGGGCGGCGGGCTCGGCGGCGGCGGCGGCGGCGGGTTCGGCGGCGGCGGGTTTGGCGGTGGGCTCGGCGGCGGCGGGCTCGGTGGCGGGCTTGGAGGCGGCGGGTACGGCGGCGGGCTCGGCGGCGGGCTCGGCGGCAGGCTCGGCGGCGGCAGTGAGGGTGGCTGCGGGCTGGGCGGAGGCGCCGGGCTCGCGATGACCGGCACAACGGGGGGCGGTGGTGGGCTGGGTGGCGGGCTTGGTGGCGGTGGTGGCGGCGGCAGCGGCGGTTCGGCGACCAGCGGCGCGACGGGTGGCGGGCTGTGCGGTGGTGGCGGGCTTGGCGGCGGGCTCGGCGGCGGGCTCGGCGGCGGGCTCGGCGGCGGCGGCGGCGGTGGCAGCGGCGGTCCGGCGATCAGCGGCGCGAGGGGCGGCGGGCTGTGCGGCGGTGGCGGGCTCGGCCGCAAGCGTGGCGGTGGACGTGGCGGTGACGGGCTCGGGGGCAGAGGGCTGAGTGCGCCGGGCGCGGGCGCGGGCGGCGCGGGGCTCGGCGGCGGGCTCGGCGGCGGCGGGCTGGGCGGAAGGCTCGGCGCAGGCGCCGACGGCGGCGGAGCCGGTGGCGGTGGGCTTGGCGGCGGGCTCGGCGGCGGAGGGTCTGGTGGGGGACTCGGCGGCGGGCTCGGCGGCGGAGGCGATGGCGGAGGTGGACTCGGTGGCGGACTCGGCGGCGGGGGCGACGGCGGAGGCGGGCTCGGTGGCGGGCTCGGGGGCGGACTCGAGCGCGCCTCGACATAGTCGAGGCACCGGTGCGTGAGGTAGCGGCCCGAGGGCTTGTACATTGTGATCGCTTGGCATGTCTTGGGTGAGCAGCACGGCGTGAGCGCGCTGCACGTCGCAAGCGCGTCGTCGATACATGGAGACGGACTTGGAGGCGCGGACGGCGGCGCGGACGGCGGATGGTGCGCATAGTTGAGGAGCGCGCGGCGGCTGGGCGAGAAGAGCTCGGGCGCGCGTTGGGTGGCTTCCACGTCGGAAGGCGCTTCGCCGCGCGCGCATTCGCCGCGCGCGAGCGCGAGCGCGACGATGAGGATGCGGCGCGCTAGCATGAGCCGCTACGTGCGAATATCGCTTTGGCGGCAGCTTTTTGGCCGCCAAAACGCGGGACGCTTTTCTATTCCGGGACGCCGCACGCCCATTTTCGGACCGCGCGACTGCGGACGAGCGCGACAGTGCCGGACCTAAGTCGGGCGGTTATGGACTTTTCTTCCAGTGCGGTGGAAAAGTACATCGCGTACGGCACGCCCGCCGCGTCACGCCGCCAACGGCGCGCGTCTGCACCCGCGGCTCCGGTCGGAAGAGGCGTCCTCGCCCTCGCTGGTCGCTATGCCGCGTTCGGTCCACGCGCGGTCCCACGGCGTCTCCCGAGCGAGTCCGCGTGACTGCCGTGACTGACTCACTTGGGGGTCTGGTCCGAGTTGGGCGCGCCCGTGCGCGGGAAAAGTCCGATGGTGGCCGCGAGATGAGCACGCTTGAGGCTGTGTGGGGCAAGGCAGAGTGCGTTTCGCACGAGGGCAAGCCGATCTTCTCGCTGCACGTGCATCCCGACGGCACGCGGCTCGCGACGGCCGGCGGCGACGGCGTCGTCCGCGTGTGGGACCTGCCCGCCATCCTCGCCGACCGACCCGAGGCGGAGAGCGCCGTCGCGGTGCTCGACGCGCACGCGGGCGCGGTGAACGTGGTGCGCTTCTCGGACGGCGGCGCGGCGGGCTCGGCGAGCGAAGGCCCATTCCTTGCCTCGGGATCCGATGACCATACCGTCATCGTCTGGCGCCGCGCGCCCGACGGGGCGCGCGCGCCGCCGCCGGCGTTTGGCGCGCCGGCGCGTGCGCCCGACCGCGAGCCGTGGCGCATCGCGTGCGTGCTGCGCGCACACACGGGCGACGTGGCCGACTTGGCGTGGGCGCCATCTGAGCTCACGCTCGCCTCCGCCTCGGTCGACGGCACCGTCCGCGTCTGGGACCTCGCCGCGCTCGGCGGTGGCGCACGCGCCGGAGGCCGCGCCGGCGCCGTCGCCATGCTGCCGCCCGTCGCGACACTCGAGCCCCACGGCAGCTGGGTGAAGGGCGTGGCGTGGGACCCGCTCGGCCAATACCTCGCCACGCAGGGCGACGACCGCTCCGTCGTCGTCCACGAGCGCCTGCGCAGCTGCGCAGCGGCGCGAGAGTGTGCGCGTACGAGCGCGCCTTTCCGGGGCGGCACCTCCCGGACTTTTTGCCGTCGGCTCTCCTTCTCGCCGGACGGCCGCTTCCTCGCGTGCCCGCACGCCTACACCAAGCCGGCGCACGTCGGCGTCGTCCTGCGCCGCCCGCACGCCGCCGGCGCGCGCGCCGCCGATCGGCCGGCGGACGGTGGCGGCGCGGACGGCGGCGGCGGCGCGGACGGCGGCGGCGGCGCGGACGGCGGCGGCGGCGCGGACGACGGCGGTGGCGCGTGGCGGACCGACTACGAGTTTAAGGGGCATCGCGCGCCCGTGTGCACGATGGCGTTCTCGCCCGCGCTCTACGCGCGCTGTGCCGCCTCGCCCGCGCCGGCACTGTCCGGCGAGCGCTGTCCGGCGGGCACTGTCCGGCGGGCACTGTCCGGCGCGCGCGGCGCCAGCGGCGCGAGCGGCGCTGGCAACGCGAGGGGCGACGCTCTTGCGGAGGATGGCGACGACAGCGTTGCCGATGGCGCGAACGTGCTCTGCGCGTGCGCTGTCGGCTCGCATGACGCCTCTTTTTCAATTTGGCTCACGGCACAACCGCGTCCCGTCCTCGTCGGCGCGGGCGTCTTCGAGGGCGCGATCAACGACGCCGCGTGGGCGCCGGACGGGCGGATGTGCTTCTTCGCGTCCCTTGATGGCACCGTCGCGCAAGTCGCCTTCGCGCTTGACTCGGCCGGTTTCGTCATCCTCGACCGTGCGGCGCGCGCGCGCGCGCTCGCGCGCGCGGCGGAGGCGTGCGCGCACAGCGGCGGCGTGGTCGGCGCGCACGGCGTGGTCGGCGCGCCTGCTGCCGCGCCATCGCCATCGTCGCCGCCGCCGTCGTCGTCGCCGCCGCCGCCGTCGTTGCCGCCGCCGCTGCCGCCGCCTCCATTCTCGGGTGCGGCCGAGGTGGCAGCAGGGCGCCGGCCTGCGTCGGCAAAGCGCCGCATCACGCCGCAGCTCGTGAGCGCGACGTGTGTGCGCGGGCTGGAGCCGCCGCCGCCGCGGCCGGCGGCAACGGTCGGGCCCGGCGCGAAGCGGCGCATCACGCCGCAACTGATCGGCGCGCCGGGCGGAGGCGCGCTGGCGCTGCTGCCGTTGTCGGCGCCGGCGGCCGCGGACGCGCGCGCCGCGCGCGCGTGGCCCGTCGCAGTGGCCGGCGGCGATTTGGGCAAGCGCGCGCGCCGCACCGACGGCGAGGCGCAGGCGGCGGTGGACGCCGAGATCGCGCTGACGGGCGGCAACAGCCCAGCTGACGGCGACGACGCAGCGCGGGCGGCGGGCGCAGGCGCTGATCGCCGGCAGCGCGCGTCGCCCGAGCGCAGCGCGCCTCTCGCGGCGGACGCGATGGGCCTGTTGCCCTTGCTCGAGCCCGCCGTGCCGCCTGTGGCCGGCGGCGCACTCTGCGCAGCCTTTTCGCTGCGTCCGCCGCCGCCGCTGGGCGACGGCCACGGCGTGCGCGCCGGTCCGGCGGAATGCAGTCCGGGCGGCGTCGCGGATGCGGTGGGCTGGACAGTTCTCGCGCGCGCCGAGGCGCCGATCGGCGACAGCGCGCGCGGTGCGATGGCGACGAGCGTGCGCGCCGCGCGCGCCGGCGTCGACGCGTGGGCGGCGCGCGTGCGCGGCGCGGCGATCGCGATCGTCGCCGCGCCGGGTTTCGTCGCGGTCGCGTGCGCCGACGGTGCGCTGCACGTGCTCTCCGCGCAGAGCGGCGCGCTGTGCGCGCCGCCGCTGCTCCTGCCCGCGCCGCTCGTCTTGCTCTGCGCCGATGGGGGCGCGCGCGCGCTCTGCGCGCTGTGCGCCGATGGCGCGCTCCGCGTCTGGCAGCTCGCGTGCGGTGATGGCGCGCACGTGGCGCTCGCGCTTGTGCACAGCTCGTCGGTGCTGCCTGCGCTGCGCGCGGCGCGCGCGCCAATTGCGCGCATACTCCTGCTGCGCGGGGCGCGCGCCGCGTGCAAAGACGCTGCCGGCGCAGAGCGCGCCGCGCGCGCGGACGACGACGACAACGCAGCGCCCGGCCGCGCGACGACGCGCGACAACGCAGCGCTCGAGCCGGCGCTGGTCACGGCGAAAGGGCAGGCCTTCATCTACTGCGCGGCGCTTGATTGCTGGCTCGTCGCGCCCAAAGTGCCGGTCGCGAGCGCGCCGGCCACGTCCATGGAATGTCCAGCGGTGGCCGCGCGCGCGCACCGCGCGTCCGACGCTCGCACGATGGCGGACGCGGGCGCGTCGGCGGCGGAGGATGGGCACTTCGCGCCGCTGCGCGCGCTGCACACGGCCGCGGCCGAGGCCGCGCCGCGCGACGATGGCGCGCACGACGGCGGCGGCGACGACGGCGACGGCGGCGGATCGCGCGAGCCGAGCGGCGGCGTGCCGGACGAGGGAGCGCGCCAGCTCGACGAGTTCGGGTGCGCGCCGTGCTTGCCGCAGCACGCGCTGCGCGGGGTTCGCTCGGTGGGCGAGTGGCTGCCGATTGTCTGCGCCGTGCATGTGCCGCGTCGCCCGCCCCGCGTCCGCTGCTCGCGAGGCCGTGCGGGCCGGCCGGCCGCATCAGCGCCATCGCGATTGCCATGCCGCGCGCGCACCGCGCGCCGCGCTCTCGGCTGAGCCCCGCCGCCTTCTCTCCTCCTTTCCCGCGCGTGGACACGCCTCACGCTCCTCCCTGCCTGCGCCCTGCCCTTCCGTCCCTTCCTTTTTCTTCCGTCCTCTTTCCTCGCCCAGCCGCATCGAGGGCTGCATGTGCGCGGCGGCCTCGCTCGGCTCAGCCGACGAGTACGCGGCGTGGGTGCGTGCGTACGCCTCTGCGGTCGCGCAATATCACGACGAGCCGCGAGCACACGAGTTATGCCGCGCGCTGCTCGCCGCGTGCGAGGCCGAGGGCGGCGGCAGCGGCGGAGGTGGCGGCGAGCGACCAGGTCTCGGCGAGGCCGCGGGCGCGAGCGGTGGACTGGTTGGCAGGCCCGTCGACAGGCGCAGGTCCTTGGCGTTGGGCGCGCAGAGCGCGCGCAGGTTGCTTGAGCAGGACGTGCTGCCCGCGCTCGCGACAAGCGCCGCGCTCCGAGGCCTCGTCGAGCGGCTCCGCCGTGCTTTGCAGTGATGACCTGAATTCGGCATTCCCGCCTTCGGGCGAACGCTTTTCAATCCAAATCCCTCACTTCACGTTAACCTACGCGTGAAGCGGGCGGGGATGCTGGGGTGGGGACGCGCGCGGGAGGCGGAGGGCGGGATGGGCGCGACGCCGCAGGGCTGGCCGGATCTCGAGCTCGGGCCGCCGCTGCCAGCGGCGTGCGAGCTTTGGACGGTCGGCGCGGGCGCCGACGTCGAGCGAGGGCCGCCCCCGCACGTCGAGCTCGCGCTCGTCTGTGTGCGCAAGCTCCGCGCCGCGCTCGGCGCCGCGCCGGGCGATGGCGGCGCGGCGCGCGTGCTCGATTCGCTCGCGACGTCGACCGAGTTGCTCGTCGAGCCGCGCGACGCGTTGGGCCTGCCCTTCGCGCTCGTGTCCTACCGGCAGGAGGCGCGGCCGGGCGACGCGCATCGCCTCGACGCGCGCGCGCTCGCCGGCATCGTGCTCGCGGCCGAGCGGCTGCGCGTGCACGCGGTCTGGCTCGACGCGTGGTGCTTCCGTCAGCCCGGGCCCTACGACCACCGCCTCTTCGTCGCGACGCTCTCCGACGTCGTCACGCACATGGCTGCCGTCGTCTGGCTGCCGCGCTCGCGCACTGACGTTACACTCGGCACCTACCAGCATCGGCTGTGGACGACGCTCGAGGCGATCGCCGTCGTCTCGCGCAGCGTGCCCGTTGCGATCGCGGGCGTCGGGCTGTCGCGCTTCCAACGCCGCCTCGCCGCGCTCGGCTCACTCACGCCGCTGCTGCCCGGTGACGCTCGCATCGTGCGCGCCCCCCCGTGCGCTCGCGCGGCGAGCGCGGGCGGCGCGCCCAAGCTGCGCACCGCGCCGCACGCGCACGACGAGCCGATCGGCGAGCTCGCGCGCCTCAATGGCGCCTTCTACGCGAGCGCGCCGCTCCTCACCCTACTGCGTGCGCTCGACGCGGCGGCCGCGACGAGCGCCGGCGACGCTGCCGACGGGCGCGCGTGCATGGCGGCCGCGGTCGCCGCTGGCGCGCGCGTGTGCGCTTCGCTGTGCGCGCTCTGGCTCGTGCTGCGCGCGCTTGTTCCCGAGCAGACGCTCCTCGCCTCGCACGGCGCGCGCGTGCTGGGTGCGATGGTCGACGCGGCGCGCGCGCCCGCCGGAACGCCGACCGGCGCGTCAGCGCGCGCCGCGCGCCGCGCGCCAGCGGCGGCGGCGGCGAACGCGCGCGCCAACGCGCGCGCGGCGGAGCTGCTCGGTGAGATGCACGCCGCGCTGCCGACGCTGCCGTGCCTCGACCGGATCGACGCGGTGACGGTCAAGCAGCTCGCCAATGCGCTCGCCGCCGGTCGCGCGCGCGCGACGCGCGCCGCGCGCCGCGCGCCGCTCGCGCGCGACGCGCGCGACGCGGCCGCGGCGGTTGGCGAGGGCGCCATCGATCTGGAGCACCTGATCTTCGCATCGTACTGGAGCGCGCGGCTCGAGCCGACGCAGCACGCGTCGCTCCGCGGCGCGCGCAGCCCGCTCGAGTGGTTGCGCGCGCGCGGCGTGCCGCCTCCGCTGCGCGGCCTCGGCACGTCGTGGCTTGAAGCCACTCATTGCACGACTGGCGCGGCCGCCGACTGTCTTGCGGTGCGCCAGCTCCGCCTGCTTGGCTGGCGGTTCGTGACGGCGCCGACGCCCCGGCTCTCGTGCCCCCTCGGCGATGTCACCGGCCTCGCCGTCTGCAGCACCACGGCGCTCGACGCGCCGCGCGGCGCGCGCGAGCTCTGCATGGCGGACGCCGCGCCGCGCGCGCCGTGGGCGCGCGCGGCGCTGCGGCGCGGCGGCGGGTTGTGGCTCCTCTTCGGCGCATTCGCGTGCGGCGAGGTACTCGCGCCCGTCGGCGCCGCCGGCGACGCGCGCGTGCTCACCGCCGTCGGCGCGTCGGCGCTTCGTCTCGCTGCACTCGTAGCCGCGCTCTGCGCAGCCGGGTTGGTGTGCGCGGTGCTCGTGACGGACCTCGGGCGCGAGCTGCGCGTGCGCCCTCTGCCTGCGCCGCTGTTGCCCGCGCCGCAGGGCGCGGCCGAGGCGCTGCTCTTCGCAGCCGCGCTCTGTACACTTGCGCTCCCGACCGTGCTCGCCCTGAGCGTCGAGCTTGCCGGCGGGTCGGAGCGCGAGACGCGCGCGCCGTCGGGCGCGCCCGCGCTCGCGGCGCTGGGGCGCGCGGCAGTGGACTGTGCCGAGTACGCGCCACCGTGGGCGCGCGGCGCCGAGCTGCGCGTCGAGGCCGCCGCGGCGCTCAGCCCAGCGTCGGGCCTCGTGCATGCGGCGGGCGCACATGGGGCCCTGGCCGCGGCGCGCGCGGGTGCGGCTCGCGCGGGCGCGGTGTGGGCGTGCGCGTGGGCGCGGAGCGAAAATGCTCGGCTCGTCGCGCTCACGCTCGCGCTGCGCGCGCGGCTCTACGCGTGCGCGCTCATCGCGATCATCGTCGCCCTCCCACTTGCGGTGCATACACTTGCGCGCGCTCTCCGCGCGGGGCGCGCGGCGGCGCGCGGCGGCGGCGATGGCGACGATGGCGACGCGAGCTGGCGCATCGGCTAATATTCACTCTTCAATTTATTTTTCTCCTTCTCAAAGAATCTCACATTTGAAAATATCCGCGATGCTGCTCGCACGTGTCGGCCGCTTCGCCTCGCTCGCGCGGCCGTTGGCGTGCACAGCGTCCGCGGCGAAGCCGCCGCCCGAGCTCGTCTTCTTGACCGCGCGCCGCGCATACTCTATCCCCGCGCGCGAGTCCAGCTACCTGCTAGACGCGACCGGCGTGGAGACCTATTCGCCCGCGGCGTCCTGGCTGCACTGGGCGATGGCCGCGGGCGTTTTGACGATCGTCGGCACGGTCAAGCTCGCACAGAATTCGACGGCCGAGCAGCGCAAGCGTTGGGGCTGGTCCAAGGCCGACCTGATGCACCTGCACAAGTCCGTCGCGCTGCTCATGGCGGCGGCCATTGTGCCGCGCGTCGCCGTCCGGCTGCTCTCCTTCGCGCCACCCCTGCCGGCCGGCCCGGCTCTCGAGCACGCCGCGGCGCACACGTCGCACGCCGCCATGTATGCCTTCCTCCTCGGCTTGCCCGCCTCCGGCATCGCGATGGCCTACTTCTCGGGCAAGGGGCTGCCCTTCTTCAAGTACACGCTGCCCGGAGCCAAGGTGGCGGACGGCAAATTGGCCAAGAAGTTCTACGGCTGGCACAAGCAGCTCGGTCAGCTCTTCGTCTACCTCGTGCCGCTGCACATCGGAGCAACGGCGCTGCACGCGTGGAAGGGGCAGAACCTGTTCACGCGCTTCCGCTTCAACTGACTGATTGACTCTGGCACGCGCGCCACCGTGTGCCCACGGCGGCCGCAAGCGTGAGCGTGAGCGGCAGCGTCGAGGATGCGCTTCGCGCGCTTGCCGACGGAGCGCACTACGTCGGCGTCGGCGCGATGTTTGCCAGCCCGACCAAGCCGGACAAGGCCGCCGTCGGCCTCCCCATGCTCGAGCAGATGCGCGCAGCCCTAGGGGGCCAGCCGATTGTCGCAATCGGCGGGATTGGCGTCGACACCGCGCCCGCGTGCATCGCGGCGGGCGCTGATGGCGTCGCGCTCGTCTCCGCCATCTTTGGAGCGGACAGCGTGCGCGACCGCTTAGGGGGGGGGGGGGGGGGGGGGGGGGGGGGGGGGGGGGGATCAAAAGGCGATCGTCGGCGAGTTGATCCCCGGCCAGCGGAGGTGCACAGGCACGCGCAACATGCCGCTCGCGCGGTTGGTATGGCACATGCGCTTCCTCACGGCGGTGTCCATCTTGAGCCGGCGCACGTACTCATGCAGGCGAACTTCCGTCTCCGTGCGCCGAAGGGACGAGTGCGCGAAGAGCGTGTCGCCAAAGTACGTCAGGCACGTGACGAACAATTAACCCCTGTCGCCGAGATAAAGGACGAGCTCATATGGCGGCCGCTCGATCGTGAGCAGCGAGAAGGTATATCGAGCCAAGTCGAGGCCGAGCATGATTGCATGCTCCATCCCCTCCACGTCGAGCGAGAGGTAGTCGATGCGCGTGGGCGCGCGCAGGTGATCAAGCACCGCAGTCAGCGTGACCGTCGTCATCGCGCCTCGCCGCGCGGAAGTAGCCGAGCGCGCGGTCGTAACGTTTGGGGCGTCGATACCACCATACTCGGCGTCAAACCGAAATTGGACCACCTGGTTGGCGCGCTCGCCCACAACAGCCGCCACCACGGCGCATCGTCGATGGGCGAGGCGCCACAGATATGCCGGGTTCGCCTCGATGCAAATACCATCCCAACCGTGGTTCTTCTCGAGCGTGAACGTGTTGGACAAGTGCATCGCGTCGTTGGCGGCGAGGTCCACGAAGAAGCCCGACGCGCGTCCTCCGAGGATCAGACTGACCGCAAGGTCCTGCCCCGACTGCGAGCTCGTCATCGGGTTGCGCGCAGTCAGCGCCTGCGCGCCGACGAAAAAGTGCACAGGCTTAAACCCGTCCACGCGGCGAGCCTCGTCGGCCGGAAGCGTCGTGCGGCTGAATGCACGCGCCTCCTCCGAGTCGCCCGGGTACGACACGCGCGCACGGACGAGCAAAAGCAAAGAGCAACATATTACTATCTCGTGCTTCGACATCCGGGGACCCCTCAGCTTTTTAATTTGGGAGAATCGCACTTTTCGGCGCAAAAAACGTGGCGCGCCGCGCGCGCACTTTTCGGCGCACAGAACGTGTTTGCCGCACGTTTGGTATGGGGGGTTCGGCTAGTATTGGCCCGCCGTTAGCGTTGGCCCGCGTTCGTGTTTTTGCGCGGGAGACGCCCAAGTCCATGGGCGGCTCGAGCGGGCGGCTCGGAGGCCAGCTCGGCAGTGCCGCGCGCAACAAGGCAGCCGCCAGCAAGGCCGTGCGGGTCGATGTCGTCCAAGCACCGCGAGGGCGTCTCTCGACGGGCTCGGCGGGGTCGGCGGAGTCGACGCGGGCGGCGGCGGGCCCGGCGCAAACACCATCGGACGCGTTCGCCTTCATGCAGCGGGCGATCGCCGACGGGCAGCAGGCGGCGGCGCTCGAGGCAGAGCTCGCCCGCGTCAAGGCAGAGCTTGACGTGCTCAAGGCGGCGGAGGCGGCGCGCTCGGCGCGCTTGCGGAGAGCGCTGTCGGCCGCGCCGGCCGGCCACACGCGCGGGCAGGGCTCTGCAGCCGCGCAAGCCACGGCTGTTCAAGCCGCGCGCGTCCAGTCGGCGGCGCCGCTCGTCATCGGCCGCAACAAGCAGGCGCGCCGGGTGCTCGCGTCAGTCTCGCGCGGCCAGGAGCTGCTCATCAAGCCCAAGGCGTCGTACTGCCAGTACACCTTTGCGGACGTCTGCGACCTGTGCACGCAGATCACCAACGGGGAGCTCACACTTGCGGAGATCAGGAGCAGCCCGGGCGCGTACAAGGTGCCGCGCAAGACGCTCGAGCGCTGGCTTAAGAAGCGCGAGCGCGACGGTGCGCCGCTCTGGCTCGTGAGGCGCGACGAGCAGAGGCGCACGACGCTGCCTAAGTCTGGCGGCGGCCTGGTGCTTGGCGACGCCGTGGAGAAGAAGCTCATGCTCACGATCGCCGATGGCGCGCTGATGCATTGCCCGTACCGCTACGTTGAGATCGTCGAGCTGGTCCGCGGCACCGCGATCGAGCTCGGGTGCGTCGTCAAGAAGACGGGCTTACCTTACACGCAGGTGACGGACAGCTCTGTCGTCGCGCGCTGCTGCCCGTCGTGCGACATGATGCTTGTCGCGGGTCTGCCTGCGCCCGACGAGAATGGCCACATCTGGTGCGACGAGTGCGGAGGGGCCCTCAGCGGCGATGAGTCCGCGCCTAAAATCTGATTCTGGCTGCATCAGCATGCGGCCGCGACCGCGCCTGCGGCCACGGGCACCTGCCGCCAGCCGCCTGCCGCTGAGTGCCGGCCGGCTGCGCATGAACGGTTGCGCGGCATACTAGCGGCTCATTGGTGGTCGAGTCGTGGTCCTTGAGCACTCTATGTTCGCTCTGTGTGGACTCGGCGAGGAGCCACGCGCAAGCAGCGCATTCACGACTTCACGTGCGCCGCGTGACAGTGTCCACGCTCGACCACCACCACGACGGTGCGCGCGCGGCTGCGCGTGGCAGGCGCATCGTGCATGGCCTCCGAGCGGTTCATTGGTGGTCGAGTCGCCGCCCTTGAGCGCTCTGCATGAAGCTGGGAAGAGGAGCGCGCTCAGCGCGCGCCATGCGCGCGCCCGGTCAGTGTTGGCCCAGAGGAGATTTTTTGGGTCAGTTTGGGCGCGCTGTCGCGGCGCGAGGTGAGCTCGGTGGCCGAGTTCGCCAGTGGCAAAGTTAGCGAGACGGACGTGCCCAAGCCGTTGCCGAAAGCGCGAGGTCTCACGCCCAGCCGGACGGGCGTCAGCCATGTTGGCGTTGCGACTGGTTTTGGCGGTTATCGTGGGCCAATACTTGCCGAACCCCCCATAAGTCCGGATCCGGACTCGCACTTTTCGGCGCAGAACTTGCATATTCGCATAAGCGCGCGAAGATGGTGTGGCGCGCCTTTACTTGCCGTGCGTCGCGCGTGCCCGCGCCAAGTCAGTGGCTTCGAGCGAGGCGGGTTGTGGTGCACGCGTGGGCTGGGACATTGTCTGCACGCTTTCGCAGCGCATGTTGCTTGTTGTTCGCACGAGCCGCGAGCCGTTCCGCGAGCCGTATCGGCTCGCGCGGCGCGGCGCGCCAGGGAAGTGCGCGAGCGCGCGCCGGGTGAGCACGCGCGGGCGATGCAGGGGCGATGCAGTGCGCATGGACCCCTCGCACCAGCGCACGCGGCTATTACCTCACGTGCGCGCGCACGTGCACTCGCGCGACTGCGCGTGCGCGCGTGGTCGCTCGAGTGTTTGCACTCGCCGTGAACGAGGTCACGCGCGCGCGTGGTGTGCGTGTGCGAGTCGCGCGCGTGCGACACGAGGGTGTGCGCCTGTGCACATTCATGCACAACGCGCGTGCGCTTGCCGCGCATCGCTGCGTGCACGTGCACGTGGATAAATGAGCAGCAGCTAAGCGCTCTGCGTGCCCCCGACGTGGTCAAGAGGGTGCAGGGCACGCGAGAGCTCGCGGGAAGGATGGCTCACCACTGCACGGTCCTCCTCGACAGCGCGGAACACGTCTACCAGGTGGGCAGGCTGAGCAGCTCGCATCCGGGCGGCTTGCAAACGTCGAGCACGACAGAGCCGACGAGCTGGTCGGAGTCCACGCACTCGGGCGCGATCAGCAGCGCGAAACGCCGCGTCGACGCGCTGCCCGCCGCCACGTCGCGCTCCATCACCATGTCGTCGCCCATGATGGCGGTGAGCGGCTCGAGCTCGGCATAGGCCTCGTCGGCGTCGTCGACCATCACGCGAGGCAGCGATGCGACTGTTTGACACGTCTTTGCGTGCTGGGCTGAGCGCAGCTTAGCGTGCTTCCTGTTTGCGCAGCGCGCAGCGTGCCGCGCGCTCCCCGCCGCGCCGCGCGCACGCACATGCCTGCAGCGCACGGCGGCTCGACACCGCTAACCTTTTGTGCCTCTTGCTCCGCGCCCTCGCGCGCGCGGCACGCGGTGGGTTCGCTGATGGTCTGCGCGCTGATGGGCTGGGCGCAGCTTAGCTTGCTCTGCCCAGCGCAACACGCCGCGCGCCGCGCGCGACCGCGCGAGCGCGCGAGCGCGATTGGCGGCTCTTGCCCAGAGAGGTGCGCGCGGCGCGGCTGCTGCCGCTGTCGCCCCCGCCGCCGTTGCGTGCGCCGCCACACGCGCCGCCATGCGGCTAAAACGCTCACGCGCCCGCGGCCTGGTGCGCTGCACGCTGCGCGCAGGTATCGCGCCTCGTGCGCCTCACCGCGGGCGCCATCTGGGAGACACTCGGGTGGGAAGAGCTGTACGTGCACCTCGAGGCGTTGGACCTAGCCGCTCAAGTGGATCGCCCGAGGCCGCTCAGTTGTCCCGCCAACGTCCGACGCGCGCGGCCGAGCTGCTCGCCGCGGCCGCGCGCGGCAGAGCCGACGGGGCGGATGCCGCGCGCGCGCTGCTCGGCGGCACGCCGCGCCTGCTCGTCGTGCTCCCCTGGGTGCCCGTCGCCGCGCCGTCCGGCGAGCCGCCGCGCCCGGTCGGGCTGCTCGTCGCCGACCGGCCGACGGACGACTCGCGCCCCGCCGCGCTCGTGCGCTACGACTTTGCGCCGCTCGACGCGGACGTGGCCGTCGCGGTCGGCGCGCATGCCGTCGCGCTGGCCAATGCGATCTGGCCGCTGCTCGCGGCCGAGGGGGAGCCGCAGCCATCGCCCGTCGTGCGCTCGCAGCCGCGCGGCGGCGACGATGGCGCGCGTGCGCTCGCAACATTCGCGTGCCTCGACGCGCTGATGACCGCCGGCGTCGGCGCGCACGGCCTCGCGGGCGGCGCGGGCATGCTGCCCGCGCTGGTCGCGCGAGGCGCCGCGGCCGTCCAGCGCGAGCGGCAGCTGCGCGCGGTCGCCGAGAGGCTGGGCGGCACGGTCGCTGGCTGGCCGGACACGGGCGCGAGCGCGGCGGGCGCGAGCGTCGACGAGGAGGCGCGCACGTACGAGGTCGGGGCGGTCATCGGCGAGCTTTTAGTTCCGGATCAGGTGGCTGGGCTACGACGAGAGCGCCGACACGTGGGAGCCTGAGGCCAACGTGGGCAGCGACCTCGTCGCCCAGTTCCGCAAGACGTGCGACGAGCAGAAGCGGCGCGCGGGCGGATCGGGCAGCGGCAGCGGCGGCGCGGGCGCGGCGTCGGCATTGGCGTCGGCGCCGCTTCGCGCGCACGGCGTCTCGGGCGCCGCGGGCAAGCGCGCCGCGGCGGGTGCCGCCGCGCGCGCGCGCGACGCCGCGGGCGCGCTCGCGCCGAGCGTTCCCCGCGCGCGCGGCGTCGAGAGCGCGCGCGTGGACGAGCCCGCTGCGCCGAGCGCGCGCGCCGCCGGCGGCGCGACGGCGCGCACGCGCGGCAGCGTGCTCCCGGGCTTCGTGGTCAGGCGCTCGACGCTCAACGCGGGGCCGCAGGCGGTGACGGCGCAGCCCGGTGCGCGGAAGGAGCAGCGGCGCATCGCGGCGGCCGTGCACAGGCTCACGACACAGGCGTACCGCGTCATCAACAAGGTGGTGCGCGACGAGGCTGCGGTGGCGAGCGCGCAGGCCGCCGGCGCGGCGTCGGGCGGCCCGTCGACCAGCGTGCACACGTCGACCACGATGGACAGGGGAACCGTCCGCGCGATCTTCTCGGCGATCGGCTGGCACAAGGACGAGAGCACGTACGGTGCAGCCCCCCCCCCCCCCCCCCCCCAACCCCCCCCGCCGAGCAAGCCGCCGCGCAGACCAAGGCGGCGACGGCGCGCGCCGTCGGCGAGATAGCCGAGGGCGTCCAGCCCGTCTGCGCGGTGGGCCTCGCGCAGATCCTCAGGGAGGAGGCGACGCAGGTGTCCACCGCGTGCCTGGTGCACCCATCGCGCGTCGAAAACGGGCTGCTCCGCGACGTTGTCCGCGCGGCAGTCGAGCGCGACGAGGCGCTCTTCGCGCGCCCGAGATGTAGCGAAACGCGCGCGTGCGCGAGCTGCGCGAGCGGCTGCTGCGTGGCGACGTGGCGGGCGCGCGCGCCAACTGCCTCGCCGCGCTCAACGACTACCTGCCCGACATGGTCCTCCACGGCATCGACTACGGGTGCACGCCCACGTGGAACTACAACCGACACACGACGCGCTACTTCCTCGTGCAGATCCGCAACCTGCAGCACGTGGCCTCTGGTTGCCTGCTGCAATCCCGCCGCATCGCTTTGCAAACGAAAACGCTGGCTTCGTCGCGCGCTCAAGCACGCCTGTTTTGATCGACGGGTTCAACCAGAGGCCATCCACATCGGATGGAAGCGAGCCGTCCATTGGCGCCCAGTGGTCGTGTTTTTCTGGCCGCATTGCGACGCTGAGCGACGAGGACAAGGAGAAGATGTGCATCAGTTGGCAGTCTTTCCGCAGGTGCGCCGTGTGCAAGTGCCACATTCACACAGCGTTCAGGTGCCCAGACGTACGGCAGGGTGACGAGGAGGGAGAGCTCTTTTGTGCGCATTGCTTTGCCCTCAACAACTTGAATGGTTCTTGGCGTGACCTCCCGCTAGGTGGCGGCCGACAGTATGCCAGAAGTTTTGGACGTCTCGGCCGGCGACGACAGCGACTTCGCTCCCTGCGCGCAGAAGGACAAACAGCAGCGACCCACACCGAGCTGGTGGCCTTGGTGCTGGTCATGGCGGGGCGTCGAGCCGACAGCTTCAGGCGTGCACAGTCTGCAAGCAGCAGGGGCACAACTGCATGCAGCAGGGGCACAACATGCGCACTTGCCCTGTCCAGGCTCAGCGCCGGGGCATTTAAGGGTCATGTCAGGGGCGCTCGTAAGCAAGCGGCGGTATGATGCAGCGTGCCATGGGCGAGCTGGATCGTACACACACGATTGCTAGATCGCACGACAGTCGCTGAGCGCCGAATTGTAGACCATCGCATCGTGCGGCGTAAAATACTAACGACGCTTACAGGCGGGTCAGCAGGAGGGGCGCGCACGGGGCCGAGGCGTGACGGAGGGAGCGAGCAAAAGGGCGCACGCAACATCAGGCCGAAATCAGGGCGTCGACCCTGTGCACGCCGGCAGCGGGAACGGCAATACGCACCATGCGCCGAAAAGTGCGCACCATGCGCCGAAAAGTGCGCAAAGCGCGCACTTTTCGGCGCAGACGCCATCGTGCGCCGAAAAGTGCGCGCGCCACGTTTTTTGCGCCGAAAAGTGCGATTCTCCCTTTTAATTTTCAAACAGAGAAACAGAGAACCATGAGGGAGGTCTCCCATGAGCGCCACCCTCAAGCGAGCGCATGGAGAAGACACTGCGCGCGGGCGCGCGACTGGACGCGCGCTGCGCGGCGAGCGGAGCGATGATCCGCAGGCGCGCATGGATGAGCTGCGCATGGCCTCGCGCGGCCATCGTGCCGACGTGCGAGATGAGCACCCGCCGCGCGGTCGCCGCGGCGGCCGCCGCGCTGAGGCACGAATGCGAGTGCACTTTGCGCCCCGCCGCCGCAGAGATGTCAGCGATGAGGCTGTAGAGGCCGGCACTGCCCTCGCCAAAGCCGCCCACGACCGCACCACGCACGGGCGCCACCGAACGGTACTTGGCCTCGATCGGGCCGATCGTCGCGTTCTCGGTGCCCGCGCCCGCCTGCGCAAGGCCAAACGCGCGGTCAAGCGCGCGCGCCTTGCGCAGGTACTCCGGGGCGATGGCGCGCTCGCGTCGGGCGACACCGTCGTGCGCGCCGGACGGGTACCACGATTCGCAGAAGCTGATCGTCTTCACCTCGACGAGCTCGAGGCCACGCGCGGCATCGTGCTGGAGTGTAATGTTCGGCACCGGGACGCGCGAGCGTCGTGCTGTCCCCGTGCGCGCGCCCATGGCGTCGAGCACGTCCTGCGGGATGGCTGAGCGGTAGAACGAGCTGTCCTCCTGCCGCGCGTAGCAGCCAGCGTTGCGCGCGGCCGTCGTGAGCTGTTCGACGAGCGGATCATGCCGGTAGCGGGCCTCGTGGTCGCCGCACGCTGACGCCGTGACGAGGTTGTCGCCGTGCCGATCCACCGTGCCGTCGCCCGCGCGACCGGCGACGTGGAGGCGCTGGCCGACAAACGGTGCGCACGCGGGGCTCGGCGCGGCCACATACCGCGCAAAGCACTCGCGAAAGTCCTGCGGGCGCAGCCGCTCGTGCGCGGGCAGGCACGAGAGGAACGCACGTGACAGCGGGTCAGCGGCAAGGATGGCGGCGCGCGCGCGCGACTGCAAAGG
The DNA here is from genome assembly GCA_019448385.1 of Diacronema lutheri. NCBI lineage: Eukaryota > Haptophyta > Pavlovophyceae > Pavlovales > Pavlovaceae > Diacronema > Diacronema lutheri. The sequence continues at coordinate 144,534 of JAGTXO010000032.1, forward strand.
TACGCCGGTCACAAGCTCCGTGAAGCGAGAAGCGGACGCGTCCTATTGGTTATTATTTTTGTGTTTCACAATATACTTTTTCAGGCCTTTGAATCAAGAATTAAGAAGAAGTATAAATACAAGAAGACTAAAGAAGACTAGTATGGAAGTGTCACCGCTCGAGGGCGCGGCGCTCGCGCTGTCGGCGATGTTCTTTGTCGCGCTCGCGCTGCTCGTCAAGATCGACGCACTTCGCCGCGCATGCCCACGCTTTCTCGGCGCCGCGCCTGCCGCCACGCCCGATCCGCACGACGCGGCGTACAACTTTCAGATGGCGCTCAAGATCCGGCGACCGCGCCTCAACGACGACGATGCGGGGCTGGACGAGATGGATCTCGCGCTCGGCGATGCGCTGGTACGTGTCTCCGTGCCCTTTTGTCGCAGCTCGTTCAGCTGGGCCGTCGAGTCCGTCGCCGTCGATTCGGAGGGCGGGGCGCGCTCGCAGCAGGCGCACCACTCGGTTGAGTCCCTCGCGACGCCGCTCGGCGGCGGCGGCGAGACGCGCGCGAGCATGCGTGCATCGACTAGCGACCCGATCTCAAGCGTGCCGCAGGCGCCCGCCGCCGGCGCTGCCTCCGTCTTCCTCAAGTCGGACGCGGACGGCACGGTCTGGCTGCGGTGGATGGGCGATCCCGCGCCGATTTTTGAAGTGCACGCGTCCGCGCTCCACCGGACGGTGCTGCGCGCGATCCCGCTCTCGCTGCTCGAGGTGCAGCGGCTCGCGCAAGAGCGCGCGCACTTCCTCGTCGCGCTCGAATATACACGCGAGCGCGCGCTGCTGGAGATGGGCGGCGCAGACAGCCCACTTGTCGAGCTTGCGGTTCCATACCTCGAGTTCCGGCTTCGACCGGACGCTCAGCTCACCGTGCGCGGCGCCGCGCCGCGCGAGCGAAGCCCGGTCTCCCATCTGCGCTCGTCCCCCCCCCCCCCCCCCCCCCCCCCGTCCCCATCCCCCTCTCCCCTGCCAGAAAACCCATCACACTCATGTGGCCTCCCCCCATGCATTGCCCGCGCCACGCGGGCCGTCGCGCACGCCCCTTCACTCGCAGTTTGCGCCGGGATCCGCCGACTTTGATGGCGGGCGTGCGTCCAGCCGGCCGCTCGGCGCACTAAGCAGGGCGCTTCTTGCCTGCGACCGTCTGCTCAGCGAAAAAGGTGTGTGCAAGTGGCACGGCGCCACGGCCACAGCGCTGCCCCGGACAGCGCTGCCCCGGCAGCGCAGCACGCGCTGTTCGCGCCGCGCCTCGCCTCGCCCCGCACAGCGCCGACTGAACGCCAGCCCACGGCCGCTGCGCGGACTCCGCCATGCTGTCCGGGGCGGGCCACCCTCTGCACTCCGGACGCCAAGCTCTTCATCCGCGCTCTCCGCCCCTTGGCCCTCGGGACCGACCGCGGCGCCCGCCGCCATCGTTGCTCACACATCGCCCCGCCAGGCCTCCCAGAGCTCACCGTCGGTGTCGAGGCCTCCATCTCCGCAGCCGACGCGGCCTCGCTCGGCCTCGCAAGGCTACGGGCAGCGGCGGTTCGTCAAGCGGTGCTCGCGCACATCCACACGCAGATCGGCGAGCGCGGCGCGACCGGCCCGCCGGCCGACGGTTCGCACGCGTCGAGGCTCGTGACGCGCGCGTACGGCCGGCGCAGCTGGGTGCGGCCCGGAGAGACGAGCATAAGGGTGCGTGCGCGCGCCGCAACGAGCCTCGCGACCTGCGATGAGCCTGGCGACCTGCGCACGCCCTCCAAGCACCGCAACGCACGCGGACCCGGGGCAGACCGCCAAGCAGCGTAGTCCGCTCAAATCCCTCCCCCCCCCCCCTTCCCCCCCCCCCCCCCCCCTTTCCCTCGTTTTCAAAAAACACTATATACGGCGCGGTCCGGGCTGGTCCGGCCAGTGTAAGGCTGAGAGTACGACCCGGGTCGTACAATCAAGGGTTAAAAGCCAGCCAATGAGCGCTCGAGGGGTCGGGGCGAGGCTTATGACGAGCCTAGGACCGAGACACCCTCCTGACCGGCCGATTTGGAGTAGAATTCGGGGTCGAGCGGGCGCGGCGGACGGAGGGCCCGAGCCGGGCCGACGGAGGGTCCGACCCCGGAATGCGGGCGACCGGAAGGGCTTGGGTGATTTACGCCTAGTAGAATAGAATGGCGGATTCCGGGGGGGCTCGCAACTGGCATCGCGCAAGCTGAGGCCCCCTGACTGACCGGACCGCGCCGAGTGCGCGTGCACCCCGTGGAGGGCGCGGCCAGTCGGACACTCTTCGCGACTGAGCTCGCCGCGGCATACCGTGCGCTGCGCCGGCGCGCTACTTGCCGTTGGCCGAGCTGCGGGTGTTGCGCACCGCCGTGTTGCGCAGCCAGCGGCTGGATGCGCCGGTGGCCGGAACCTTGGCGCGCTTTGGCTAAGCGACCTCGGCCTGCACAGACTCGAACGCGTGCGTAAACTCGAGGCGTTGCAGGTGGCGAGCACGTGAGTTCGCGTAGGAGGTCTTGTACTCGGTGGCCTGACTGTCGACCGACGAGAGCTTGGGCGAGTTCGGCGGCACGTTGGCTCACTTGGGCTCGGTGCGCGGCTCTGCCGGCGCGGGCGCGGGCGCGGGCGCGGGCGCGACGCTTCGGACTCGCTGCCCGGCTCTGCCTGTGCGGGCGCGATGCACTCGGACTCGATGCCCGGCTCTGCCTTCGTGGGCGCGGTCGCGGGCACGGGCGCGCCCTCGACCCCGTCGCGGTTGAAGACATCGAACTCGACGCACACGCCGTGGTCCTTGAAGTCGGTGGCCTCGCTGTCGTTCGCGTAAGCCTCGGGCGAACTCGCAACGAGCGACGACATCTCGGCGTGGAGCCAGCACATCTCATGCTGCACCGCGTGTTCAGGTTCTCGAGCGCTCCGTTGAAAGAGTCACTCTCACCGAGGCGCTCGCTGCATTACACCAGATAGCCATCGAGCTTGTGAGCGTGCTCGTGCGCCCGTGCGAGGTCCTTGGAGAGCGCGTCGGCGCGCGCGCACATGCCGTCGCATGACTTGGCCGGTGTCATGCTGTGCTTCCAAGGCCTGGTGCTCGGCGTTGAGCGTGTCGTGATCCTCGCGAACGAGCTGCAACCAGCTGCAGCAGCCGCGCGACGCCGCTGTCGCCGACGATGCGCTGGAGCATGTGGCCCATGAGGTGTGCGCGGCACGTGGCGAGCGCCACATTTTTGCGCAGCAGCGCGAGGATCCGGGCGCCGCGGACGAGCCGGCCCATGCACTTGAGCGCGTAGATTCGGCCGCACATGCACGCGCCGACGACCGAGTCGGCGGGCCCGCCGTCGAGCCAAAAGTTGGCCTCGGCCGCATCGCGGCGGCGGGCGACGCGCTGAAGGATGCGCACGCGGTAGTGCCGGTCGACGAGCAGCTCGTCGCCGAAGATCTCGTCGGGCAGCAGCTCGGAGACGTTCTGGGGGTACATGCTGTGCGAGCGTGCACGCGACGAGATCTCGTCGGGCGTGCCGTCCGTTCGTTCAGAGCAGAGCGCGTCGGACCGGCAGACAGACGATGCAGCGCGCGAAGGCACCTGCGGCGCGCGGCGTGGCCTCGCGTGCCGTCACGAAGCCGCCTGCGCGCACTGCGGAGGCGGCGAGCGCGACGAGGGCGGGCGCGGACGAGGTGCTGAGCGGCGTCACGTACGCGCCCTCGCTCGCCGAGCTCGACGCCGCGGCGCTGACGATGCGCGCGGCGTACCACACCGACCGCCCCTGAGACGATGCGCGGCGCCCGCGGAGGACTGGTCCGTTGGCGCGCAAACCGTGGGCGAAAGGGCGCGAAGCCAACGGCCGTCCGCGCACGTTCAAACGCGCGCATACGGGTGGCATCCTCCCACCTTCGGCGCCGCTTTCCAAAAGGGTGTAGGGTGTAGGGTGTAGGATGCAAAACAAGCCCTCCCCACATTTGGGCCCGACGTCATTCCTTCTTCGAAGCCGTGACGTTACTCACATACGAGTACCTTTACTTAGTGTAGGATGGATCTATTCTCTAAGTATTTGCATAGTGTAGGGTGTAGGATACGTACGGTTATGAAAGTCCCATAGGGGGGAGAAGGAATGACGCTGTGACGAAAGAAGGAATGACGTCGGGCCCAAATGTGGGGAGGGCTTGGTTTGCATCCTACACCCTACACCCTACACCCTTTTAGAAAGCGGCGGCGCCTCGGAGCATGGCGGCTCGACAGCATGGCGCCTCGACAGCATGGCGTCGTCCAGCGTCACGCCGCGTCGTGGTCCTGCCGCTCCTCCGTGGCGCACGGATGGCGCTCCTCCGTGACGCAGCCGAACGACGCCGCGGCGTCACGGCCCGGGCGCAGTCGCCATCCTGGACGCCACGGATGGCGAACCGGTCGACGAGATCCGGCACGAGGACGTCTGCGCCATCGCCACGCAGCTCGACTGCGTCTACACGGGGCTCACGGGCTCGATGTTTGGCACCAAGTGGAACGTGTGCGGGGTCATGCTCCCGAAGCGCGCCGAGCAGCGGCCGCAGCCCGGCTCGGACGCCTTCGCCTCGTACAGCGTGGCCGCCTGGGCCGACACGTTCGACTCCACGGGGCTGTACGTGCCCGACGAGCGCGAGCGCGCGGCGGCGCTCGCGGCGGTGGCCGGTCTGCGCACGGCGCGCGCGCCGGCCGGGCCGGGCGGGCGCGAGCTCGCGCGCGCGCAGGGCTACGATCGCGCCGAGCAGGCTGCGAGCGCGGCGGCGGCGCGCGCGGCGATGGCCGAGACCGGCCAGCAGCGCGCGCTCCACGGCGCGGTCGTCGACTCGGCGCTGCGCGGCGTGGGCGACCGGCTGCACTTTTGCGACGCGCCGGGCGGCACGGGCAAGACGTTCGTCGAGCGCGCCATCATCGCCGCCGTGCGCGCGGATGGGCACGCGGTCGTCGTGTGCGCGTCCTCGGGCGTCGCCGCCACGCTGCTGCCCGACGGCCGCACCTTCCACTCGACCTTCAAGGTGCCCGTCGGCGCCGACTCGGACGGGCAAGCCGTTCAATGGCGTGCCGCGCTCCGAGCGCGGGCGCTCCGTGGCCGCCGCGGCGAATGATCGTGGGGGACGAGGCGCCGATGCAGAAGCGGGGCCGCCTCGACTCGCTCGATCGGTGTTTGCGCGACGTGACGGGCGTCGACGAGCGCTTCGGCGGCAAGACGTTGCTGCTCGCCGGCGACTTTTGCCAGTGCTTGCCGGTGGTGCGGCGCGGCTCGCGCGCGCAGATCGTGCGCTCCTGCCTCGAGTACTCGGCATCGTGGCAGCACGATCGGCCGTACGCCTTGGTCGAGAACTCTCGCGCCTCGAACGCGGCGCGCGACACGGGCGACGCGCTCGGCGCGGGCGAGTGGGCGAAGCTGCCGCGCAGCCTCGGCGACGGCGCCTTTCCCGCGGCGGTGCCGCCTGCGGGGGCCATGCCCGGCGCATTCCCGCTCGATCCCGTGCAGCTGCCCGAGGCGTCTCGGCCTACCCGGCGGAGCTCGTAGCCACTCGCCTCCTCTCGCTCGGCGAGGGGCTGTGCAGCGGCACGCGGCTGGTCGTGCGCGGCGTGCGCGCCGGCGGCCGGCTGCTCGAGTGCGCGCGCCCCGGCGCGGCCGCCGGGCGCGACAGCACCGTGCTCATCGCGCGCATCGACCACCACTCGCCCGACGAGGGCACGTTCGCGTTTGCATGGCTGCACCGCCAGTTCCCGGTGCGGCCGGCGTAACAAGGCGCAGGGTCAAGCGCTCGGGTGCGCGGGCGTGTGGCTCGCCGAGCCGTGCTTCACGCACGGCCAGCTCTACGTGGCCGCTTCGCGCGTCGGGCACGCGTCGCGCATCCGCTTTGCGCTTGGCCCGGACCATGTGACGCGCACCGTCGTCTTCAAAGAGGTGCTCCGCGCGGTCAGCGGTGGCGAGGCGGCGGCGGCGGCGGCGGCATTCGCCGCGGCCGCCGTCGCCGCCGCGCGCGAATGCGCGGCGGCGGCGCGCGGTGGCGGCGGGCGCGGCGGGCGCGGCTCGGACGGCGCGCGCGGCGCCGGCGGCGGGCGGCGCGCTGGCGGCGGGCGCGACGCCGGCGCGCGGTGCTGCCCAGCACCCGCCGGCGCGACGCCCGTCGCGCCGCTCGCGGCCGACACGCAGCCGGCGGGTGCTCGCCAACACCGCGCGCCGCGCGACTGGCCCGCGTACCTGCGCGCCCTTCTAGGGCGCGCAGGGCGGCGCCAATGCGGCCGGCAAGCAGGGGCCTCAAGCCGGCGCGCTGCCCGACGCCGCGTGGGTCGCCGCCGCGCGCGTGCCGTCGGCGCTGCCGCCGTCCGGCGTCGCGCTCGCGCCGCTGCCGCAACCTCAGCCGCCGCCGCCGCCGCCGCCTGCCGGCAAGCAGGGCAAGCGCGCAGCGGCGGCGACGGCGGTGCGCGGCCCGGCGAGCAAGCGGTAGCGGTGCCGCCGAGCCGGGGGCGGGCTCCGTGGGCGACGCGGCTTGGCCCGCCACTCGCACCACTCGCGCCGGGCGCGCACAACGCGCCGTGGTCCGCTGCGTGGCCGAGCGAAAATGCGGTCCTGGCACGCCATGCGGGAGAGGCCGTACAGCGCGTGAGCTTGGGCCCGTGATTTATTACTCATGGATTTATTACTCATGCCATGGCGTCGCGCCACGATTACGCCCGTGGCCCCGGCCGCCAGCCTCGCGCCGCTACGCCGTGTCGTCGCGGCCGGCGCACACAGCGAACTGTGTGTCCGCGGCACATGCCCGGCTGCTCGCGAGCTGCAAGCTTGCCGAACTGCTCGCGCTAAAATGGCGCGTTGCGGGCGTGCCCGCGCACCGCGCGTATGTTCCGCGCGTTCCAGGCGCGCCGCGCCGCGCGCCGAAGCGGCGCGCGGCGCACGTGCGGCCGCGAGCCGAAGAGGGGCCGGCGCGACCGGCCGCGAGGCAGACGCAGACGCTCGGCGTGCCGGTCGACGCGTCGTCCAAATCCGCGTCGGGCGGATGCGCGCCTAGGCCGGCGCTGCGTGCAATCGGCGCGGGTCGCCGCCGCATGACGAAGCATGCTTCCATCCGGTGCTCGGCCACGCGCTCGGGCGTAACGTTCGCGCCTGTTCGGCCGAGGCGCACTCGCCGTCCCCTCGCGCCGGCAATGCGCGTGCGTGCCAGCACGCCGGCAGCGGAGGATGCCACGGCAGCGGCGAGCGGGTCCCCGCCGGTGTGCCGCTCGGCGCCCCGTCACGCGCAACGCGCGCGCCGCCCGCTGAACGCGCACAATTGCCTGGGCAAGATCGTCCCGCGCTCACGCCGCCGTCGCATCGTTCCATGCATGGCGCCCGGCTCGTCCGTACCGCTTTCGGGCAGTGCCGCGACGCCCTTTTTCAAAGGCGGGTGCCGCGCTGATTCGTCATCGGCCACCATCCATCTGGCCCTCTAAAGCCGGTTTGCGCGTGGGCGCCCGTCCGGTGCGAGAAGCGGCTCGCGTCCTCGCGCGGGGCGCCTCCGCGCCAGGCGCCCGGCGCGCGCTCGTCTTGCCGCGCCACCACGCTGATCTGCGCCCAACCCTCGCTCGCCTATTCCCCCGTCGTTTCTGCTGCGTAGCCCGCAACAGCGCGCGCATGACGCGTGCACGGCGCAGCGCCTGGAGCAACTTCCGAGTCGTCGGCCGGCAGCCTGTGGGGGGCGCGTTCATCGGCCCGATGTGGCCGGTGAGAGTGCCCGACGTGCCGCGTGGTGAGCGCCTGCACGGCTCGCCGGGTTCGGCGCGTTCCCAGTCGGCCTCTCTCCGACCCGCCGTAAACCTTGCGTGCGCACCCCGCACACCCGGCGCTGCGCGGCGCGGCGCAGGCGTGAAAAACGAGGGCAACGCGTGCTACGTGAACGCCCTCGCGCAATCGCTCGTCGCCTTGAACGTGCTCCGTCCGATGCCCCGCTCCGCTTCGCGCCGTGCGGGAAGAGTCGAGAAGGCGCTTTTTCGGGACTTTGGCACGCTGCTCGAGGACACCGAGGCGCCGGCACAGCTGTGTCTTGTGTCCGTCGTCGACGTCATCTTGGGCCGTGGCACGCGAGGGACGCAGCAGGACGCTGCTGAGTTCTTCCAGATGCTACTCGGCCGAGTGCCCGGGCTCGCTGCTGCCTTCGAAGACGACAGACGCGTAGTGCTCGAGCCGATCGCTGTGGCCTCGAGCGAGCGCGGTGAGGGCATCGCCATCCTCGTCAGCATTGGCGGCGATGCGGCGCGCACGCTCGCACACGCTCTGGGGGGCGTCGCTGGGCCGCCGCAGGGTGGCAGCCCGGACGCGTGCCGCTCGGACGTGCTCATGCCAGCCAGCATTGCCGTCGAGGTGCCGCGCACGACGCGCGGCAATGGCTCGCAGTGCAAGAACAAGCACGCGTTCGTGTGCGCGCCGCGGCTGCTACTCGGCGGGCGCGACTACCTCCTCGTCGCCGCCGTCGTGCACTTGGGCGAGGAGTCGACGAGCGGGCACCTTGTCGCCATCGTGCTCCGCAACGGGGCTTGGTTTCTGTGCGACGACGACAACGTGCGGCGGCGCGCACGGCCGCTTGGCGCCGCGACCGGCGGTTGATCGCAGCCGCAGCCGCCCCGTCCTCCCGCGCGGCACGCGCGCGTGGCCTGAAAGCTCGCGCCGCGCGCCTGCCGCACGCACGCGCGTTGCCCGCGCAGATGCACAACTTGTCTCAGTCCGACGCGCTGGCGTGGGCAAGTGGTGCGAGCATGCTCTTCTACAGCCGGCTCGACGCGGAACCGTTGGACCCGGCGCTGGGCTCAGCGTCACCGCCGTCGGCCGCATCGCCTGCGTGGCCGAGCTCGGCGCCCGACGCGCCGACCCTGTCGGCAGCCTGGTCGCGGGTGCGGCAGATGGCAGCGGTGCCAACAGATGCGACGATCGGCATCGCGGAGACGGCTGCAGACACCTCTGCGGCGGCGATCGGCCCAGCTGCGTGCGAGGCCCGCCAAGTTGTCTCCGCGACGCGCGCATTGCCAATGGCGGTGAGTGCCTCGCACGCGCACGCCGTCCGCTGTCCACAGCGTGGCGCCCGGCGCTTGCGTTCGCGCCAGGTAAAGTTTGCGCGTATAGCGTGCAGCACCCTCACGCATCCCCTACGCCTCCCGCCCGCCCGACCTCTTGCCCGCCGGCCGCGCGCAGGACCAGCGCACGCCAATTGTTGGGCGCGGCCAAATCTGGGCATGCGCAAATTTTGAGCCGGCAGCGGAGGGCGGGGATGCGCAGCACAACTGGCGCAAGCGCACGTGGTGCCCGCAGCACGAGCAGCGCGAGCAGCGCGAGCAGCGCGAGCAGCGCGAGCAGCGCGAGCAGCGCGAGCAGCGCGAGCAGCGCGAGCAGCGCGTGCAGCGCGTGCAGCGCGAGCAGCGCGAGCAGCGCGAGCAGCCCTGGCAGCCAGCGCGGCCAGGCCTCGGCGCGGGCGCTGGCGTTCGGCCCGCTGCTCTGCCGCCGAGCCATCCGCGCGCCAGCATGCGCGCGAGCAACCGCTTCGAGCCGCTCTTGTTGGCCGAGGCGGACGTGCCCGCCACCGAGCCCGCCGCCGCCCAGCCCGCCGCCCAGCCCGCCGCCGAGCCCGCCGCCAAGCCAGCCGCTGCCAAGCCCACCGCCGAGCCCGCCGCCCAGTCCACGGCCCAGCCTCCCACCGTGCCTGACGCCAAGCCAGCCGACCAGCCCGCCGTCAAATGCGCTGCCGCCAAGCGCGCTGACGACCGCATTGCTGCCGCTGAGGTAGGCGCCGTCGCCGCCACGCTTGCCGCCGCCACCGAGCCTGGCGGCGTTGCCGAGCTCGCCGCCGCCGCCGACGAGGGCTGCAGGGCGCGTGCCGACGCGCTCGCCAAGCGCGAGACCCGCCGCGCGCTCCACCGCGAGCAGCTTTTTCGCGAGGACAAGCGCGCGGCCGGCCGCCTGATCGAGCAGTGCGCGCTGGGCTCTGCGGACGATGCAGCGCGCGCGCGCGCCCTGCTCGAGCGCGTCAAGGCGCGTGGCCACGCGCTGCCTCCGCACCTGCTGCGGTCGCTGCGCGACCTCGCGTCGCCGCGGCTCGCGCTCGCCGCTGAGGCGGCGGGCGTGCTCGCCGCGTCCGAGATGGGCGAGGCGGACGCACCTGCGGAGGCGCGCGCGCTACTCATGCACGCCGAGGCCGTGGGCGCCCACCTGCCCGCGCACACAGAGCTCGCGCTGCGCCGCGCCTGCATCCCCACCGCCGAGCAGGCGGAGCTGCTCGCGACTGCGCGCGAGCTGCTCGCGCCGCGCGACCCCGAAGGCTCGGTGGCTCCGGCGGGCGCGCGTGCCGAGTGCGACGGCGCCGCGCTCGGCACTCGCGCGCGCGAGCTCCTCTCGCGACTCGACGAGGCGCACCTCGACGTGCAGCCCTGCATTGCGCGGCAACTGCGCCGGCTCGCCGCCACCGAGCCAGACGCAAGTTCGAGCGCTGCGCTCGCCGCCACGCCCGGCACCGCCGGTCGCGCGGCCGCCGAGCCGCGGCGCGCGTGGCGCCCGCGCGGGTGGCGTCTCGCGGTAGGCGCAAAGGGTGCGCGCGCGCGCGCGCGCGCCGCGGCTGCTCCGCTCGACACGGCGCCGCCCGCGGCGGCCGGCGCCGTCCCGCCGCTCGAGCCGCAGCCCGAGCGCCGTGCAGCCGACGCCGCGGCCGCCGCAGCGGCGCCGGCGGCCGGCGACGACGGCGTGGCACGCGCGCTCGCAGCCGCAGCGCGCGGCGACGGCCTCGACGGCGTCGATGGCGCCGACGACCTCGTTTGCGCGCCGTGCGACCGAGGCTGCGCGCACGCACGCGACGGCGGCTGCTGCGAGCCTGCCGCGCGCAGCTCGCCCGACCAGTGCCCGCGCGCACCGCCGCGGCGCGCACGGCGGGCGGCAAAGCGCGCGCGCGACCGGCTGCGGAGATCAATCGACAGGTCAGAGCGGGCTGTCGGCCGCCGATTGCGTGGCGGCGACGCGCGCCGCGAGCGCAAGCGCAGGTGCGCGACGGGCGGCCAGCACGCACCGCAGCCGCTCCGCCGCGCGAGTCGCAGCCCGCCGTCGCGCACCGATCGGCCCTCGGCCGAGCATGCCGCCGAGCCTGCCGCCGAGCCCGACAGCCCCCACCGCCGCCCGTGTGCCGGTGCCGCCGTCGCCGTCGCCACTGTCCGGTGCGCCGTCGGCATCTTCGCGAGTGTCGTCGCCGCCTCTGCCGTCCGGGCCGCCATTGCTCCGGCCGCTCGCCCGTCTGCAGCCACCGCCTTTTGGCTCGTCGCCGTGTGCTCGGCCGCCGCATGGGCCGCCTTCGCCTCCGCCGCCCGCCCGACCGCCGCCTTGGCCGCGCCGCAGCCTGCCACGCAATCGTCGGCCGCCGAGCCCACCGCCGCCGCGCCAGCCCCCGCCCAGCCCGCCGCTGCCGAGCCAGCCGCTGCCCAGCCCGCCGCGGCCGAGCCCGCCGTGGCGCAGCGCGACGTCCAGTCCGCCGCCCCGGCGCTGCTCGCGTGGGCGGGCGACGCGGCTGCGCTCCGGCTGGCCGATGCCGCCGCGCGCGCCGGCATCCCGCAGGCAGAGGTGGACTGCATTGCGGGCGGCGACATGCTCGCCTCCACTGTGGACGCTTGCTGCGAGGTCGTGCTGCGCGTGCACGGGCAGGCCGGCGAAGGGCGCGTCTGCCACGTACCGCTTGCCGCTCAGCCCGCGGTGTTCCAGGACGGCGCCGAGCGCGCCGCGCTGCTGCACCGCCTGCACAGCGAGGCGACGACGCAGGCGGTCATCGGCATGTGGAGCCCGCCGGGCGGGCGCGGCGGTGCGGGCAGTGACGATGGCACGCCGCCCGCCTCCGGCCATTTCACCGCGTTGCGCCTCGTGCGCGTCGCGCGCGCGGGCGAGCATCGCTACGACGCGGTGCTTGTCGACACGCTCGCGTCGCCGAGCAGGCAGGCGCTCAAGCGTGCCAGGTCGATAACCGCCACGCTGCACGCGGCGGGCCTCGACGTCTTGCCCGTGCGCCGCGCGCGGCTGCTCGACAACGCGGCGCAGCGTGGCGCGACGTGCGGCCTCGCCGTGGTGGGCGCGCTCAACGACGCCGCGCTCGCTGCGGCGGGCGGTGCATCCGCGCCGCGCACGTTCAGCGTGGCGGACATGTACGCTGTTGGCGAGCACCTCCGCGTCGCGTTGACTGGCGCGGTCAGCGGGCGTGCGCCGAGCGGCGCCTGCGCCGGGGCGGGCGCGGTGCGCGGCGGGGGCAGCCGCGATCGCGCTGCCGAAGCGCCGCGGCAGACGCGCGGCGCCAAGGCCGCCGCAGACGCCGCCGCCGCTGCCGCCGTTCCGCCGCCGCCGCCACCTCCGCCGCCCGCGCTGGGCGCCGCCGCCGCCACCACCACCGCCGCTGCCGCTGCTGCCGCCGCCGTGGCCGCGCCGCCACCGCCGCCACCGCCGCCGCGTGCCGGCGACGAGGGCGACGCCGCCGCCGCCGCCGCCGCCGCCGCCGCCGCCGCCGCCGCCACCGCCGCGCGCACGTTCTTGAAGCTCGCGCCCAGGGCGCGCGCGGCCGCCTCGGCGCGTGAGGCGTTGCGCGCCGCGTGTGCGCGCGCGGACGCGGCGGCGTCGTCACACGCGTCGGCGCCGCACGCGCCCGCCGGTGCGCGCCGCCGGCGGCGCGCGGGCGCAGGCGAGCTGGCGCTCGCGGCTGCGCGCGCGCTCGCCTCGACGGAGCACGGCGATTTGACGGACGACGCGCTCGAGGCCGCCGTCGAGCAGGAGCTGGGCGACGAGCGCGGCCAACTGCTGCTGTGCACGCGGGGCGCAGCGGCGCAAAGGCCCGCGCTTTGCCGGCTCCTGAAGCACGCGTGCGCGTCGGCGCGCGCGGCGAAGCGCGCGCAATTCACGGTGTTCGTCGTGCGCGCGGCCACGCGCGGCGAGCGGGGGGGCGCCGCCGCGAGGCGCGTGGACTCGGTGGTCGAGCTGTCGTGCGCGCTGCACGAGAAGGCGGGCGCGCTCGGCGGCCTCCAGAGCGTCTGTGTGCGTGGCTTTGCCCTCGAGCGCCGCCGGACACTCGACGGTGGCGCCGAGGCCGGCGCGTCCGCCATCGGCCAGGACGAGCAGGTCGAGGCAGAGGCGGGCGAGGCGTCCGTCGCCGGCGTGACGATGGCCAAGCAGCTGCGTCAGTTTGCCGAGCAAGCTGCCCGCGACGACGTGCTCTTCCGCGTCGCCGTGTCCGAGGCCGACGCCCACGCCCGGCTGGCGCGCGTTGCGGGTGACGATGTCGGCGCGTACAGCGTCGTGCTCGCAGTCGCCGGGCTCGTCTGGCTGGCCAAGGCCGACGAGGTTGCGCCGGCGGCCGCCCGGTCCGCCGCCGCGCCGCCCGCCGCCCCGCCTGCTGCCGCCACGTCCGCCGACGCCGAGCGCGACGCCTCGCCTTCCGACCGCCTGCGCGCGCTGACGCTCGCCGTGCGAGTCGCGCTCGCGCGCGGCGTGCTGCGCCACCTCCTCGCCGACGCGTCGCCGGGCGCGTCCGCGACCGCTGGCGGTAGTTGCGCGACGCCCGTCGAGGCGGCCGCGTCCGACGCCGCGCCGCCCGCCACGGGCGTCGTGACGAGTGGCGTCGCGGCGGGCGCTGTGGCGGCCGCACCGGCTGCTGCGGGCGGTGCGACGGCGGGTGCATCGCCCATCACGCGGCCGGCGAAGCGCGCGCGGCGCACGCTCACCGCCGCTCCAGCCGCCTCGGCCGTTGCGGCCGCTGGAGGCGCACGCGCTGGCGCACGCGGCGCGGCCGGCGCGCCTCGCGCGCGCGCCGCGCGCGCGCCGGCCGAGTACGTCTGGCTTGCCATCGCGCGCCGGATGCTGGCGGCGCGACACGCGGCGGCCGCGGGCGGCGACTTTGTCGCGTCGTGCGTCGCCGCGATGCAGGCCGAGTACGGCGACGGCTGTGCCGTCGTCGTCGGCGACGCGCCTGATGACGCCTTGGTCGAGGCTGCGGCGGCGGCGCTGCTCGAGGGCAAGCACGCGGCGGTGAGCCTCGGCTGCGTCGACCGGCCGGCGGTGCTCGTCGTGCAGCGCGCCGTGGACGCGCCCACGTCGCGCGTGCACGGGTGGTGCGCGCACGCGGCGGGCGCCGCCGAGTTTGACGAGGGCGCCGCGCACGGCGTGTTCAACGCGATCGTCGAGCGCGCGTGGGCGCTGCGTCCGGACCCGGCTGACGGCAGCCCGCCGCCCACGCGCACGTGGGAGGTCGAGCAAATCGCTGGCGACGCGCCCGACCAGGCGGGCGTGGCCGCGCTGCGCGTGCTCTACGCGCTCGTCGCGGCGCACGGCCGCTACCGCTCGGCCGCCGCGCTCTTTGGCGCGATCGCGCAGCTGCACGCGCCCGACGCCGCCGGCGCGCGCGCGGAGGTCGTCGCGGCGGCGTGCGCGGTGCCGCACGGCGCGCGGCCGGGCGCCGCGCCGGCGGCCGCGCGGGACGACGCGAGGGAGCGCGCATGGGAGGGCGCTCAGATCGCCGCGCTCGCCGTCGGCGCGGACGCTGCGCGCAGGCGTGTCGCGCCCGTGCGCGCGCTCGTCGACGCGCTCGGCACGCCACCGACCTCGGCGATCACGGGCGGGCCGGCGGTCCGGCTCGCGGGCGCGGGCGACGGCGGCCACGGTGCACGGTGGGTGGGCGGGCAGGCGGCGACGCCCGCCGAGCAGCTGCCGAGGGAGCTGCTGCGCGCCTACCACGAGGCGGTGCTGTGCGTCACGCCCGGCAGCCTCCAGCTCGACTCGGCGGCGCTCGACGCGGTCACGCGGCCGCGCGAAAACGACACGCTGGAAGGCCTCCTCGCGCGCGTCAGCTGGCAGTGCGGCGCGAGGGCGAGCACGTGCGCCATGCTCGCCACGTTTTCCGAGCAGGCGGGCACCGGCTCGCGCGTCGCGCTCAAGGCCCTCCGCACGAGCTCCGACCTGGCCGGGCTGACGGCGGCTGCGGTCGGGCAGCAGGCGCCGCAGACGCCGCCGCCGCCGCTGCTCGTGATGCTCGGCCGCTGCCCCAGCCCGCTCGTCGGCGGCGGCCTCTTCCCGCCCGACCGCGCGACGGGCGAGCCGGCGGTGCACGCGGCGACGTCCGAGCTCGCCGTCGAGCTGCTGCGCGACGCGCGCGCGCTGGCCGGCACGGACGGGCGGCTCGTCGTGCTGTGCCTCGAGGCGTCCAACCCGCTCTGGTTCTGCCCCAAGGTGCGCGAGCTCGAGCTGCCGCGGACGCGGTCGGACGGCGTGCGCGCGTCCGGCTGCACCTGCCCTGCGACGTGCAGCGATGCGCGCGGCGCGGCGGGTGGCGCTGCCCGCGGCGCATCGACGCGGCCGGCGGCGCGCGCGATCAACAAGGCGGTGCTCGACCACTTCGTCGCGCTTTTCGGCCGCGAGGGCTTCGCGACCTTTGAGTTTGCGGGCGGCGGCGAGGCGAGCTGGCTGTGCGACAGCGCGGCCGGCACGACGACCGTCGCGGCGTGCGCGTCGCTCCCGCCGCGCATGGGCGATGGGCAGCTGGCCATCCGGCGGCACACGCTCGGCACGGGCGCCGGCGCGCCGGCGCACGCCGTCGTCTCGCTCCGCGTCGCGCACGTGAGCCACGCCATCCGCCGCGCGGCGGACGACGGCGGCGCGCGCGCCGAGCGGATGGCGCGCGCCGCGCGCGCGTTTTGCGATGTGGCGGCCGCGCTGCGCGTCGACGCGATCCTGGCGGAGGTGCCCGAGGACCGCCCGACGGGCACGCCCTTCCTTGGCGGGCTGCTCGAGTTTTGGAACAAACGCCACGGGAGCTCGACGGCGCCAGCCACGCTCGCGCTCGGAGACGTGCGCGAGGTGGCCAAGCGGACGGCCGACGCAGCGGCCGGCCGAGCGGACGAGGTCCCTGCGGCTGGCCGTCCGCAGGTCGCGGCGCGCGCGTGCGCTGGCGCGATTGGCGGCGGCGCGGGCGCGGCGGGCGCCTCGGACGCTGCGCCGCGTGCACTGGCGGGCGCGTCGGGTGCGCGCACGGACGGCGGCCCTGCCGACGCACCGCGCCAGCTGGAGAGCCGCTACGGCGAGGCGAGCAAGCTCGACCTAGCCCAAGATTCCACTACGGGCCGCGTCCTCGACGCTCGCGAGGCCCAGGACCGCGCGCGCGTGCCTGCTGCGCCCGACGGCACAGCGCTGCGCCGCGTGCTCGACGCCGTCGGCGCGGGCGCGCCCGCGCAGCGCAGCCCGCGCTGGCACGACGAGCGATGGGAGGAGGTCACGGGCAGCAAGGTTGGCGACGTCGTGAACGACAACGCCGGCGTCGCGCACGAGACGCTCACCGACGAGTACGTGCACCGGCGGCGGCGCGAGGTGCGGACCAAGGCGACGACCGCGGGCATCCTCGGCGAGGCCGTCGCGCTGCGCAAGCTGGCGGCCGCGTACGGCATCACCGTCGTGTGCAACCTGCCGATGGTGCGTGCGGACCCGCACGACAAGAGCGCGCCGTTCGCCTTCTCGCCGGACGGGCTCGCCATCCTCCCCGAAGACAACGAGCAGGTCCTCGTCGAGGTGAAGACGCTCACCAAGGCGGGCGCCACGGCGCACGAGGACGGGCCGCCGCAGCCGCACCGCGATCAGCTGCAGCTCGGCATGCACGTCCTCGGCGTGCGCAAAGCGCTCTACGTGCAGTACCTCAGGCACGAGGACCGGATCGTCGTGCACGTCGTGACGCGCGGCGCCGGCTGGCTTGCATTCGCGCAGCCGAGGGTGCAGGCCTTCTGGGCGCGCGTCGTCGAGCGGCGCGCGCGGCTCGAGCGCGCGCGCGCCGACCACCCGGCTGCGAGCCGGCGGCACCGGCGGCAGCAGACGCCGGCCGGGCCGCCGCTCGTGCTCGCGCTGGACGGGCGCATCCCCGCCGCGCGCGCCGCCGCGCTGCACGCCGTCGCGCACGGCACCGCGAGCGCGGCGGCGGTGGCGGCGACGGCGGCGACGGGCGACGCGACGGCGTTGCAAGACGCGATCGCGGCGCTGCGCGCGCCCGTCGGCAATGCGGCGATCGCCAGCGCAGCGCGTGCGGAGCGCGCGGCCGTCGAGCGGGCGATCGCGTACCTCGGGCAGCCGGCGGGCGACGCCGCCGCCCGCGGCACGGCCGAGGCGGCCGAGGAGGAGAGGACGGTCGACGCCGACATCTGCGCGTTGCTGCACCAGCTCGGCGCGAGCGTGGCGCACGTGCACGTCGAGGACGCGGATTGCGTCACGCGTGAGCACTGGGGCGGGGCGGTGCTCGCTGCAGCGGGCGACCCGTCGAGCGCCCCCGCCATTTCGAGCGTCATCGTCGCGCACATCGTGCGCCTCGCCGGCTTTGGCGTCGAGCTCCCGCAGTCGATTCGCGTCGCCCCCAGCACGGCCGACTGGCACGAGGGCTGGCTCGACGTGCAGTGCGTGCTGCTGCGCACGCGCCGGCGCGGGCGGCGCGACGACGACTTTGTGGCCGTCGTCAGGCGCGGTGGGCGCTGGTTTGCGTGCGAGCCCGGCCGCGCGCGGCGGCTGCAGTGGCGGTCGGTCCTGCGCCGCGCGCGCGGCGGCGTCGACGGGACCGGCGAGGAGGCGTTCGCGGTCGTCTACGTGCGGCGCGGCGACGCGGCCGGCGACGCGGCTGGCGACGCGCAGGCCGAACGGGCGCGCGGCGGGCGCGCGCGCAGGCGCACGCGCGGCGGCACGCGCAAGCGCAAGCGCGGCGCCTCCGCCGGGCTCGAGGCGGCCGCGCCCGCCGGCGCGCCGGCGGGCGCTGCTCACCGCCCGCCCGCCAGGCGTGCCACGGTCGCCGCGCGCACCACGCGCTCTGTGACCGACGCGCGGCACTCGGCGCCTGCCGCCACGGTTGCACCTGTCTTCGACTGGCGCGCCGGCCGCCCGCCCCCTGCCGCCGCCGCCGCCGCCAAGCGCGGCCAGGCGCTCGAGCCGGGGCAGTTCGCGCGGCCGCGTGGGCGCGCGCCATGGGGCAAGGTCTGGGACAGAGTCTCGGGTGCGTGGGCGGACAAGCCGACTGGTGCTGCCGTCGCCGCCGCGCCGCCGCCGCTGCCGCCCGCCGCCGCGCCGCCGCCCGCCGCCGCGCCGCCGCCCACCGCCGCGCCGCCGCCCGCCGCCGCGCCGCCGCCCGCCGTCGCGCCGCCGCCCGCCGCCGCGCCGCCGCCGCCGCCGCCACCGGCGGCGCTCGGCCGCCGGCAGCACGTCGGCGCGGGCGGCAGCGCGGCGGGCCGGCGGCTCGCGGCCATCGCACGGCGGCAGCGCGGCGTGCGCGCGCCGCCGCCCGCCGCGCGCTTCCTCGCCACGCTGCCGCCACCGCCACGCGACGGCCTCGCGCGCACGAGCAAGCAGGCGCGCGCGAGGCGCAACGCGGACGGACGGCCGGCGCACGCGCGCGCGGCCAACGCGCGCGCCTTCTACCGCGGCGTGGAGCTCGGCGTGCACGCGACGCGCGCCATCGTCGACGCGCGCCACGCCGACCTGCCGCAGGCCGTCTTCGTGGCGGAGGCGCGGGCGATCGTCGCGCGCTCCGCCGGCGGCGGCGCGCTGCTCGCGCCGGACGACGTGCGCGACCTGTGCGACGCGCAGACGGACGCCGATCGCGCTGCGATCTGGGCGTCGGTGGGCGCGCACGAGGCGACGCGCATCTTCGCGCTCGTCACGCGCAACGCGAGCTTGGCGGGCGCGGCGCTGCTCGTGCTGCACACGCCGGCGGGCGCGCCGGCGCGCGCGCTCGGGCTCGTGGCGACGCGCTCGCGCGCGCCGTCGACGGGCGCGCCGCGCGACGCGCACAGGGCGCTGGTGCAGCGGTTGGACGTGCTGATGGACGCGATCGCCGCGGCGCGAGGCGCGTCGCCGCTCGAGCTCGAGCTCGCGCTCGCGCCCGAGCCGCAGAGCGCGTGCAACGCGCGTGCGGCCGCGCTGCTCTGCCTGCAGGCCGTCGCGGACGCGAGCGGCCGTCCCGCCGCTGAGGACGCGCTGGCCGCGCTCGACGACGCGCGCGGCATCGACCGGCACTGCCACGCCGTCCGGCAGCAGATCGAGGCGAAGCTCGCGTGGCGGCGCGCCGACGGCGCCGTCGGCGTTGACGGCGCCGACGGCGCGCCCGCGCTCGCGCCTGCCGCCGCACCGCCGGCGTGCGCGCCGGCGCACGCTGCCGGCGAGGCGGCGGTCGACCAGGCGATCGTCACGCGGGTGCGCGACGCGCTGCGCGCGTGGGCGACGACTGGCACCGCGCCCAGCGCGGCGGTGCTCGACGACGCCTGCGCCGCGTACACGGCGCGCGCACGCGCGCGCAAGGACGCGCGCACGGCGCTGGGCCCGACGCGCGCGGCCGAGCTGCTCGCCGCGGCCGCGCGCGGCGGAGCCGACGGGGCGGATGCCGCGCGCGCGCTGCTCGGCGGCACGCCGCGCCTGCTCGTCGTGCTCCTCTGCGTGCCCGTCGCCGCGCCGTCCGGCGAGCCGCCGCGCCCGGTCGGGCTGCTCGTCGCCGACCGGCCGACGGACGACTCGCGCCCGGCCGCGCTCGTGCGCTACGACTTTGCGCCGCTCGACGCGGACGTGGCCGTCGCGGTCGGCGCGCATGCCGTCGCGCTGGCCAGTGCGATCTGGCCGCTGCTCGCGGCCGAGGGGGAGCCGCGGCCATCGCCCGTCGTGCGCTCGCAGCCGCGCGGCGGCGACGATGGCGCGCGTGCGCTCGCAACGTTCGCGTGCCTCGACGCGCTGATGACCGCCAGCGTCGGCGCGCACGGCCTCGCGGGCGGCGCGGGCATGCTGCCCGCGCTGGTCGCGCGAGGCGCCGCGGCCGCCCAGCGCGAGCGGCAGCTGCGCGCGGCCGCCGAGAGGCTGGGCGGCACGGTCGCTGGGTGGCCGGACACGGGCGCGAGCGCGGCGGGCGCGAGCGTCGACGAGGAGGCGCGCACGTACGAGGTCGAGGCGGTCGTCGACGAGCGCCGCAAGGCAGGCAAGAAGGTGACGTTCCAGTTCCGGATCAGGTGGCGGGGCTACGACGAGAGCGCCGACACGTGGGAGCCTGAGGCCAACGTGAGCAGCGACCTCGTCGCCCAGTTCCGCAAGACGCGCGACGAGCAGAAGCGGCGCGCGGGCGTATCGGGCAGCGGCAGCGGCGGCGCGGGCGCGGCGTCGGCATTGGCGTCGGCGCCGCTTCGCGCGCACGGCGTCTCGGGCGCCGCGGGCAAGCGCGCCGCGGCGGGTGCCGCCGCGCGCGCGCGCGACGCCGCGGGCGCGCGCGCGCCGAGCGTTCCCCGCGCGCGCGGCGTCGAGCGCGCGCGCGTGGACGAGCCCGCTGCGCCGAGCGCGCGCGCCGCCGGCGGCGCGACGGCGCGCACGCGCGTCAGCGTGCTCCCGGGCTTCGTGGTCAAGCGCTCGACGCTCAACGCGGGGCCGCAGGCGGTGACGGCGCAGCCCGGTGCGCGGAAGGAGCTGCGGCGCATCGCGGCGGCCGTGCACAGGCTCACGACACAGGCGTACCGCGTCATCAACAAGGTGGTGCGCGACGAGGCTGCGGTGGCGAGCGCGCAGGCCGTCGGCGCGGCGTCGGGCGGCCCGTCGACCAGCGTGCACACGTCGACCACGATGGACAAGGGAACCGTCCGTGCGATCTTCTCGGCCATCGGCTGGCACAAGGACGAGAGCACGTACGGTGCAGCGCCCCGAGGCAAGCCCGCCGAGCAAGCCGCCGCGCAGACCAAGGCGGCGACGGCGCGCGCCGTCGGCGAGATGGCCGAGGGCGTCCAGCCCGTCTGCGCGGTGGGCCTCACGGAGATCCTCGAGGCGGAGGCGACGCAGGTGTCCACCGCGTGCCTGATGCATCCATCGCGCGTCGTGAACGGGCTGCTCCGCGACGTCGTCCGCGCGGCAGTCGAGCGCGACGAGGCGCTCGTCGCGCTGCCCGAGATGCAGCGAAACGCGCGCGTGCGCGAGCTGTGCGAGCGGCTGCTGCGCGGCGACGTGGAGGGCGCGCGCGTCGGCTGCCCCGCCGCGCTCGACCGCCACCTGCCCGACATGGTCCTCCACAAGATCGACTACAAGTGCACGCCCACGAAAAGGTGGAACTACGACCGGCACACGACGCGCTACTTCCTCGTGCAGATCCGCACCCTGCAGCACGTGGCCGAGGGGCAGGCGCTGCTCTGCCGGCTCGCGCACATCCACACGCAGCTGACCGGACGGCCGCCGCGGTACAATGTGGCGCCGCTGCGCACGCACAATGTGCGCGCGAGGCGTGGCTGCCGCTGCCGCCGCCGAGCGCCCAAGCGCGCGCGCCGCCGCCGTGCGCGCCGCCCCGCGGCCAGGTTGGTCACGCGCCCGCGCGCTCGCGCGCCGCGCGCTGCGCGCAGGTGCCGCGCAACGTGCGCCTCGCCGCGAGCGCCATCTGGGTGACGCTTTCGGATGACGAGCGCAAGGAGCTGCGCGCGCGGCTCAAGGCGCTGGACCTGCGCGACCACGATGGCGAGCCGATCAAGTGGACAGGCACAAACGGCAACACCCCGCCGATGTCGGACGTGCGCGTCAGGTACGCGGTCTTTGCGACGCGCTTCGACATCTCCAACCGCGTCTTCGACTACGCCGGGCGCGAGCGGCCGCCGGCCGATCTGCCGTGGCACGCGCGGCGCTCGTGGGTTGGCCTCGCGCCGCTGCCGCGCGTGCCGCTCCCGGGCCGGCAGCCCGTCAAGTCGGTGGTGACAGATGGCGTCGCCGTGCACGCCGTCGGGACCGTCCTCGTGCCGAAGGCGCAGGCGCCGGCCGGCGGCTCGGGCGTCCTGCACCGCTGGCGCCGGCCGGACGGGCGCATCGCCGTCGCGCTCGGCTCCGAGCTGCGGCGGGCGATCGACGTCGAGGCGGCGGTCGTCGTCGCGGCCGACCCGAACATGGGCAACATCACCACCTACTCTGCGCACGTCGGGCGGGCGGCCGTCTGGCGGCAGTTCACGCAGCGCGCGCGCGCGCGCGCCGCGGGCTTTGCGCGCGAGACGGCCAAGACCAACGCGGCGCGGCGGCGCGTGCGCAAGGACGGGCGCGGCGAGGAGTTCAGCGTGGAGGCGGACGAGGCGCGGCTTGGCGAGGCGCACAGCGCCAAGGTGCTCGGCGAGGGCGAGTTCCACGCCTTCCACCGCGAGAGCGCGCGGGTGCGCGAGCGCGCCGCCGAGCACGTGTACGACGCGCCGGCGCGCCGGAAGGAGCGCTGGCGGCGCGACAGCGGCGGGCGGTCCAACGCGGCGCGCGTCGCCGAGGCGCTCATCGCGGCGCACTGTGTCGACGGCGTGACGCGCGACCGGCTGCTCGTGTGCGTGGGCAAGTGGCTGCGCGACCACAAGGGCGCGCAGCCCAAGGGCGCGCCGCCCGCC
Organism: Diacronema lutheri; assembly: GCA_019448385.1. Taxonomy (NCBI): domain Eukaryota; phylum Haptophyta; class Pavlovophyceae; order Pavlovales; family Pavlovaceae; genus Diacronema; species Diacronema lutheri. The sequence continues at coordinate 166,901 of JAGTXO010000032.1, forward strand.
TTCCAGGTGGGGCTGCTGCGCGAGCTGCGGCGGCGCGGCGTCGCGGCCGTCTTCGTGCCCGAGCCGTACACGTCGATGCACTGCTCGATGCCGCGGCTCGCCAAGGGCGGCAGGCTGCAGCGCTGCGGCGCGGAGCTCGCGCAGAACCCGCGCCTGCCCGTGGCAAAGGGCGGCACGCGCACGGTGCACGCGCTCGTCATCTGCCCGGCGTGCAACGGCGGCAAGAAGCCCGTGCACCGCGACTACAACGCCGCGCGCAACATCTTCTACGACGTGCACGACATGGCGGCGCACGCGGCCGGGCGCGACACCACGTCGACGCCTGAGCGCTTTGCCCTCGTGCTCGCCTGGTGGGCGCGCGGCGAGGTGTGGGAGCGTGAGGAGCGCATGGTGCACGGCGAGGGCGACGACTGCGACGACGAGTGCGACGGCGACGACGAGGGCGACGACGAGGGCGACGACGACGACGACGACGATGGCAGCGGCGACGGCGGCGGCGGCGAGGGCGACGGCGACGGCGACGGCGACGGAGGCGGCGGCGGCGACGACGACGATGACGGCGGGGGAGGCGGCGGCGGCGACGGCGGTGGCGACGACGGCGGCGGGCGCGGCGGCGGTGGCGGCGGCGGCTCTCGCGCCCGCACCCCCGCCCGCGGAGCTGCCAGCGCCAGTGCCGGCGGCGGCAGCGCGCGCGGGCCGAAGCGCGGCCGGCGTTGACGCACGGCCGAGCCGCGCAGCGGTCGACGCTTTGCGGGCTCTGCCCAGGTCGCGCGCGGCTGGCGACGCGTGCCGCGCGCGGCACGACCGTGCACGCCGCCACCCGTGGCCGAGCGCGCCGCACCAGCCGGCCCGCTCCAACCGCCGTGCGGATCACGGACGCTCGCTACGGCTCGTCGGCGCGCGTCACCTGCGCCGGCGGCCACGGCGCCGTCTGCTCCGGCCTCGTCGCGAGCAGCCCGACCGCTGCTCGCCGCCCGCACGCCGCCGCAGCAACGCTGCGCGTCGTGCTCCCCCGCTCGCCAAACGCGAAGAGCTCCCTCACAAGGACGTCCTTCCGAACGGCCCGCGCTGCACTCGGGGCGCGATCGTGCCCCTGATCGGATTTGGCTTGACCATCTATACTGCTGACGCCGCAGGAGGTGCGCGAGCTCGCAGAGGCGCGCAGCCGCGCCGCCGCGGCTGCGGGCGCACCCGCGCGGCCGATCGCGCCGCAGCGGCGGCGCAAGATTCAGCAGCTCGTGCGCGCGTGGGCGGCGCAGCGCAAGCGCGAGAGCGAGAGCGTGTTCGCGCACCTCGCGACGCCGCGCCCTCTCCTGCTCAGACCGGGTGGTGGCCGCTCGCGTGGAGTGCAGCGCTACAGTTTCGGCAACGATGGCGGCGGTAGCAGCTCGGCTGGGCTTGCCTTCGTCTCCAACGATGGCGGCGGCGGCGGCGGTGGCGGCGACGCGCCGTTCCGTCGCGCGGCGGCCGCTGCCGCAGCCGCCGCCAGCAGCCGGTCAGCGCACGACACGCCGTTACTGCGCGCGCGTGGCACGTCCCTCGCACGCCGGGTCGACGATCTGCGCTCGCGCGTGCGTGTCTTCCAGTCGGTGGAGGTGTTGCTGAGCGCGACGGGCGGCGGTCGGATCGCGCACGCCAAGGAGGTGCGCCGGCTGCGCACGCAGCGCGCCGCGGCGGCAGCGGCGGCGGCGGGCGCCGCGCGCGGGCGCGAACGGCGCGCTGAACGCACGTCGGAGCGGCGTGCAACTGTAGAGCGGCGGGTGTGACCGTATGAGGCTGTTCTCGTTTTTAAAAAACAAAGGGGGGGTTAGCAGAACGTGGGAAGTCGCTCGGGCGCGACCGCGCACGCGACGGTCTGCGCGGGCGCGAGCAGCGCCATTGCGACTCCAAAGCCGAGCATTACGAGCGCCGGGCCGAGCTCGACGGCCGACGCACAGACCGCGCCGCGGTTTTTGAAAAGCCACGGCGAGAAGCCCGAGCGGTTACACCGCAGCCAGAGCGCGGGCGGGAGGACGAACGCGACGATCACGCCCGCGCAGCCGCCGGTGAGCGCCATCACGATGCCGAGCTGCACGCGCGCCGCCGCGAGCCCGAATGACGCGCCAAAAATGCACAGCGTGAGCACGACGTGACGCACTGCGCCGTTGGATTGCACGCTCGCATGCCCGTCGTTGCCCGCAAACGCGAGCTCGTTACAGACGTGGCGCACGACGAAGAAGGTGGTCGGGTAGGTGAGGGCCATCGAGAGCGCGTAAAGCGCGCGCATGCCGAAGACCGCCGCCGTGTCCGACGGGTAGTCGTTGAGCAGATTGTCCGTGCAACGCTCACGAAACGTCAAATAGCCCAAAAGTGCGAATGAGCCGCAGATCGCAAGGGACGTACCGAGCGAAGCGGCGGAGAGGAGCGACCAGCGCGCCTCGCTCGGCTTGCGCAGCGTCGCGAAGAGCAGCAGCGCCGTGTCCGTGTTCACGAAGGAGAAGGCGATCGTGCCGAACGCCGACGCGGCGCCGACGGACGCAAACCGCATCGCCGGCGGCGGCGCGGCCGGCGCGTCGGGCGCGCGCGCGAGCGCGCCGTCGAGCGCAAAGTACTGCCAGCCGACAAAGGCGGCGAGGAGGATGCACAGCGCCACCGAGAAGGCGGACCAGCGCTCGAGGGCGCTCAGGTCGCGCTGCAGGCAGAGCGCGAGGAGGAGCGGGGCGTGCGCAAAGAGCACAGCCTCGCGCATCGCGCCGTCGTGCGGGCCGAGGGCGGGCCAGACCTGCTCGACGGCGCGCGCGGCGGCGTCGGTCATGATGAGCAGGTACGAGACGCATGCGCCAAAGTCGAAGACGAGGAGGCTCGCGCACACGAGCACGTAGCCCGGCCGGCCGAAGACCGCGTAGCACGCCTGCTCGTACGTCGTCACGCGCAGCTCGAGGCTGAGGCGGACGAGCAGGCGGATGGAGTAGTGGCTACCCGCGCACGCGAGCACCATCATGCCGAGGCCGAGCGCCACGCCCGAGCGCTTCAGCGTGTGCGGCAGCCCGACGATACCCGCGCCCACGACCGTGTTGACAAAGTTGGCGCCGACGCGCAGCATGCGCGACTGGTGCGCGTGCGCGCCGAGCGCGGCGGGCTCGCCGCCGCGCCGGGCGGTGGACGAGAAGGCGAGCTGCACGTACGGGTCCGCGCTCGCGTCGGTGATGTCCGTGCCGAGCGCGTCCGGCGCCATCCCTCGCGTACCGCCCCAAAGGGCCGTCCTGCTGCCGGCTTTCCGAGGTGCCACAGCGGAGCCGGAGCGGAAGAGCCTTTCCCGGCCGGTGCCATGGATCGCGACTATGGCTCCAAGCCGGGCTCGGGCGGCGTCGCGTCGGCCCAGCAGCAGAACATCGACCGGCGCGACCGGCTGCGACAGCTGGCGCTGCAAACGCTCGACATCTCCAAGGACCCATACCTCCTGCGCAACCACCTCGGCTCGTACGAGTGCAAGCTCTGCCTGACGCTGCACAACAATGAGGGCAACTACCTCGCGCACACGCAGGGCAAGCGCCACCAGGAGAACGTCGGGCGCAGGCTAGCGCGCGAGGCGCGGGACAACCCGGTGCTCCCACTTGCGCGCACCAAGAAGGTGCACACGCGCAAGACCGTCAAGATTGGCCGGCCCGGCTACCGCGTGACCAAGCAAATCGAGCCCGACACGCAGCAGCGCTCGCTCCTTTTCCAGGCGAGCGCAGCGGCCGGTCCGGGGCGGTGGGTGCACGTCTTCGAGCTGCGCTGCGCGGCGTGCAGTGGCGCGCGCGTGCGCTGCGGCGCTCGCCCTCTGCGTGCGACGCTCGCGTGGCCACCGTGCAGCGCTAGGCCGCATGCCGTCCGCGTCATCGGCCGCAGCCGGCCGACGCACGTGCGCGCGCCCCGCGCAAATCCCCCGCGGCCTCAGGTTGAATACCCGGAGATCGAGGAGGGGTTGCAGCCACGCCACCGCTTCATGTCGGCGTACGAGCAGAAGGTCGACGCGCCGGACAAGGACTTCCAATACGTTCTCTTTGCCGCCGAGCCGTTACGCGCGCGCTCTAGGCCCTGGCGCCGGCAGCGCAGCCCATGTCGGACGGACGCGTGGCGGGTTGCATGCTAGCACTGCGTGCGCGGCCGCGCCGGGCGCGAGCTGACGCGTCGCACGCCCCCCACCCCCCCCCCCCCCCCCCCCCGCCCCCCGCGAGCGCCAGGTATGAGACCATCGCGTTCAAGGTGCCCAACGTGGAGGTCGACAAGTCGGAGGGGAAGTTTCAGACGTCATGGGACGCGGACTCCAAGACTTTCTCTGTGCAAATGTTCTTCAAACGGCCGCCGAGCTCGGCGCCGTCGGGCGGGGGCGGGGGCGGCGTGCGCGCGCCGCCGCCACCGCCGCCAGGGCCGCCGGGGTGATACAGGACGTAAGCGTGAGCTATTTTTATTTTTAAATTTAAGGCCCGTTCTCTCAACGAGTAGGGAAAACGTTTCAATTAAACGATGCGAGCTTGAGCGTTGCGCTCGGACGCCTTGCGAGCGCCAGGTACGAGACCCTGCACATCGAATGTGCGTAGCGCGACTGGCGCTGGTGGTGCTCACCGTCCACGTCGCGCGCGGTCAGTGGCCACGCAGCATCGCGCGAGCGCGCGCCGCGCCGCACGCGCGCACGCCGATACAGCGGCGGCGGCCGGCGGCGACGCGCAGCGTTGGCCGGCCGCCGCCGCTGAGCACGCGGTCGCGCGAGCCATGGCCGCAATGGCTGTCACCGCGCGCCGCAAACCTCTCCGCGGCGTGCGATCCCTTTGCCACGCGCGCGGGACGCTGGTTGCCGTTCGGCCACTGCGCGCTCGTCGGCGGTTCGCCGTCGGTGCTGCGCGAGCCGCGCGGCGCAGAGATCGACGCGCACGATTCGGTGCTGCGTGTGAACGCGCACGGCCTCGCGCCCGCGCTCGCGCCGCACGTTGGCCGCCGCACCACCGCCTTCTTTCTCGTCGGCACCGAGCCGATGATGAGCGTCGCGCGCAACCGCTCCCTCGCGACCGGCGCGATCTTTGCGCCGCGCTTCCACGCCGCGTACGAGGCGCTGCGGCGAGAGCAAATGCCCGACCGAGGCGGGCCGCAGCTGCTCGCGCTCGCCGGGCCGTGCGTTCGCTACCGCGCCCGGCGGATCGCGCTCCGCCCGCCGACGACCGGGTTGGAGGCCGTGTTGTTCGCGCTGCTCGCGTGCGATTCCGTCGACCTGTACGGCTTTGGCGAGGCGAGCATGCCGGACGGCAGTGTGCACGTGGACGCAGTGGACGTGAAGCGCGAGAGGCACGCGCGGCAGACGCTTTTTCAGTTCCACGGCATCGCGCACGAGCGCCAGCTCATCCGCAAGTGGACGGCCAACGCGGCGAAGGCCACCGCCGCCGACGCGCTCGGCGTCGCGCCGCTCGAGCCGCGCCGGCCGCGCCTCCGGCTGATGCCAACGAGGCGGCGCTGACTCGCTGAAGCGAGGCTATTGTACACCCGGGCAATACTGTACAAAGGTCAATTGTCTGGGGGGGGGGGGGGGGGGTCTGCAATCTGTCGCACGACGGACCGAGTGTCCGTCGACGCCAACGCCAGCGGCTCAGGACTGACTCGAGGTTGCCATCGCTCACGTGCAGCGCGGGCGCATGCCGCGACTTGCCCGCAAGGCGGCGAAGCGCGCGGCAGCTCGATTGCCTGGTCGCAAGCGCACGTTGGACCTCCAGGCCGGCATGCGCCGGCGCCCGGCGCTGCACAAGAGCACTGGGGAACTCGAGTCAGTCCTGAGTCCTGCGTCAGTCTGACGAGGGATGACGAGCCAGTGCGTTTTTAATAAAAGCCTTCCGCCGCATGCAGACGCCGGGCCAGCGCAAGGCCGAGCCGGCGGAGGGCGTGCCCGACCTGATCGCCGAGCTCGTGCAGCAGCTCGCGGCCGAGTCGCGCGGCCATGCTGTCAAGGCCTCGAGCCTCGGCGCGAAGATCGTCGAGCAGACGCAAACGACCGAGCTTCTGCGCAATGAACTCGAGGCCGTCCGTGCCGAGCTCGGCGCGTCGCGCGCAGAGTCGACGCACCTCGCAGGCTCGCTGCGCGACGTGATCGATTCGTTCGCGCTCGCATCAGAGAGCAACCTTGCGCCGCCTCCGCGCGCGCATCTTCCCGACTTTGACGCTTCGGCGCTCTGCGCCAACCTGCGAGCAGACATTGAGGCGGAGCTCGCGACTGCGCACGAGCGCGACCTCGCAAAGCTGCGCACACACCTCGACGGCGCACGCGGCGAGGTGCGCACACTGCAGGACGTTATCAAGGTGCTGCAGAGCGACGTCGCTGCGCACGTCGCCGCCAAGAAGGAGCTGCGCGCAAAGCTCACACATGCTGAAGTCCAAATCGCGTCGCTGACGGCGCTCGTACCGCTTTGCGCGCAGCGGCACTTCTCGGCGGCCGCCGTCGAGCTGCGTGACTGAAGCGTAGCGCGCACCTGGCGGACGGGTGAGCCGGGCATGCCGTCAGGCGCACTGAGCGATGCACCAAGGATCCGCTGCGCAGCCGCACGCGCGTGCCGCAGGGTGAGTCTGGACGGTGCTTGACCGACTGGCTTGTGCCGAGGGACGGGGTCGACCAACGAACTTGTGGAATGCCCGGGCTTGACGATCGGCTCGTGCCGCGTGTGACGGCGGTGCCCCGTGCGCCTGTGCCAATTGCCACACGGCACTCGGCTCCATTGCGTCACCAGCTCCCATTCATCACCGCGAGGCAGCCATTCTCGTCCGAGCACGGGAAGGTGACGAATCCGCACACGCCGCCGTCGCACGCCGTGGTCTTCACCGGCCGGTACGTCCGGTCAAACCAGGCATCGCGGCCCGTGTCCACGCGCGCCTTTGCGTACGCCTGCGGCTGCGCGCGGTACCAGCACTGCGCCGCCGCGGGCGCAGGGACCCAGCTCGGCAGCAACGCGCCGTCGGCCGCGCCGCCGCGCGCCGCCGACGCCTCCGGCGCGGGCAGCAGCCGCACCTCGGTTGCGATCCGCCTGCCGCGGAAGAGGCCTGATGCATCGAGCCGGCGGAGCGACTCGACCGCGTCGGCGCGCTCTGCCTCGCTCGCCGCCCAGATCACGCTCGGGCCGACGATGCCAAACTGGCCCTCGCCAGCGGCGCGCGTCGGGTCGATCGCGCGCCAGAACGCACCGAGCACGCGCCGGTAGCGCACGCGCGTCGGGTCGTACACGACACGGAGCGCGGGCAGCTCACTCCCGTCGGCGAGGCGGACGGCGCCCACCTCGCTGCTGCGCACGCCGAGATATACGATCTCGTCGAACGCGGGCTGCAGGAACCGCGCGTCACCAGCGCTGAACGTCGCGCTCGCGAGCGCGCCTCCACCGCCGCCGTCCGCGGCGCGGCCGCCGCGAGCCGGCGCAAGGGCCAGAGCGGCGGCCGCGCCCGCGCGCAGCACCGCCGATCGCCTGCCGCATGTCAACGCCGCCGGGAGCATGGCGATTGCGATCATCCTCGCGGCCATCGTATGGACACCCGTGCATGACCTCCTCCCGGCCAGCCGTGACGAGCCGGCACTCACGCGCGCTCGAGGCGGGCGGGCACGCCGCGGCGGTGGACGCGGCGGAGGACGACGACGCGCGACCACGCCAGCGTCGCTTGCGGAGCGAGCGCGCGCGCCGCGCGCTGCGGTGCGGCATGGCGCTCGGGCTCGCGGCGCTCGGCGCGCTCGCGCTGCTGGCGCTGTCCGCGCGCGCGGCGTGCGAGTGCGCGAGCGTGATGGGTGACGCGCCGGAAGGGCCCCTCCCCGAGGTGCACTGGCGGTTGCCCGTTGGCTGCGACTTCTCCGGCTTCTTCACCGAGGTTGTCGCGGGCTTCTTGCCCGCGGCCGCCGCGCGCCCGGCGCTCGCGGTCCGGCTGCTGCACGGCCGCTGCCCCGACGAGTTCCTCGACGGCAAGCTGGCGCCGGGCGAGGCGGCAGCGTACCGGGCGTGCCAGCTCGACGAGACGCGCGCCGACGAGCGCGCCGCCGGCACCGTGCGCATCGAGCACGGCGACCCGTGCGGCATCCGGCCGTGGGGCGCAGCGGCCGGTGCGGGCGGGCCATTGCTCGTCGTCTCGCGCTCAATGTCAGAGGGCGCGATGCCGGCGGAGCAGGCGGCGTGCATCAACGAGCTGGCTGATGAGGCATGGGTGCCCACCGCCTGGCACGTCGCCACGTTCCGCGCCGCAGGCGTGCGCGTGCCCGTGCGCGTGCTGCCCGAGGCCGTCGACGTCCGACTGTTCGCGCCGGACGCTTCCGACACGTTCCTGTCGGACCTCGGTTCGGACACGGACGCGGACGCGCTCAGCGCGGCGGCGGCGCGCGAGCGCGACGTGGCCGGCCTTGATGCCCTTGACGGCGCCGACCGCACCCTCTGCACGTGCGCGCCCGCTGCGGTGGGCACGCACAGCGTGCGCGCCGCAGCCGCGGCCGCGGCCGCGAGCGCGCGCGCGCCCGCGCGGCCGGTAGCCGGCGCAGCCGCCGCGGCGCGCGCGCCGGCGTACACGCGCGACGCGTCGCGCTTTGCATTCCTCTCCGTCTTCAAGTGGGAGGCGCGCAAAGGGCCCGACGTCCTCCTCGATGCGTACTGGAGAGCGTTTGCGGGCCGTGCGGACAGCGTCGCGCTCGTGCTGCGCACGTGGGTTCCTCCGTGGGAGGAGGGGCCGCTCACGGCGGACGAGCGCGTGGACGAGGCGGCCGCGCGCTTCGGCGCGCCGCGCGCTGAGCTGCCACGCGTCGTTGTGCTCGACGCTGAGCTCTCCCGCGCCGCGCTTGCCGACCTGTACCGCGCCGTCGACGCGTTCGTGCTCTCGACACGCGGCGAGGGGTGGGGCCTGCCGGCGGCCGAGGCGATGGCGAGCGGCCTGCCGACGATCATCACCAACTACTCCGGCCCGACCGCGTTCGCCGACGCGACCAACGCCGTGCCGCTCCGGTGCACGGCCGTAAGCACCGACGGGCTGGGGGGGTGCGAGCCGGACACCACCGAGCTCACGCGACTGATGCGCGCGCTCGTCGACGACCGGCCGGCCGCGCGCGCGATCGGCCGCGCGGCGCGGCGCTCGATTGTGCGCCGCTTCGCGCCCGAGATCGTCGCCGCGCTGCTCGAGCAGCGGCTACGTGACGCGCTCGCACACCGCGCGAGCGTGCCGGCGAGCGGGTCACCGGCGGCCGCCGCGCTCGTGCGCCACGGGCTCGCGTGGCCGGCGGCTGACGAGGATGGCGTGCTGGCGTTCACCGAATAACTCTGTCCCCACATGGGGGGGGGAGGGGAGGGGGGGGGGGGGGGGGGGGGGGGGGGATGCTGGTGCGTCGGATCATTTCTCCGCGCCCGCGAGCTGCGCGCCCGCGAGCAGCTCGGCCGCATCGACGCGCACCATCCGCCGCGCGTATATTTCGCCGAACGCGCGCTCCAACTTGAGCGCCGCCTCCTCCGCTGTCGGCGCGTCCGGCGTGCCCTCGACGCCGAGCTCGCGCGCGACCGACGTGACGCCGCGGTCCTTGAGCCCGCACGGGACGATGAGATCAAACGCGCGGAGGTCGGTGCACACGTTGAGGGCGAGGCCGTGGCTGGCGACGCGCTGCGTCACGCGTACGCCCACCGCACCGAGCTTTCGCTGCCCAATCCACGCGCCCGTCTCCTCGGGCCGGCGGCCGGTCGCGCGCAGGCCGAACGCCGCCGCCGCGTCGATCATCACGTCCTCCAGCCCCTCGACGTAGCGGCGGACGCCGGGATGAACCATCTCGGAGAGGTGGACGATTGGGTACGCGACGAGTTGCCCGGGCCCGTGGTACGTCACGTCGCCGCCGCGGTCGCACAGCTCGACCGTCGCGCCGATCGCGCGGATGGCGTCCGCGCCGGCGACAATGTTGCGCTCGGCGGCTTCGCGCCGCTTGCCCAGGGTGAAGACAGGCGGGTGCTCGAGCAGAAGGAGCGTGTCGCAGATCCGCCCGGCGAGCCGCTCGCGCACGAGCGCGGCCTGCAGCTCCAGGCCGCGCGCGTAGCCCACGCGCCCGAGCCACGCGGCTCGACACGGCGCTCCCGCCATTTTTGTCGCACTCGACCACAAAACGGTGTGGACGGAGGACGTGCCGTCCGCGAGATGCCGCCCTACACCATCTGGCTGCGCCACGAGACGGCGCGCCACGAGACGCGCACGCCGCTCACGCCCGACGGCTGCGCCGATCTACTTGCATCCGGCCGCATCCGCGTCGTGGTCGAGCGCTCGCGCGCGCGCGCCTACGAGGACAGCGAGTACGCACGCATCGGCGCCGAGCTGCACGAGCCGGCCGAGTTGGCGGATCCGGGCGCGTGGCGCGCGCAGCCCCATAAGCCGGGCCTTCTGATCGTTGGTCTCAATGCGCTCGGTACGCCCGAGGAACACGACGCGCTCACAATCATCAATGACCACGCGCTCTTTGCGCGCGTCTTGAAGCCCGGCTCGGTCGGCGCCGCGCGCGTGCTGCGCGCGTGGCGGCGTGGCGCAGAAAGCGTGCAGGCGCCGCCATTGCTCTATGACTACGACAGCCTGCACGACACGGCCGGCCGTCTCGTCGGCGCAACCATGTCGCGCCCCGCGGGCTTTGTCGGCGCCGCGCACGGCGTTCGCCATTGGTACCACTCGCGCCTTCGCGACAAGTGTGGCCGTCCGCTCCACCTGCCACCGCCCGCGCTTGCGAGCGCGCGGTCGTGCGCCGAGCTGCTGCCGCCAATCCGGCAGCTCGCCGCACAGTCCGGCGCACCGGCGCCGCGCGTGCTCGTCGTTGGTGCGCTCGGCCGCACCGGGCGTGGCGCGGTGGACGCGTGCTATGGGCTCGGCGCGGACGTCGTCGAGTGGGACCTGCCGCAGACGAGCGGCGGCGGCCCCTTTGACGAGCTGCTGCAGTACGACGTGGTCATCATCGCGGTCGCGCTGCGCAGCGCCGTCAAGCCTCTCCTCACAGACGACCTGATCGACGCATCGGGCGAGCAGCGCCGGCTGCGCGTGATCGTTGACGTGAGCTGTTCCGTCGATCAGCCGCTCGTCAACGCGCTGCCGATCTACGCGGCCAAGGCGAGTTGGGAGGCGCCGGCGGTGCGCGTGCGCCACGCGCCTCCGCTCGACGTCATCGCCGTCGGATCGCTGGCCAGCGCCGTCGGGCGCGAGGCGTCGATCGGCTTCTCGGCCGCGCTCGTCGGCGCGCTGCGCGATTTTCCCGACGGGCGCGGCTGGGAGAGCGCGCGCGGCGCGTTTGAGCGCGCGATGCAGGCAGCGTGAGCCATGCTCTATGCGTGCGAGTGAGCATGAGTCAGGCATACGCGTCACACAGGATTCTCACGGCGTGCTTGAGCATTTGAACACCATGCACTCGCCGCGCGCCCTCGTGTGCGCGCCCGACGTCGCGACCGAGCTGCTGCCGCCGCTCGCAACAGTCGAATTGCTCGAGCGCTGCTGCGTGCCCTGCGCGCACTCGCCGCCGGGGCCAGCGCGCGCCGGCTTGGCGTGGCGCGAGACGGTGGTCGCGACGCACTGTCCCCCGCCAGTGCGCGCCACGCGCGCGGCCCACGGCGATGGCGGCGGCAAGGGGTTCGTGGATGCGCTTCCCTGCAACCGCGCGGGCGAAAAGAAGCGGCTGCGGGGTGGCGCGGGCGACGCTCGGGCGCTCGCAGCGGCGCTCGAGCCCGCGCTTTTGCTGCGCGGAACGAGGGTGGCGCTAAGCCTCGACGAGCTCGCGGCGCGCGACGGTGACAGCGAGCGCCGCACGCCCACCGGCGGGTCGCTATCGGCGCTCACGCGCGAGAAGGTTCGCGAGGAGCGGCAACCGCCCGCCTGTGGCTCGGCGGCTGCCGCCGCGGCGAGTGCGCATGCAGCGATTGCACGCGCCTGGCATCGCGCGAGCACGCCGCGCAGCTTTGCATTGAAGACGTCCAGGTCGCCCGCCGACGCCTCGATCACCTCCATGAGCCGCTCGTAGACAGCCGCATCCGAGCAACGCGTGTTGCGCACGTCGAACGCGCGAATCTGGGCATCGAGCGACTGCAAGTCGGCGACCGGGGGGGGGGGGGGGGCAGTGCAGCGTCGTCCGAGGCATCGTCGACGTCTGCGGCGGCTGCGGCGGCACTCGCGCCAGTATGGGGGACCGCGTCGGGCGCGCTCGCCGCTGCGCCCTCGCCGGTGTCCGCGAAGTCAAGCTCGAGGATCTCGGCAGCGCACTCGCCGCCCGCAGACGTTGCGAGCTACACCTCGAGCTCGACGGCGCACCAGAGGCGGGAGAGGTAGGTGGGCCCGACGAGCATGACGAGCGAGTTGCAGCCTGCAAGGTAGACCGGCAGGCATGCAAGGTTGTCGCCGATTGACTCTTGATCGACGCACAGCCGGTCGAGCCAGATGAGCGGCTCGCGGCCGTGCTTCGCGACAAACGCCGCCCGCCACGCCTGCAGAGCGCGCCACTTGCTCGCGGCCTGGTCGGTCCACGAGTGGGACACAAAGCCGTCGCACGCCCCTAGCTCGCACGCGCTTGAAAGCTGCTCGTACAACGCTTTGTTGGGCGTCGAGCTCGCGATCGCCTCGGCGGTCACATCGCACGCGCGGACCGCCCGAAACGTGCGGCGCGCGAGCGCGGCGACGTCGGCGGTGGAGCGGTCCTCAATGAGCGAGGCGATGGCCGCGGCGGTCGACGCCCCTTCGTCGCGAGCGGCGAGCCACGCCTGCACGCGCGCGTGCGACTGCGGCGAGCACATCACCTCGCCGAGGATGAGGAGCTCTAGTGCGCACACGCCGAGCGTTGCCCACAAGAGGTGCGTGCGTGCGCGCACGAGGCCGAGGGCGGCAGCCGTCAGCCAGCGACCGCCAAACGATGCGGCAACAACGCGGTACACGCGACCCGTATCGCGCACCGACTCCTCGAGCAGGTCGCGCGCGCGCCGCGCACGCTGCAGGAGCCGGCGGAGCGAGCGGGCGAGGAGCGCAAGCGCGGCGACCATCGGGGTCGTCGACAGGGCCGCGGCGACGACGACAAACACGCATGGGCATCGTTCCTGTGGCACGGGCGTCTCGGCTATGTGGCACGCGCGCGGCGCAGCGCCGAGCGAGCGCGCGGACGCGAAGCCAACGAGCTGCTCGAAGGATGAGAACGGCTACCACGAGCGAGTTGACCGACGAGACGGCGAGAAGGAGCTGCACCGCGTCAACCATGAGGCGGCTGCGTGCGTTCAGCGCAAAGAGGATGACCGGCGCCGCCGGAATGGCGAGCGTGAACCCGAGGTACACCGTGTCGAGCGAGAGCCCGAAGAAGAGCAGCCGTGCGACCGCGAGGCCCACGGCGACGGTCGTGAGGGTCGCTGCGATGACGAACGCGGGGAGGATGATGCGCCGGCCAAAGCGGCGCCCCTCGGCGCGTGCGTAGTCAAGCCGTCGTCGAATGTGTGTGGCCTCCTCCGCGCCGAGCGTCGGGAGCGGCCAAGGTACGTGCGTCCGCGGACATGTTGGTCCGTCCTGGCTTGCAGCTGAATTTGTGAACCTTCCCGGAACCCCCGATTCCTCTTCGACTACCTTTAAAGAAATGAAGGTGTTGCGCAGTGACAAGGCACGGTGTCGTTCGACTCAAGCCCCTCCGCCATGATGGCGGCCACAATGGCGGCTCGGAAACGGCAGATCGTCGAGGGTGAGGCCGGAGCCCTCGCCGCCGAGCGGCAAGTCAGGCAGCCGGAGAGCGCGCCGCTACACGGCGTTGTACGCGGTGCCGCGCAGGCCGACGGTGCCGAGGCGCCCTTTGTCGCGCAGCTCCGCTGGCAGGGCACGCGCTACACGCTTGGCGAATTTGGCACGGCGCTCGATGCGGCGCGCGCGTACGACTGGGCGGCGCGAATGATCGGCGGCGGCAAGCCGCTCAACTTTGCAGTGGACGAGGAGCTCGGCGAGCCGCCGCAGACCGCGCACGCCGAGCGGCTGCTCGCGCGCGTGGCGCTGAAGCGCGCGGCCGTCGATGCCGCCGCGGCCGGCGCACGCGGCGTGGGGCACGCGCCGCGGTACGCGGGCGTGATGCCCAACAAGAACAGTCCGAGCAGTCCGTTTAAGGCGGTGTTCGCCTGGCACGGCGTGCAATATCACCTCGGCAGCTTCGACAGCGCGCTCGCGGCCGCAAAGGCGCACGACTGGGCTGCGCGGCTCGTCGCGGACGGGCGCGCGCTCAACTTCCCCGGGTTTGCCGAGCTTGGCCACCCGCCACGCTCGGCGTCGGTTGACGAGCTGCGCGCGGCGCTTGCCGAGACGCGTGAGGCGCTGCCCGCGCGGCCCGCCAGAGCGCGCTAGTGCGTGTGCCCAGGGCTTCTGTCTCCTTCAAGGCTTCACACCATCATGGGCGCGGCTTGGGCGCGAGCGCGGGCGACGGCGGGTCGATGACAGGTCCGCCGTCGCCGTCACCACCGCCCGCCGTGAAGCGTAGCGCGGCGCTGCGCGCAAACTGGCGCGCGTATTGGCCTGGCGGCACGGTCGCCTGAGGCTTGGGCGCGCACGGCAACTTGAGCAGCCACGCGAGCCGCGTGCACCACGTCCAGCGCTGCAGAAAGTCGATGATCGAAACGTAGAACACGTACGTCGCGTCGGCGCGCCGCACGACGAGTTGGCGCCGCCCGTCCACGTCGGGCACGGGAGAAAGGGGGGACAGAAGGAGGATGCCGACGACGAGCGAGTAATCAATAAGGCCCCGTGCGGCGAGGAGCGCGCTGTCGGCGGCGGTCATAGCGGCAATACGGCGCGCGGCGGCGATCCCAACGGCGAAGCGCACGCGAAACGCCGCCTCCTTGCCGCGCACGTAGCGAACGCGCGCGGCCGTCGCACAGCCGGGCAGCATATCGCACCCGTACCAGCACGTGTGCCAATGCCACCAGCGCTTGTGCGCCTCTGCGATGCGCTCGCCGTCCTCCTCGACGAGCTTGTCGTCGCGGTTGCCCTTGAGGTCGTACCGCCGGTGCCAGCGCAGCCCGGGTGCGGCCGGCAGTGCGTTGAGCATGGCGAGGTACCGTCTGCCCGCGCGCTCAAAGTGCAGCAGCAGCGGCGAGAGCAGCGAGTCAGGCGCAAGCATGCGCGCACACAGCGCGGCGGCGTGGAAGCGGAGCGACGCATGGTCGCCCGCGCTCAGCTCCTTGACAAGGTACCGCCCGTCGGCGCTGTGCCCGATCCGCTGGCCGCCCTTGCCGCCCGATGGTCGCAGCGCGCGCAGGTCGAGCCCGCGCGCGAAGCCGTCGGGCACGCCGTGCGCGGCGCGGACGCGCGCAAAATGCTCGTCCGAATGTGTCCAGCACATCTCGCCGCCAACGTTGACGATCGCGCACGCGGGCGACGACTCGCCCTCCGCCAGCGCTGTGAGCACACCGTCCTGCCGCATCCGTCCACTTCTCTGGGCGGTCGAGGTAAACTCACCCGGCGGTTGCCCTGACCGAAACGGCCGAAAGCGTGCCATACAGCGCGGGCGTGAGCGTGGCGAGCTCGTGCGGCCGAGTCCGTGCACGCGCAGCATGCGCGCGCAGCCCGGCGCGGGCGCAAGCCCGATGGACCGGTACCGCCGCGAGCGCGTGATCGGCAAGGGCGCCTTTGGTTCGGCGCTCCTCGTCTCCGACCGCCACTCGGGCGCCAAGCTCGTGATAAAGCAGGTCGACGTCTCCAAGATGGGCGCTAAGGAGCGCGACGACGCGAAGAAGGAGGTGAAGCTGCTCGGCTCGTTCAAGCACCCCAACATCGTCCGCTACCGCGAGTCCTTCATCGACCAGGGCATGCTGTGCATCGTGATGGACTATGCGGACGGCGGCGACTTGCATCGGCTGCTGCAGGAGCAGCGCGGCGCCTTCCTCGCGCAGGAGCGCGTGCTCGACCTGTTCGTGCAGATCTGCCTTGCGCTCAAGCACATCCACGACCGCAAAGTCCTGCACCGCGACATCAAGTCGCAGAACATCTTTCTCACCTCCAACCGCCGCATCGTCAAGCTCGGCGACTTTGGGATCGCGCGCGTCCTCACAAACACGCGCGAGCTCGCGCGTGAGCGCCGCGCCGCCGCGCCGCGCCGCGCCGCGCCGTGCGCGCTGCGCGCCGCACACACGCCTCCTTACCCGCCGCTCGCGCCGCCTTTGCGCGCGTAGGCACGGCGTGCGGCACGCCCTACTACATGTCACCAGAGATCTGCGACGGTAAGCCGTATAACGACAAATCGGACGTGTGGTCGCTCGGCTGCCTGCTGTACGAGATGCTCACGCTGCGCTGCCCCTTCGACGCGCGCGACATGCGTGGCCTCGTCATCAAGATCCTGCGCGGCCACTTCCCGCCGCTTCCGCCCACCTATTCAAAACCGGTCCACGATCTCGTCAACAGCCTCCTTCGCCGCTCGCCCACTGACCGCCCGTCCGTGAACGAAATCCTGCGCATGCCGCTGCTCCGCGCGCGCATCGACTCGTTCCTCTCGCAGGAGGTCAAGGTGGACGAGTTCTCGCACACCGTCCTCCATCGCAACCCGTCGCACAACAAGGCCGCGCTGCCGCCCTCGGAGCTCGGCGGCGGCGGCGGCAGCAGCGGCGGCATTGGCGGCGGCGCTGGCGGCGGCGCCGGCCGGCCGAGCAGCGGCGGTGGCGGCGGCGGCGGCGGTGGCCACGTATTCGCCGCGCGCTCACCGCTTGGCATTGGCGGCGCGGGCTACGGCTGCGCGGGCGTGAACGGCGTGGCGCCACCAGCCGCTCCGCCCGACCTGCGCGAGCGGTACGCGGCGCAGAAGCGCGCGCGCGACGAGGCGGAGCGGCTTGCCGCGGAGCGGCGCGCGGAGGCGGCGCGCGTCGTCGCCGCCGAAGCCGAGGCGCGCCGCGCGCGCGCAGCCGCCGCCGCGCAGCTCGCGATGGACGAGGCGGACAAACGGGAGCGCGCGCGCATCGTGGAGCGAGGCCACGCTGACCGCGCAGCCGCGGCCGCGCGCGAGTTGGCGGAGCGGCGCGCGCGCGCGCGCGAGGCGGAGGTGGCCGCCCGAGCACGCGCGCGCGCTGAGGAGAGCGCGCGGCAACTCGCCGCCGCACGCGCGGCGGCGGCGGCGGCGGCTGCCGTCGTGGCGGCGGACGGCGGCGGCGGCGGCGGCGGCGGTGGGGGTGGCGGCGGGGACGGGGGCACGCCGCGCGGTGGCGGCTTCGACGCAGGCGGCGGCGTCGTGTACGTCGCGCACCGCGCGCCACCGCCTTCCGCGCCGCCGCCTGCGTCAGTCGCGATGTCGGCCGCCGCCGCCGCCGCCGCCGCTGCCGCCGGCGCGGACGGCGGTGGCGTGGCGGCGGCGCTGGGCGCTGCAGCGCCGGCGCGTGCGCGCGCCGGCGGCGGCGCGGACGGCGGCGGCGGCGCGCCTGGCTTCGCCGCGCGGCTGGCGGACATGGAGGCGCAGCGCGCCGCGCTGCTGCTCCGGCGCGAGGCGCTCGCCCGCCGCCGGCAGGAGGAGGAGGCGCGAGCGCACGCTGAGCGCGAGGCGCGACGCGCGGCGTACCGCGCGCGGCTCGGCGGCGGCGGCGGCGACGCGCTCGCCGCGGGCGCGGCGCGCGGCTTTGGCGGCGGTGGCGGCGTCGGTTCGGCGGAGGCGGAGGCGGCGGCGGCGGCCTACGAGCTGCGCGCGCGCGAGTGGCACGAGCGGCAGGAGGCTGCTGCGCGTAACCGTCGGCGCGGCGCCGACCCCATCGTTGCTGACGATGGCGGCGACGGCGACGCGGGCGGTGATGGCGGCGGCGGTGGCGGCGGCGCTGGCGGCGGTGGCGGCGGTGGTGGCGGCGGTGGTGGCAAGGCGACGCCGAGCCGGCAGCAGCGGCAAGCCGCCGCCAACATCGCTGCCGGCGGCGCGGGCGCGGGTGCGGGCGGCGTCGGCGGCACGCGCCAGTTTGGAGGCGAAGGCAGCGGCGGCGGCGGTGGTGCCGCCGCTGCCGCTGACGGCAGCGACGGCTATGTCGGCGGCGGCGGCGGCGGCGGTGGCGGTGGCGGTGGCGGTGGCGGTGGCGGTGGCGGTGATCTGCCGAGCGCGATGGGCGGCGATCTCGCAGAGCGCCGTCGAATCTGGGAGGAGAATAGGCTTGCCGTGCAGCGCAACCGGATGCGTGTCGCAGCCTCCGAGGCGTCTGCCGAGTCCAACGAGGGTGCGCCTGACGTGCCGGGCTGCGCCGGCGCGCCGCTCGCGCCCGGCCGGCCGCCGGCCGCCGCTGCAGCCGACGGCGGACAGGGCGGCGACGGCGGACCGAACGCCGGGGAGGACGCCGATGGTGACGGCCTTACGCCCGCACAGCTCGCCGCGCGCCGCCGGCAGGAGCGGCGGGAGCGGGAGGAGGCAGCGTACCGCGCGCAGGCCGATCGAATCCGTCGCGACAACTTTGCGGCCAAGCAGCGGGCGGCCGCGCGCATGCATGGTGAATATCACGACGACCTCACTGCCGCCGATGCGGTCGCCGGCGCCGCGGATGTCCGCCTGACAGGCCCGGACAGGCCCGGACCACCCGAGTGCGCGGGCGCAGGCGCGGGCGCGCCGCCTCCGCACACGCGCCCGCCCGCCGGGCCGTCCGCACGCGCCAACGCAGCCGTTAACGCAACCGTTAACGCAGCCGTTAAGGCAACCGTTGGCGCAGCCGGCGCGCCGCCGCTTGGCCTCGCGCACGCGCGCGCGCCGTCGCCGTCGGCCGGCTCGGCGCGCGGCACGCCCGCCGGCACGCCGCGTTCGTCTCGCGCGCTGCTTGCGCGGCAGGGCTCGGCGGGCTCGGCGGTCGACTATGCCGAGATCGACGCACGCGCCGCCGCGGCCCTCGAGAAGCTCAAGTTGATGGGCGCGCTCCAGCGCGCGGCGGCGGACGCGGCGGCGGATGTGGCGGGTGGAAGCGCGGGCGGCGGCGCGGGCGGCGCGGGCGCGCCGCTCGTCCCGTCCGAGCTCGTGCGCGGCGGCGTGGCGCAGCCGGCGGCGCGGCCGCAGCCGCAGCCGCAGCCGCAGCCGCAGCCGCAGCCGCAGCAGCAGCAGGCGCTTCCGCCGTCCATTGCTCAGCGCATAGAGCAACGCCAGCTCGAGCTCGCCGCGCAGCGCGCCGAGCGCGCCGGACGCGGCGGCGACGGCGGCGCCGGCGTGGCGCGCGCGCGTGCGCGCTGGGATGCCGCGCCCGGCGTGGCGGACGCTGTTGCGGAGCGGCTGCGCGGCGCGGGCGCGGAGGCTCCCACGGCGTACGCGCTCGCGCCGCCCAACACGACGGCGGCCGCCGCGATCGGCGTGTCCGCTGCGCGCGCGCGCGCGCCGCGCGCGGCCAACACCGCGGCCAACAACGCGGCCAAGGGCGATGACGCGCACGTGCAACTCGCGCGCGCCGAGCCGACGGCGGTGGGTACGAAGCCCTTCACTGACGCAACGCTTGGCGTGCCGCTCGTTGACTGGGCAGCCAAAGCGCTCGCCGCCGCGGCCAATGCAGACGCAGGCGCGCACGATGGCGGCGGCGGCGGCGGCGGCTGCGGCGGTGTGCGCGCCCGCGCCGCTCGTGGCGTCGGCGCGGGCGGCGCGGGCGGCGCCGACGGCGAGCAGGACGATGGCCAGAGCCCCGAAGATCGCGAGAGGCGCCGTGGCGGGGAGGGCGGCACCGACGGTTCCGATGATTCGAACGATGACGACGTGCGCTCGCGCGCCACAGCCTTCGCGCCGCGTGCGGTGCCGCGCGTCCGCCCCCTCTCTCACGCCCTTGGCCCCGCCCCACCCCACGCCACCCTCCTCCCCGTGCCCGGCCACCGCCGCGCAGCCGTCCGCGTCCGCCCTGCGCGCGATCGCCGAGGAGCAGAACTTCCACGACATGCTCGAGACGATGCTTAACCTCTCGCTCGAGCTCGAGGCGTCGCAGGACGGGCACACGGACGACGGCGCGGACGCGGACGACGCCGACGCGGACGCGCACGCGCACGATGCCAGCGGCGGGCGTGGAGACGACGAAGGGGGCAAGGAGCGCGGCGCGCGAGGCGGTGGCGGCGCGCGCGCGCGCGACGGCGCGTCGGACGGGCGGCTCGCCGAGCCGATGCGCGGAGCCGCCACGCCCGCGGTCGGCAGCGAGGCGTTCGTGCAGAACATTGCGCGTTTGCGCGTGCATCTCACTGCACAGCTCGGCCACGAGCGCTTCAACGCCGCATATCAGAGGTGCGTGCGCGCGCGCGCGTGCGCGCGCGCCGGTCCTGGCGCCACGCGGCGCAGACGCGCGCGCGCCGAGCGACGCGGCCGCGAGGGCGCACGGCCGCGCGGCCACGCGGCGGATGGCCGGGGCTGCGCGGCTCGCGCGAGCGAGCGAGCCGCCGTTTGGCATCTTCCCGCCCACCGCCCCTCCGCGCCTTGCCCCGCTTCGCGCAGGCTGCTCGCCGTCGCCGAGGAGGAGGACGACGACAAGCTCGCGCGCGACGTGAACCGGCTGCTGGGCGAGGAGCATATGGACGCGCTCGGCGACATCCTCCACTTGATCGACTGCGAGGAGCAGCGCGAGCTGCACGCGGGGCTAGGACGGCGCGGACGGTAGCCATCACGCGCGCGGAGGTGCCTTCAACGCCGTCGTGACGGAGTCAGCGGCGCTAGTACCGGTCTCAGCCACCCGTCACGACGGCGTAGAAGGCGGCCGAGGCGAGCATCAGGGCGACGAGCACGCCTGCCGCGTATGGCAGCAGGTATGCCGCGAGGCTGGTGGGGCCAGAGGGCGGGCTGCCGCTGGGCGTCAGCGCGTCGCGCGCGCGGTCCTCGCCGGGCCCGTCGCGCCCTCGTCCGGCGTCGTCGGCAGAAGCGCGGCATCGACGGTACGCGTGCGCGGGCGGTGCGCAACGGGTCGGCTGCCACAGCTGCGCGGCCGGCGCCCTCAGCACGAACGCGTGCGACGGCAGGGCGAGAAGGACGACGCACATCGCCTCTCGTAGCGCGGCCGCCGCCATCGCTCGTCTCCCGACGTGCGGACGCCGAAATAATGACGCTCCCAGCCTGCGCGCAGCTGCCCGGCATGCCGATGGTCGGCCTGGGCGTGTGGAAGGCGCCGTCCGACGTGACCGCGCAGGTCGTCTATGACGCCGTCAAGCTCGGCTACCGTCATCTCGACTGCGCATGCGACTACGGCAATGAGCCGGCGGTCGGCGCCGCGCTCAAGCGCCTGTTCGACGAGGGCGTGTGCACGCGCGAGGAGCTGTGGATCACGTCCAAGCTGTGGAACACGTACCACGCGCGCGAGCACGTGCTCCCCGCGTGCCAGCGCACCCTTGACGATCTCGGCCTCGACTACCTCGACCTGTACCTCATCCACTTCCCGATCGCCCTCAAGTTCGTCCCGTTTGAGGAGCGCTACCCGCCCGAGTGGTACGTCCGCGCGCGCGCGCCGTGCCCTTGCCGTCACGCGTGTCGGGCGCGCCGCGCGCGCGCGCGCGCTCGACTGCGCCTTTTGCGCGGCCACCCCGTCCGACGCGCGCTGCCCCTTTCCTTGCCGCGTGCTTGTCCGTTGGGCCGCGCGCTCTACCGGGCGTAGGACTGACAACGGCAACAGCGGCGTGATGCGATTTGCCGACGTGCCGTACCGCGAGACGTGGGAGGCGATGGAGGAGTTGCACGCGGCGGGCAAGGCGAAGCATATTGGCGTGAGCAACCTCAACGTCCAGAGCCTCGTCGACCTGCTGCGCTACGCCAAGGTGCGAGCACTGCCGGCGCGCGCGCCGTGCCGTCGCGCGCGCCGCCCTCAGCCGCCCATCGCTCGCCGTGCGCGGCGCGCGCTGCTTCGCACGCCGCGCCTGCAGGTGCGCCCCGCGTGCAACCAGATCGAGAACCACCTCTATTTGCAGCAGGGGAAGCTCGCAACGTTCTGCCACGACCATGCGATGGCGGTCGTCGGTTTCTCGCCGCTTGGCGCAGCCTCGTACGTTGGGATGGGGCTGGCTTCGGCGGACGAGGACGCGCTCAAGGACCCAACCGTCGTGCGCATTGCCGCAGCCAAGGGCAAGACCACCGCGCAGGTCCTCCTCCGCCTGCAGCTCCAGCGCGGCATTGCGGTCGTGCCAAAGTCGCAGAGCGCCGCGCGCCTGCGCGAGAACTTGGACTTGGGTGGCTTCGAGCTCGACGGCGGCGAGGTGAAGCAGCTGCTCGCGCTCGATCGCAACCGGCGCTTCAACGACCCCGCGGTCTACGCGAAAGGCTGGGGCGAGCCCGGCTCGTGGCTCGCGCAGCATGGCTACCCGCTGTACGAGTGAGACGCACTGTGAAAGTGTCAATGACACTCACTGTGACCCACACGGACAGGCCAATGTCACCCACGGCGTCTCGACGCGAGTAAGGCGCAGCCGGGGCCGCGGTGGCGCAATGCTGGCGAGCCACGAGGATCGAGGCGACGGCCCGATGCCTTCCCCCACGCGTTGCAACGTCAATGACGAGTTGACATCCAGTCACGGTCAGAGCCCAGGCTTTGCGGGCATGCACTCACAGCCTTCCCTGCGCCACGCGGCCCTTCACGCGCACGGCCGCTCGGCGGCACGCTCGACGACGTCGTTCGCCTCACGCGGCCAGAAGAAGCGCGCGAGCACCGGGCTGAGCGCGAATTCGCGCACGCCGAGCAGCGCGTCGACGTACTCTTGAAGCAGCTTCAGCCGCGCCTCGACCGCAGGCGCGTCAAGCGGCGTGCGTGGCGCCCAATTCCACTGCACGAACCGGCCGCGCTTGAGGCGCTCGACGATGCGCGGGAACTGCAGCCGCGGCAGTGCCGCCTCGAGCTCGAGCTGCAGTGCGACGAAATGCGAGTACCGCCTGTGCGCAACGCACGCGAACGGCCCAAGCACCGACTCCGTCACATAAACAGTTGCAAGGCGAGCACCACAATTCACCATCTGCGCGCCGGTGATCTTCACGGCGGTGGCGCGGTAGCAGCGCAGCTCGGCCAGGTCGGCGGCGAGCGCGCGCTCGCCGGGCGAACTTGTGCTCATCGGCGACGTTTCGCTCAGCGCCGCGGCGCCGACGCGCCAACTGCCGAATACGCCGGCAGTTGGCGATGGCGAGAATGCACCGGACAGCAATGGCGAGAACGCACCGGACAGCAATGGCGGCGACGGCGCCTTGTCGACATGTGCGCCTCGCGCAGGCGTGCAGCCGCCGCACGCCCACTCAGCCACTTCGCCGCCGCCGTGACCGCCGCCGTCGCCAGCTTCTCCCGCACGCATCATTGCGCCGCACAGCACGCCGGTGCTACTGCTGCCGCTGCTGCTGCTGCCGGGTAGCGGCGCGCCAATCGCGTGTGCGTCATCGGCGGCGGCGCGGCGAAGCGGCGCGCCGCCGCGAGATGGCGAGGACGGCGGCGCGAGCCCATCGCAGCGCGCTTCGTCGCCTGCGCCCGCGCGCTCCGGCACGGCCGCGCCGCCGAGCGGCACAGGCGCGCACGAATTGGTTGTGACGGTTGTGACGGTTGTTACGCCCGTGTCGTGCGGGCGGTCGGCCGCAGCCGCGTCGGCGCGCGCTCTCGTCGGCGGCGCGTGCGCTGCGCCATCGTGCGCGCGTGCGCGCGCCGTGCCGCGAAGCACGCCGTCAGGCCCGAGCACGCTGCCATCGCACCCATGGCTGCCATGGCTGCCGGCCCCGACGCTCCCATGGCTGCCATGGCTGCCGGTCCCGACGCACCCATGGCTGCCATGGCTGCCGGTCCCGACGCACCCATGGCTGCCATCGCTGCCGGCCCCGACGCACCCATGGCTGCCATGGCTGCCGGCCCCGATGCACCCATGGCTGCCATGGCTGCCGGTCCCGACGCACCCATGGCTGCCATGGCTGCCGGTCCCGACGCACCCATGGCTGCCATCGCTGCCGGCCCCGATGCACCCATGGCTGCCATGGCTGCCGGCCCCGATGCACCCATGGCTGCCATGGCTGCCGGTCCCGACGCACCCATGGCTGCCATGGCTGCCGGCCCCGACGCACCCATCGCCATCGCTGCCGCCGCACGACGCGCGCGCCGAGCGCCGGCGGTCGCCGCCGGCGTCGGCTTTGAACGCGTCCGCCACGCCGCGCAGCTCGTGATCCTCGCCGTCGCCGTCCGCCGCGGCGTCCGCGACAGGCCGCGCGCCCGCCGCGTCGACGCCGACGCCGAGCTGCGCGTCAAGTCGGCTGAGCAGCGCGAGCACCTTGTCGCCCTCGCGCTCGGTCGTAAGGACCCGCTCGCGCAGTTGGGACGCCGCAGCGTCACGCTCGGCAAGGCTCCGGCTGTCGCCCGCAACGTCGTGGCGCACGGCGACCGCGTCGGCGGCGGCCGTTGCTACGCCGGCAGGCGGCGGCGGCACCTCACGCGCGGCGGCCGGCGCGCGCGTGCTGACACGCGTACCTGCGCCCGCGCTTGCGCCCGCGCCCGCGCCCGCCGCGCCACTCAAATCCGGTTGATGCCGAGCCCGCGCGCCGCCGCCGCCGCCGCCGCCGCCGCCGCCGCCGCCGTCGCAGCCGCCGCCGCCGCCGCGCACGGCCCGCGTGTGCTGAGGCGGCGTGCGGCCATGGACGGGGGCGTCAGCGTCGATGGCGTCGTCGGCGTCGCCGATCGTCGGGCGTGTGCTCGGCTTGACGCGCCGGCGCGCGGGCTTGGCGTGCGCGCCAGCGCGGCCTGCGGCCATGCTGCCGGCCATGCTGCCGGCCATGCTGCCGGCCATGCTGCCGGCCATGCTGCCGGCTGCTCGCCCGTCGTCCGCCGCCGCCGCGCCGGCCGCGCCGGCCGCGCGTGCGCGCACGCGCGCGGGCGGCGCGTGCGCCACCTGCTCGGCTTCACGCGAGGCCACGCGTCCGTCTGAGGACTGGCGGCCGGAGCCGCCGTCGCCGTCAACGCGCCGGTCGGCGGGCGAGTCGCGCGCCGCGCCGCTTGTGCCGCACACCCGGCTGCCGTCCGCCCCCTCGCCGTCCGCGCCGCACGTCGCGCTCGCTCCATCCAGTAGCGCGTCCGATACGTCCGGTGCGTCCGGTGCGTCCGGTGCGTTCGGTGCGTCCGGTGCGTCCGGTGCGTCCGGCGCGGCTCGCGCGGGCGCGTGCGCGCTCAACTCGCCCTCGCCGCCGTCGCGTGCGCGCGGCGGCGGCGGCGGCACGCCACCGTGCTCGACGGCCGGCCATTGCGCGAGCACGAGCGGCAGTTGGAAGTTGACTTGGCAGAGCGGTTGGAGGAGGCACAGAAAAACGGATCGTAAAATCTCGTCGCACACGAGCGCACATGGCGAGTAGTAGGCGCCAAGCAGCGCGGGCTGGTCGAGGATCGCGCTCAAGTCGGCGTGGACGCGGCCGCGATTGAGGCACCAGCACAGCCACGCGTGCGCACACTCCGCGTCGCCACCCGATGACGCGCCGGCCGCGCGCGCGGCCGCGACGCCGCTCGCCGCGTCGCCGCCGAGCAGCTCCAGCTGCTCGAGCACGTGCCACGCGTGCGGCCTGCGCGTGTAGCCGAAGCGGCCGCGCGGCGCAAGGCCGTGCTCGAGCACCGCCTCGATCGCGACGAGCAGCCGCAGGCACGCCTCCGCCTCGTCCGCGGCTGTGAGCGGGCCGGGCCCGCGAATGGCCCGTCCGAGTACGCAGTTCACAGCGTCGCGCAGCCGCTGCGTGAGCACGGAGCTCGAGTTGGGCGGGCTCGAGGCGAGGCGGCGGGCGGGCGGCTCGGCGCCAGCGCTCGACACCGGCGCGGTCGGCGCGGGCATCGCCGGCTGTCGGCCGGGCGAGCCGGCGCCCGCGCTCGCAACGGGCGCGGTCGTCCGCTCGCGCTCGTGCGCATCGTCGCCGCCGTCGCGCGCGGCGCCGGCGGACGTGGCAGGCGCCGGATGGGCGGGCGCCTGCGCGCTCACCTGGTTGACTACGGCCAAACGCTCCTTGAGCAGCGCAAAGACCGCGTCACGGTTGGTGAACGAGCACAGGGAGAGCTGCGCGCGGCGCGCGGCGGTCGCGCGCGACGCGCGCGCGCGCGCACACAGCGCGCGGGCCGGTCGGCGCGGCGGCGCGCGGCGGGCGAGCGGAAACAGCGAGCGCACGCGCAATCACGCGCGCCCTGTGCTCACCGTGCGTCCGCCCACGCTCACGTCAATAGCATGCGGCAGGAAGAGCACGAGGTTGCGCTTGCTCAGCTCATCTATCCGCGCGAACGGAAGGTGCTCGGCGATCTCGTGGCCGAGAACGTTGGCGTAGAAGCCGGCGGCCGACTCGAAGACGAAGAGTCGTCCCGCGAAGAGCGCATCCTCCACGTCCAGCTCGCACGAGAACGAGCCGAGCTCGCGCTCCCCCTCCACGCCGAACGTTTGCTCAAGCGTGAGCTCCGCCATCGTGCTCACAGAATCGGCCGTCGGGAAGTGGGAACGGTTCTCGAGCATGCTCAACCAGGCGGCCCTCGCCAGGGCGCGTGCGGCGCGCGAGGGCCGCGGTGCACCGCCCATCGACGCGGCGGTGGCGAGCCGCGCCGCCTGCGCGCTGGAGTCGCAGTTTGCCGTGCGTCGGAGCGAGATCACGCCGCGCCTCAACCCACCCGCCGAGCAGCTCGCTGCGACGCCTCGCACGCAGGACCGTGCGCGGCTCGTCGAGAGGCTGGCGCAATTTGGGCTGCAGGAGCGCCAGGTGACCGATGACGCCAGCTGTCAGTTCCGCGCCATTTCGGATCAGCTCTACGGCACCGAAGAGCACCACGACCTCGTGAGGGCGATGGCCGTTGAGCAGCTGCTCACCGCGCCCGAGCAGTACGTCGAATTCGTGCTCGGGCGCGGTGATACGACGTCATATGACGACTACGTACAACGCATGAGCCTCGCCGACCAGCTCGGCGACCACGTTACCCTCCAGGCGCTCGCCGATTACCTCGGCATCGAGCTCTTCCTGGTCTCGTCAAGCGAGGATGACGGACTGCAGCGCGTTGCGCCCGCGGCCGTCGCGCCCGAGGGCTTGGTCGACTTTGGACACGCGCCGCTCTGGCTCACGACGTGGGCCAACGTGCACTACAAGTCAGTCGCGATGTGAAAGCGGCGAGGCAGGGGCTTGCCCTTGGGTAATGTGGTTTTTGCCCTCGGGGCTCGGGTACATCTGCACTCTTTGCCCCCCCCCCCCCCCCCCCCCCCCCCCCCCCCCCTCCCCCCCCTCCCCTCGCCGGGCTCGCCCCCCCCCCCCCCCCCCCCCCCCCCCCCCCCCCCCCCCCCTCGCCCCGCCGCCGTCAACAACGGCAACAAGCGGGGCAACAAAGCAGCTCCGACGTCGTCGTCTCTCGACGACCTGTAAGATTTCAAAGAGGAGAGCAGCGGTCGTAATATTATTTTTCCGAAAAATAATGTTTTTCGGAGGCGCTAACTTTAAATTCCTTACTTGCACAGGCCACCTCGTGTCTTTGACAAGCGCCCACACTGACATTTCCGCGGCGACCCCAGATATGCGGACGCATATGCGTCGCATACCTCCCCCCCCCCGATAGCCGAGAATTATATGCGCTATATCTCAGCTGGGGTAAACTCCACCTAGGACTCTGTCATCACATCTTTAGCTTTTCCCGCGCGTTTGCGGCATGAATCGAAGACGTGACGGGCGGCTTGCTTGGGCCGTGCGCGCGTATCGGCGTGCGCGGCTTGCGCCTCGGTGCCGACACCACCGCTCTCGGCGCGATGCCCGCCGTCGTCGCTGTGGCGGCCTTGGCGCCGGCGTGCGCGCACGTCGCGCTGCTCGACGCCCACGCCGTGCCCGCGAGCAGTGCGGCCGCGTTTGCCGGCGCAGCCGAGCCGAGCGCCGTGGACGCGCGTTCCACCGAGCCGAGCATTGTCGCGGCGGCGGCGACTGCGGCTTTCGCCGCGGTGGCCATAGTTGAGACGCTCGCTTTAGCCGGCACCGCCGCCGCGACATTTGCCGCCGCGACGACCGCGTCGGCGGCTGCGCCAGCCTTGGCTGCAGGGCCGGCCGCCGCGGTCGACCTCACCGCCGCGCCACTCGGCGCGTGCGCGCTCCCCGCGCATCTCGCGGCGAGTCTTGACGAGCTGGGCTATTGCGTCGTCGAGCACGCCGCCGGCTCGGCCTGGTGCGCGGCCCTGCGCGATGAGATCGAGGAGCTGCACGCTCGCGGCGCGCTCGAGCCGTCGTGCAACCTCCTCGCGACGTCGCGCGTCGCGCCGGCGACGGCGGGCGGTACTGCGGTGGGCTCGCAGGCACGGTGCGAAAAGCGTGGGATCGCCGAGCTCACCGTGCTTCTCAACGGCGAGCTCACCGGCGCCATACGCTGCGCGAGCGACGGCGCGCGGCGTGGCTCGCCAACGCTCGAGCGATGCGCGACTGCGTGCGCGCCGGCGCTCGCGCGTGCGCTCAACGCGGCGGCGCCATGGCTGCGTCTGAGCGGCGTTGACACGGTGAAGGCGCAGTACAACCATGGTATTGGCGGCTGCTTCCCAATGCACTTTGACACGACCGCGCGCACGCAACGGCACGTGACGGCGGTGCTCTACCTGAACGACGCGCGCGGCTGGCGCGAGGCAGACGGCGGCTCGCTGCGCGTCTTCCCGTTCCCGTTCGCGCCGGTGGCGATCCCGCCGTGCGCAGGCACGCTCGTGCTCTTTAGCTCCGCCTGCACGCTCCACCGCGTTGACCGGGCGTTCGCGCCGCGTTGCGCGCTGTCGATCTGGTTCCGCGCGGAGAGCGACGCCCGCCGCTTCCCCGCCGCTTTCCCGGCGTGGGTGGCGCCGGCGGAGGCGGACGCGCTGCGCTTCTTGCGCGGTGCGTCGCACCTGTCGCGGCTCACGAAGGTGCTCTTTGCGCGCGAGTACGCCGAGTCGATCGAGGAGGCTTTTGGCGCGGAGACGACCGGCGTGCGCGATGCGATCGGCCTGCACTTTGCCGAGGTCGCGCGGCTCGAGGTGGAGCTGGGCGAGCCGCTGCTCGAAGTGCTGCGCGCGTCGCTGCCGCTCGTGCCGCCGCTCCCGCCGTCCGGCGGCGACGAGGTGGGCGGCGACTGACGCTCGCAAGTCGCAAGCGGCCTGGGCCGTCGTGATTTTGTCGAGCGTCTGGAGTCTTGACTCTTGATGACTCACTCTTGATGAACTCGTGGACTAGTGGACACGAGTGGGCCGTGATGAACAAAAACGTTTTAAAATAAGCTGAGGATGGCGGCGGTGCAACGGCGGCAGCGCGAGGGCCCGTCCGTCATCTCACTTGCGCTGCTCGCGGCGGCGGGCGCGGCGAGCGCGCCCCGGCAGGCGGAGGAGGGGCTCGCGCCGTTCGACCGCTCGGTTATGGAGGTCGTGCTCGCGGCGCTCGACCGCTCGGACGTGGCGTGGCTGTCGGCGCACGCGCCGGGCGAGCTGCGCGCGCTGCCCGCCAAGCTGCAGCAGCTCGCGGGCGTGGCGCCGGCACGCGCGCGCGGCGCGCCGGCGCGCGTGAGTGCAGCGGCGGCGCCTCCGCGCGCGCTTGGCGCGCAGCAGCTCGCGCGCGTCGCCGAGTGCGCGCGCCAGATCGTTCGGCACGCGCGGTCGCGTGCGTATTCGTTCAACCTGACATTCCAACCCGTCGACGCGCACGCGCCCGCCGAGTGGCGCGCGCTCCTCGGAACCAACTTTTCGATGGCCGAGCGCGTTGCGCGCGCGCGCGCGCGCCCCGGCGACGGCGCGGCCGGCGCATGGCTCGGCGAGCACGTGCCCAGTCACGCGCCGCCCGCCGCGCTCGGCGCGCGCGCTGGCGAGCGAGCGCGCGCGAGCGCGGGCATGAGCTGGGTGGAGGCGGGCGTGGTGCCGCGCGCGGTGGGAAGCCAGGGGTTCTGCGCGAGCTGCTGGGCCTTCGTCGCGGCGGACGCGGTCGCCGCGAGCGCCGAGCTCGCCGCACGCGCCGCGGACGCGCGTGCGGCGCCGCCGCCCGTGGCGGCGGTCGGCGCAGCGGCGGCGGCCAACGTCGTGCCGCTGGCGGCGCGGGCGCCCGCTGAGGCGCGCTCGGCGCAGCAGTTCGTGTCGTGCGACCGCCCGGCCGAGTACGGCTGCACGGGCGGCACGCCCGCGCAGGCGCTTTCGTACGCGCGCACGCATGCGATCGCGAGCGCGCGAGATTTCCCGTACTTGGCGTGGGCGGGCGCGCAGCCGCCCGCCGCGTGCGCGCTGCCGGCCGGCGGCGCGTGGGCGCGCGCGCGCAACCCGCTGCTCGGCTTCCGCTCGGTCCGCCGCGGCGATGAGTCAGCCATGCTTGACGCGCTTGCACTCGGTCCGCTCACTGCCGGGGTAGACGCGTCGTCATTTCGACTCACGCACTACGCGAGCGGCGTGCTCGATTTTGACGGGTGCGGGCGCGAGCTGAACCACGCGGTGCTCGTCGTTGGCCACGGATACGACGGCGCGTCGGGCAAGCCCTACTGGCTTCTGAAGAGCAGTTGGGGGAGCGGCTGGGGCGAGCGCGGCTACGCGCGGCTCGTGCGCGGGCGCAACATGTGCGGCATCGCCGAGCTGGTCGCGTACGCCGTCTGGGACGAATCGATGCGCGGCTCGGCCGCACGCCGGCTTTTTGCCCGCGCGGCCGAGCACGCGCCCGCGCTTGCGCTCGCCGCGCTCGCCGCCGCGCTCGCCGCCGCGCTCGTCGCCGCGCGCGCGCCGCGCCCCGCACCTGGCGCGCGACACGGCGGCGGCGGCGGCGGCGCGCCGAGCGCCGACGCCCGATGGGGCGGCGGCGGTGGCCGCGCGGATTCTAAAGCGCGCGGCGCCGCACGTTGATCGCCTCGGCTCTTTTCCAAGCCTGAGCCGACCACGGCGTGCAGGCTGACATGCCCTGACGGGGGGGTGGGGGGGGGGGGGGGGGGGGGGGCCCGGGGGGGGGGGGGGGGGGCGGGAGGAAGGCCCGAGGGGAGAGGGGGGGGGGGGGGGGGGGGGGGGGGGGGGGGGGGGGGGGGGGCTGCTGCATCAATTGGACGACGCACGGGCCCCGTGGGCCCCGTGCGGCGCTATGCAGCTGCATCAATTGGACGACGCACGGACCCCGCACGGGCCCAGTGGGATTGATGCAGCTGCACGGCACGGCGGCGTGACGCATGGGCTTCCTGATCGCCTTCGGCGTCGGTCAACCGGCGTGGCTCAGTCCGGTGACGAAAGGGACTCCTTAGCTCCCGCCCTAAGTAGTCGGAAAGCGTCGTTAGTATACCAACGACGCTTACAGGCGGGTCAGCAGGAGGGGCGCGCACGGGGCCGAGGCTGGACAAACGGAGCGAGCGAAAGGGCGCACGCAACATCAGGCCGAAATCAGGGCGTCGACCCTGTGCACGCCGGCAGCGGGAACGGCCGGGACGGCAAGGACGTGGCAGGACGCGTCATGGGCGGACACCCACACACGCCTAGCCACCCCTCGCCGGCCCCCGCCGGCCGCCGCCGCCGTCGCCGCGCCGGAAGCAGAGGCCGTCCACACCGCCGCAGGCGTCCACATCCGCCTGGACGCCGTGAGCCGCGTGGCGGTGCGGCGGCGCCTGTCCGCGCGCCATCTGCGCGCGCGCGAGCAGGAGCTGCGCGTGCCCACGCACGACGCACGCGGCGAGCTGGAGGCGCATGTGGCGCTCGAGGGCCGCGCGGGCGACGTCGCGCGAGGGCGCGCCCATGCGCGCCATCCACGCGTCCGCGCCCATGTGCGAGAAGGTGACGAGCAGGTCGGCGAGGCCGGCCGACCACTCGCCGAACGAGCCGATGACCAGCGCGCGGATCGGCGGGAACGAGTTGAGGCGCGCCTGCATCGGGCCCACCTGGCCCGGCTGCATGCCGAAGAGCTCCTCGTCGAGTTGAGCGCACGCACGCCGCCGCTCGCCGCCGACGGCCGCCGCCCGCCGCTCAGCGGCCTGGCAGCGGCGCGTGTCCGACTGGCCGTAGCGCGTGGGGCAGTACGAGATCGACTTGAGCTCGCACAGTGTCTGCACGAGCTGAGGGGCCGAGCCCGCACCGTTGAGCACTACGACGAGATCGACGGTGGGCACGCGCCGACGACGCAGGGCCGCGCGCCCGGCCGGCGGCACGCCGGCGAGCACGGAGCCAAAGATGTCCGCGTCCTCGCGCCGCGCGTAGGTCCCGGCGTATCCGCGAGCCAGCGAGGCGAGCAGGTTGAGAGCGGGGTCGTGGCGAAGCTTCGCGACGTGGTCGTGGGCGACGCCCGGTGCCGCCGCGAGCGCGTCGCCGAACGCATCGACCGGGATCGGGCGCTGGCTGCCGCTGCGCGCGAGGCGCGCGCCCGCCGCCGCGAGCTGCGCGCACACGGGGCTCGGCAGACCCAAGTAGCGCGCAACCGCCTCGGCCCACTCCGCCGGAGAGAAAGCGGCATAGGCTCGCGGCAGGGCCTCGAGGAAGAGGCCGCTCTCTTTGCCGAGGCCAAACCAGAGGCCGCGTGGGCGCGAGCCCGGCGGCATGGCGGCGTGCTCAGCGTTGAGCATGTCGAAGCGGCAGCGCTCGCGGTCGCCAGTGATGTCGGCCAAGAGGCTAGGCCGGCGTCCGGCGGCGGGAGCGGCGGGCGCGACGGAGCCGGGCGGCAGGCGGAGGACGCGCACTTCCGTGTCGCCCTGGCCGCCGCCGAGCTCGGCCTGCATGGCGTGCCAGGCGGAGGCGAGATCGCGCCCCAGGCGCGAGCCCGAGGCGAGGAACGAGCGCCACCCGTGCGCGTCCATGTCGGCGAAGGCGTCGTGCCCGACGCGCGCCGCGATGGCAGGCCGGTCGAGGACGCCCGCCTCCAGGACCGAGCCGTCCGCGGCGCGCGTGTCGAGCAGGTGCGGCAGGGCGAGGCTGGCGGCGCTCCAGATCAGGGCGGGAGCGAGGTCGACCTGCTTGCGCAGGCCGGTGCCATGCATCGCAATCGGGAGCGGCAGCCGGCGGCTCGCGATGGCATCCGTCGAGACGGAGACGCCGAGAGCGACGGTAGCCTGCCGGGCGAGGATGTCGTCGAAGGCAGCCGCGGCCTGCAGGGAGTCTGACAGGTACGAGTGGGAGATCAAGTAGGAGAAGCGGAAGATGGTGGAGCGGCGGGTGAGGACCCACAGCGACTGTTTGGCCGACGAGCCGAGCGTTGTGATCAGCTTGTTCGAGATGCCAGCGATCTCGTCGGTCTTGGTCGCGAGTGTCCTGCCCACGTAGCCAGGTGAGCCCACCGGCACGCCGTAGATGTTGAGGCCGTAGTGGAGAGCGCCAGTGGCCGGGTCCGCCACCGAGCCGAGGGGAACGGCCCCCCGGCAGCCCTCGAGCGCATCAGCGCTGCGCGGATCGATCCAGCACGCCGACTTGGCCAGATTGGCGTGAAGGCCGAGGCCGGCGAGCGCAGCCTCGAAGCGCGAGAGCGCAGCGGCGACGAGAGCGGGCGGGCCGACGGCGTAGACGTCGTCATGACCTGCGCGCGCGGCCCCACCGACCGCGACGAGCTCGGCGTCGAGGGCCACGAGCGCGGGCTGGATGGCGACCGCGAAGAAGTAGCTGCCCTCCACCGAGCCCTGCTGCACGCCTTCCGAGCTTCGGAAGGGAAGCTGCGTGAGGGGCGCGCCGCCGCTACCGCCGCCGGCAAAGACGGGCGCCTGCGGCCCTAAGTATATACTAACGACGCTTACAGGCGGGTCAGCAGGAGGGGCGCGCACGGGGCCGAGGCTGGACAAACGGAGCGAGTATATCGGGTGCGGGCACCGAGAACGCCCACGTGCAGTCGATCGTAAGGACGGCATGGTATCACGTGTCGCGCCACCGCCTGAAAGCCGCACGAGAGCCGAAACCCGCCTACGCCGCCACCGCACCACCAAAACAGCGCCCGCCGGCCCCCTGCGCCGTGAGCGCCACCTCAAGCGAGCGCACGGAGAACACACTGCGCGCGGGCGCGCGACTGGACGCGCGCTGTGCGGCGAGCGGAGCGATGATTCGCAGGCGCGCGAGGATGAGCTCGCATGGCCTCGCGCGGCCATCGTGCCGACGTGCGAGATGAGCACCGCCGCGAGGTCGCCGCGGCGGCCGCCGCGCTCAGGCCCGAATGCGAGTGCACTTTGCGGCCCGCCGCCGCAGAGATGTCAGCGATGAGACTGTAGAGGCCGGCACTGCCCTCGTTAAAGCCGCCCACGACCGCACCACGCACGGGCGCCACCGAACGGTACTTGGCCTCGATCGGGCCGATCGATCGCCGCGTTCTCGGTGCCCGCACCCGCCTGCGTTAGGCCCAGATAATGGGAATTCCTGATTCTCAGGAGCTTCTATGTGCTTAAGAACCAACGCTCCAACGCTCACATTTTCAGGAGAAAAAGATGCTCGCCTGCCGTGGGGGGCTGGCGCTCGCGCTCGCACTCGCATGGCAAGTGCAGGCGGTGCGCGCGGATGCGCCTCGCGACACGATACTCGTTCACCACCCTGGCCCGCCTGTCGACGTGGACAAGCTGACTCTCGCGGCGAATGAGCTGCCACTGAGCATTGTGTCACTCCTGCTGCTCAATCCCGCCTTCGCTGGCAATGGTCTGCCCTCGCTCCCCTTCGCCATGCCGTCACTGGTCATATGGCAGCCGTCTTCGAGCATGCCGGTCGCGCCGCTGAGCGTGCCGGTCGCGCCGCTGAGCGTGCCGGTCGCACCGCTGAGCGTGCCGGTCGCGCCGCTGAGCGTGCCGGTCGCACCGCTGAGCGTGCCGGTCGCGCCGCTGAGCGTGCCGGTCGCACCGCTGAGCGTGCCGGTCGCGCCGCTGAGCGTGCCGGTCGCACCGCTGAGCGTGCCTGTCGCGCCGCTGAGCGTGCCGGTCGCGCCGCTGAGCGTGCCGGTCGCGCCGCTGAGCGTGCCGGTCGCACCGCTGAGCGTGCCGGTCGCGCCGCTGAGCGTGCCGGTCGCGCCGCTGAGCGTGCCTGTCGCGCCGCTGAGCGTGCCGGTCGCGCCGCTGAGCGTGCCGCAGAGCGTGCCGGTCGCGCCGCTGCCGGAGAGCCTCTCGTTGCCAGCCAGCTCGCTGCCGTCGCAGCCTTTGTCTTTGCCATCGCAGCCTTTGTCTTCGCCCCCGCCGGCCAATTCGCCCCCGGTGTCAAGCCCGCCCCCGCCGCGACCACTGCCCCCGCCATCTCCGTTTCCGCCACTTCCGCCGCCTCCCCTTCGGCCGCCCCCACTTTCTCCGCCGCTGCCGCCGCCGTCTCCACTGCCGTTGCAGCCGCCGCCACCGAGCCCGCCACCGCCGAGCCTACCGCCCAGCCCGCCACCGCCGAGCCCGCCGCCGAGCCCGCCGCCGCCAAGCCCGCCGCCAAGCCCACCACCGCCAAGCCCGCCGCCAAGCCCACCACCGCCGAGCCCGCCGCCAAGCCCACCACCGCCGCGCCCGCCGCCACGCCCGCCGCCGCCCAGGCCGCCGCCCAGCCCACCACCGCCGCGCCCGCCGCCGCGCCCGCCGCCGCCGAGCCCGCCGCCCAGTCCGCCGCCGCCGAGCCCGCCGCCAAGCCCGCCGCCGCCGCGCCCGCCGCCAAGCCCGCCGCCGCCCAGGCCGCCGCCCAGCCCACCACCGCCGCGCCCACCGCCGAGACAGCCGCCGCCGAGCCCGCCTCCCAGTCCGCCGCCGCCGAGCCCGCCGCCCAGCCCGCCGCCGCCGCGCCCGCCGCCCAGCCCCCCACCGCCGTCACCCAGGCCGCCGCCCATGCCCCCCCCGATGCCGCCGCCGGGCCCGCCGCCGAGCCCACCGCCTTCGCTTCCACCCTCGCCATCGCCTCAGCCACCTCCTCCGCCGCGCACCGCACCATACCCGCCGCCGCTTCCGCCGGACCCGCCGCCACCGAGCCCGCCGCCGAGCCCGCCGCCGAGCCCGCCGCCGCCGAGCCCACCGCCGAGCCCGCCGCCGCCGAGCCCGCCGCCGATCCCGCCGCCGCCGAGCCCGCCGCCTAGCCCGCCGCCGCCCTCGCCGCCGCCCAGCCCGCCGCCGCCGAGCCCGCCACCGAGCCCGCCGCCGCCGAGCCCGCCGCCCAGCCCGCCGCCGCCGAGCCCGCCGCCCAGCCCGCCGCCACCGCGCCCGCCGCCCAGCCCGCCGCCCAGCCCCAACCCGCCGCCTTACCCGCCGCTGCCGAGCGAGCTTCCCCCTGTCAAGGCGCAAGTGAGCGTGACGGTCGAGCAGTCGATCGAGGATGTGCAGCAGCTCCTGCCGAACATGACCGCCGCCTTCGCGCGGGGCATGCAAGTCCCCTTGAAGTACGTCGAGGCGGCCGTCGAGCCCGGCTCGACGCGCGTCAGGTTCACCGTCTCCGTGCCGCCTCCGACCACTTTTCAAAGTGTTGACGTGCGCTCCAACGTGCTGAAGATCACCAACCAGAAGGTGCAGGCCATCTTTGAGACCGCCGGCCTCGCCGAGGTGATCACCACCGTCGGAGAGCTCTCGTTTGTCGTGCCGCCGCCGCCGCCCCCGCCGTCGCCTCCCCCCAAGCGCGACGATGATGATGACGACGACGACGACGAGGCGACCGCGGTGCGCCGCGGGCGACCGCGCGCGATGCGACGTCTTCGACGGTCACGCAGCCCGCGCGCGCGCGGCGCGCTCCCGCCGACCGTCGCTACCCGTGCGGTCCGCTTGCGGCCATGCCCTGCCCACCCTGCGCCTTTCCCTCGCCGCCCCGCTACGCGTTCGGTGCGGCCTGTGCGATCCAACAGGTCCCGCCGTCGATTCCGGGCCTCGCCCAGGCGACCCTCATCGCCTTGAGCACCGTCGTGCCCGTCGGCTCGCTGATCATCTGCACGCTCGCCGCGCGCTTGCTTTACGTCCGCTGGCAGAGAGGCAAGGTCGTCAAGATTCAGGTGTGTGCGCACTTGGACCGTGCGCCGTCGCCGCCGATGGGCCGCGGGCTCGCGCCCGACGGCGGCGCATGCGCCCCTCATTGCGCCCCGCCCCGCCCATTGGTGCCGCTCCCAAACGCAGAATGCAAACGTCCGGCCGGAGCCGTTCCGGCGAACCTACGGCACACTGTAGTACGTGAGACCCCTCCTCCCCCCCCCCCCCCCCCCCCCTCCCATGGCGAAGAAAAGGGCCGTACGCGCTCGAGCTGCGCGCGCTCGGCGACGTAGCCGGCCGCGTCACCCGCGAGCCCGAGCTGCCCAGAAATGGGCGCGAGACGGACGGCGATGCTCGTGGCGTCGTGCGCGGCGTCATGCGATTTAATGGGCGCGCTGGCGGGGTGCGGCACGCACCTCGCCTTTGGCCGCCGTCGCCGCCTCCGGCGCGTCGGGCGCAGCGACGGGCGTGCGGCGCGGCGACGGCGCGCGCGCGGCGGCGGGTACGAGCAGCAGTGCGGCGGCAGCCAGTGCGGCGGCGGCGAGCGCGGCCGCCGCGGCGGGCGACACTGAACCAAGCCCAGCGGCAGTGCCATCGGCTTCTGAATGAAAGAATTAACGACGCTTACAGGCGGGTCAGCAGGAGGGGGCGCGCACGGGACCGAGGCGTGACGAGCGAAAGGGCGCACGCAACATCAGGCCGAAATCAGGGCGTCGACCCTGTGCACGCCGGCAGCGGGAACGGCCGGGACGGCGAGGACGTGGCAGGACGCGTCATGGGCGGACACCCACACACGCCTAGCCACCCCTCGCCGGCCCCGGCCGGCCGCCGCCGCCGTCGCCGCGCCGGAAGCAGAGGCCGTCCACACCGCCGCAGGCGTCCACATCCGCCTGGACGCCGTGAGCCGCGTGGCGGTGCGGCGGCGCCTGTCCGCGCGCCATCTGCGCGCGCGCGAGCAGGAGCTGCGCGTGCCCACGCACGACGCACGCGGCGAGTTGGAGGCGCATGTGCCGCTCGAGGGCCGCGCGGGCGACGTCGCGCGAGGGCGCGCCCATGCGCGCCATCCACGCGTCCGCGCCCATGTGCGAGAAGGTGGCGAGCAGGTCGGCGAGGCCGGCCGACCACTCGCCGAACAAGCCGATGACCAGCGCGCGGATCGGCGGGAACGAGTTGAGGCGCGCCTGCATCGGGCCCACCTGGCCCGGCTGCATGCCGAAGAGCTCCTCGTCGAGTTGAGCGCACGCACGCCGCCGTTCGCCGCCGACGGCCGCCGCCCGCCGCTCAGCGGCCTGGCAGCGGCGCGTGTCCGACTGGCCGTAGCGCGTGGGGCAGTACGAGATCGACTTGAGCTCGCACAGTGTCTGCACGAGCTGAGGGGCCGAGCCCGCACCGTTGAGCACTACGACGAGATCGACGGTGGGCACGCGCCGACGACGCAGGGCCGCGCGCCCGGCCGGCGGCACGCCGGCGAGCACGGAGCCAAAGATGTCCGCGTCCTCGCGCCGCGCGTAGGTCCCGGCGTATCCGCGAGCCAGCGAGGCGAGCAGGTTGAGAGCGGGGTCGTGGCGAAGCTTCGCGACGTGGTCGTGGGCGACGCCCGGTGCCGCCGCGAGCGCGTCGCCGAACGCATCGACCGGGATCGGGCGCTGACTGCCGCTGCGCGCGAGGCGCGCGCCCGCCGCCGCGAGCTGCGCGCACACGGGGCTCGGCAGACCCAAGTAGCGCGCAACCGCCTCGGCCCACTCCGCCGGAGAGAAAGCGGCATAGGCTCGCGGCAGGGCCTCGAGGAAGAGGCCGCTCTCTTTGCCGAGGCCAAACCAGAGGCCGCGTGGGCGCGAGCCCGGCGGCATGGCGGCGTGCTCAGCGTTGAGCATGTCGAAGCGGCAGCGCTCGCGGTCGCCAGTGATGTCGGCCAAGAGGCTAGGCCGGCGTCCGGCGGCGGGAGCGGCGGGCGCGACGGAGCCGGGCGGCAGGCGGAGGACGCGCACTTCCGTGTCGCCCTGGCCGCCGCCGAGCTCGGCCTGCATGGCGTGCCAGGCGGAGGCGAGATCGCGCCCCAGGCGCGAGCCCGAGGCGGGGAACGAGCGCCACCCGTGCGCGTCCATGTCGGCGAAGGCGTCGTGCCCGACGCGCGCCGCGATGGCAGGCCGGTCGAGGACGCCCGCCTCCAGAACCGAGCCGTCCGCGGCGCGCGTGTCGAGCAGGTGCGGCAGGGCGAGGCTGGCGGCGCTCCAGATCAGGGCGGGAGCGAGGTCGACCTGCTTGCGCAGGCCGGTGCCATGCATCGCAATCGGGAGCGGCAGCCGGCGGCTCGCGATGGCATCCGTCGAGACGGAGACGCCGAGAGCGACGGTAGCCTGCCGGGCGAGGATGTCGTCGAAGGCAGCCGCGGCCTGCAGGGAGTCTGACAGGTACGAGTGGGAGATCAAGTAGAAGAAGCGGAAGATGGTGGAGCGGCGGGTGAGGACCCACAGCGACTGTTTGGCCGACGAGCCGAGCGTTGTGATCAGCTTGTTCGAGATGCCAGCGATCTCGTCGGTCTTGGTCGCAAGTGTCCTGCCCACGTAGCCAGGTGAGCCCACCGGCACGCCGTAGATGTTGAGGCCGTAGTGGAGAGCGCCAGTGGCCGGGTCCGCCACCGAGCCGAGGGGAACGGCCCCCCGGCAGCCCTCGAGCGCATCAGCGCTGCGCGGATCGATCCAGCACGCCGACTTGGCCAGATTGGCGTGAAGGCCGAGGCCGGCGAGCGCAGCCTCGAAGCGCGAGAGCGCAGCGGCGACGAGAGCGGGCGGGCCGACGGCGTAGACGTCGTCATGACCTGCGCGCGCGGCCCCACCGACCGCGGCGAGCTCGGCGTCGAGGGCCACGAGCGCGGGCTGGATGGCGACCGCGAAGAAGTAGCTGCCCTCCACCGAGCCCTGCTGCACGCCTTCCGAGCTTCGGAAGGGAAGCTGCGTGAGGGGCGCGCCGCCGCTACCGCCGCCGGCAAAGACGGGCGCCTGCGGCCCTAAGTATATACTAACGACGCTTACAGGCCAGTCGATCGTAAGGACGGCATGGTATCACGTGTCTCGCCACCGCCTGAAAGCCGCACGAGAGCCGAAACCCGCCTACGCCGCCACCGCACCACCAAAACAGCGCCCGCCGGCCCCCTGCGCCGTGAGCGCCACCTCAAGCGAGCGCACGGAGAACACACTGCGTGCGGGCGCGCGACTGGACGCGCGCTGTGCGGCGAGCGGAGCGATGATTCGCAGGCGCGCGAGGATGAGCTCGCATGGCCTCGCGCGGCCATCGTGCCGACGTGCGAGATGAGCACCGCCGCGAGGTCGCCGCGGCGGCCGCCGCGCTCAGGCCCGAATGCGAGTGCACTTTGCGGCCCGCCGCCGCAGAGATGTCAGCGATGAGACTGTAGAGGCCGGCACTGCCCTCGTTAAAGCCGCCCACGACCGCACCACGCACGGGCGCCACCGAACGGTACTTGGCCTCGATCGGGCCGATCGATCGCCGCGTTCTCGGTGCCCGCACCCGCCTGCGTAAGGCCCAGATAATGGGAATTCCTGATTCTCAGGAGCTTCTATGTGCTTAATATTAATATTAAGAACCAACGCTCCAACGCTCACATTTTCAGGAGAAAAAGATGCTCGCCTGCCGTGGGGGGCTGGCGCTCGCGCTCGCACTCGCATGGCAAGTGCAGGCGGTGCGCGCGGATGCGCCTCGCGACACGATACTCGTTCACCACCCTGGCCCGCCTGTCGACGTGGACAAGCTGACTCTCGCGGCGAATGAGCTGCCACTGAGCATTGTGTCACTCCTGCTGCTCAATCCCGCCTTCGCTGGCAATGGTCTGCCCTCGCTCCCCTTCGCCATGCCGTCACTGGTCATATGGCAGCCGTCTTCGAGCATGCCGGTCGCGCCGCTGAGCGTGCCGGTCGCGCCGCTGAGCGTGCCGGTCGCACCGCTGAGCGTGCCGGTCGCGCCGCTGAGCGTGCCGGTCGCACCGCTGAGCGTGCCGGTCGCGCCGCTGAGCGTGCCGGTCGCACCGCTGAGCGTGCCGGTCGCGCCGCTGAGCGTGCCGGTCGCACCGCTGAGCGTGCCTGTCGCGCCGCTGAGCGTGCCGGTCGCGCCGCTGAGCGTGCCGGTCGCGCCGCTGAGCGTGCCGGTCGCACCGCTGAGCGTGCCGGTCGCGCCGCTGAGCGTGCCGGTCGCGCCGCTGCGCGTGCCTGTCGCGCCGCTGAGCGTGCCGGTCGCGCCGCTGAGCGTGCCGCAGAGCGTGCCGGTCGCGCCGCTGCCGGAGAGCCTCTCGTTGCCAGCCAGCTCGCTGCCGTCGCAGCCTTTGTCTTTGCCATCGCAGCCTTTGTCTTCGCCCCCGCCGGCCAATTCGCCCCCGGTGTCAAGCCCGCCCCCGCCGCGACCACTGCCCCCGCCATCTCCGTTTCCGCCACTTCCGCCGCCTCCCCTTCGGCCGCCCCCACTTTCTCCGCCGCTGCCGCCGCCGTCTCCACTGCCGTTGCAGCCGCCGCCACCGAGCCCGCCACCGCCGAGCCTACCGCCCAGCCCGCCACCGCCGAGCCCGCCGCCGAGCCCGCCGCCGCCAAGCCCGCCGCCAAGCCCACCACCGCCAAGCCCGCCGCCAAGCCCACCACCGCCGAGCCCGCCGCCAAGCCCACCACCGCCGCGCCCGCCGCCACGCCCGCCGCCGCCCAGGCCGCCGCCCAGCCCACCACCGCCGCGCCCGCCGCCGCGCCCGCCGCCGCCGAGCCCGCCGCCCAGTCCGCCGCCGCCGAGCCCGCCGCCAAGCCCGCCGCCGCCGCGCCCGCCGCCAAGCCCGCCGCCGCCCAGGCCGCCGCCCAGCCCACCACCGCCGCGCCCACCGCCGAGACAGCCGCCGCCGAGCCCGCCTCCCAGTCCGCCGCCGCCGAGCCCGCCGCCCAGCCCGCCGCCGCCGCGCCCGCCGCCCAGCCCCCCACCGCCGTCACCCAGGCCGCCGCCCATGCCCCCCCCGATGCCGCCGCCGGGCCCGCCGCCGAGCCCACCGCCTTCGCTTCCACCCTCGCCATCGCCTCAGCCACCTCCTCCGCCGCGCACCGCACCATACCCGCCGCCGCTTCCGCCGGACCCGCCGCCACCGAGCCCGCCGCCGAGCCCGCCGCCGAGCCCGCCGCCGCCGAGCCCACCGCCGAGCCCGCCGCCGCCGAGCCCGCCGCCGAGCCCGCCGCCGCCGAGCCCGCCGCCTAGCCCGCCGCCGCCCTCGCCGCCGCCCAGCCCGCCGCCGCCGAGCCCGCCACCGAGCCCGCCGCCGCCGAGCCCGCCGCCCAGCCCGCCGCCGCCGAGCCCGCCGCCCAGCCCGCCGCCACCGCGCCCGCCGCCCAGCCCGCCGCCCAGCCCCAACCCGCCGCCTTACCCGCCGCTGCCGAGCGAGCTTCCCCCTGTCAAGGCGCAAGTGAGCGTGACGGTCGAGCAGTCGATCGAGGATGTGCTGCAGCTCCTGCCGAACATGACCGCCGCCTTCGCGCGGGGCATGCAAGTCCCCTTGAAGTACGTCGAGGCGGCCGTCGAGCCCGGCTCGACGCGCGTCAGGTTCACCGTCTCCGTGCCGCCTCCGACCACTTTTCAAAGTGTTGACGTGCGCACCAACGTGCTGAAGATCACCAACCAGAAGGTGCAGGCCATCTTTGAGACCGCCGGCCTCGCCGAGGTGATCACCACCGTCGGAGAGCTCTCGTTTGTCGTGCCGCCGCCGCCGCCCCCGCCGTCGCCTCCCCCCAAGCGCGACGATGATGATGACGACGACGACGACGAGGCGACCGCGGTGCGCCGCGGGCGACCGCGCGCGATGCGACGTCTTCGACGGTCACGCAGCCCGCGCGCGCGCGGCGCGCTCCCGCCGACCGTCGCTAACCGTGCGGTCCGCTTGCGGCCATGCCCTGCCCACCCTGCGCCTTTCCCTCGCCGCCCCGCTACGCGTTCGGTGCGGCCTGTGCGATCCAACAGGTCCCGCCGTCGATTCCGGGCCTCGCCCAGGCGACCCTCATCGCCTTGAGCACCGTCGTGCCCGTCGGCTCGCTGATCATCTGCACGCTCGCCGCGCGCTTGCTTTACGTCCGCTGGCAGAGAGGCAAGGTCGTCAAGATTCAGGTGTGTGCGCACTTGGACCGTGCGCCGTCGCCGCCGATGGGCCGCGGGCTCGCGCCCGACGGCGGCGCATGCGCCCCTCATTGCGCCCCGCCCCGCCCATTGGTGCCGCTCCCAAACGCAGAATGCAAACGTCCGGCCGGAGCCGTTCCGGCGAACCTACGGCACACTGTAGTACGTGAGACCCCTCCTCCCCCCCCCCCCC
Source organism: Diacronema lutheri (assembly GCA_019448385.1). Classification (NCBI taxonomy): domain Eukaryota; phylum Haptophyta; class Pavlovophyceae; order Pavlovales; family Pavlovaceae; genus Diacronema; species Diacronema lutheri. The sequence continues at coordinate 209,924 of JAGTXO010000032.1, forward strand.
CCCCCCCCCCTCCCATGGCGAAGAAAAGGGCCGTACGCGCTCGAGCTGCGCGCGCTCGGCGACGTAGCCGGCCGCGTCACCCGCGAGCCCGAGCTGCCCAGAAATGGGCGCGAGACGGACGGCGATGCTCGTGGCGTCGTGCGCGGCGTCATGCGATTTAATGGGCGCGCTGGCGGGGTGCGGCACGCACCTCGCCTTTGGCCGCCGTCGCCGCCTCCGGCGCGTCGGGCGCAGCGACGGGCGTGCGGCGCGGCGACGGCGCGCGCGCGGCGGCGGGTACGAGCAGCAGTGCGGCGGCAGCCAGTGCGGCGGCGGCGAGCGCGGCCGCCGCGGCGGGCGACACTGAACCAAGCCCAGCGGCAGTGCCATCGGCTTCTGAATGAAAGAATTAACGACGCTTACAGGCGGGTCAGCAGGAGGGGGCGCGCACGGGGCCGAGGCGTGACGGAGGGAGCGAGCGAAAGGGCGCACGCAACATCAGGCCGAAATCAGGGCGTCGACCCTGTGCACGCCGGCAGCGGGAACGGCCGGGACGGCGAGGACGTGGCAGGACGCGTCATGGGCGGACACCCACACACGCCTAGCCACCCCTCGCCGGCCCCGGCCGGCCGCCGCCGCCGTCGCCGCGCCGGAAGCAGAGGCCGTCCACACCGCCGCAGGCGTCCACATCCGCCTGGACGCCGTGAGCCGCGTGGCGGTGCGGCGGCGCCTGTCCGCGCGCCATCTGCGCGCGCGCGAGCAGGAGCTGCGCGTGCCCACGCACGACGCACGCGGCGAGTTGGAGGCGCATGTGCCGCTCGAGGGCCGCGCGGGCGACGTCGCGCGAGGGCGCGCCCATGCGCGCCATCCACGCGTCCGCGCCCATGTGCGAGAAGGTGGCGAGCAGGTCGGCGAGGCCGGCCGACCACTCGCCGAACAAGCCGATGACCAGCGCGCGGATCGGCGGGAACGAGTTGAGGCGCGCCTGCATCGGGCCCACCTGGCCCGGCTACATGCCGAAGAGCTCCTCGTCGAGTTGAGCGCACGCACGCCGCCGTTCGCCGCCGACGGCCGCCGCCCGCCGCTCAGCGGCCTGGCAGCGGCGCGTGTCCGACTGGCCGTAGCGCGTGGGGCAGTACGAGATCGACTTGAGCTCGCACAACGTCTGCACGAGCTAGGGCGCCGAGCCCGTGCCATTGAGCACGACGACGAGATCGACGGTGGGCACGCGCCGACGCCGCAGGGCCGCGCGCCCGGCCGGCGGCACGCCGGCGAGCACGGAGCCAAAGATGTCCGCGTCCTCGCGCCGCGCGTAGGTCCCGGCGTATCCGCGAGCCAGCGAGGCGAGCAGGTTGAGAGCGGGGTCGTGGCGAAGCTTCGGGACGTGGTCATGGGCGACGCCCGGTGCCGCCGCGAGCGCGTCGCCGAACGCATCGACCGGGATCGGGCGCTGGCTGCCGCTGCGCGCGAGGCGCGCGCCCGCCGCCGCGAGCTGCGCGCACACGGGGCTCGGCAGACCCAAGTAGCGCGCAACCGCCTCGGCCCACTCCCCCGCGGCAGGGCCTCGAGGACGAGGCCGCTCTCTTTGCCAAGACCAAACCAGAGGCCGCGTGGGCGCGAGCCCGGCGGCATGGCGGCGTGCTCAGCGTTGAGCATGTCGAAGCGGCAGCGCTCGCGGTCGCCAGTGATGTCGGCCAAGAGGCTAGGCCGGCGGCCGGCGGCGGGAGCGGCGGGCGCGACGGAGCCCGGCGACAGGCGGAGGACGCGCACTTCCGTGTCGCCCTGCCCGCCGCCGAGCTCGGCCTGCATGGCGTGCCAGGCGGAGGCGAGCTCGCGCCCCAGGCGCGAGCCCGAGGCGGGGAACGAGCGCCACCCGTGCGCGCCCATGTCGGCGAAGGCGCCGTGCCCGACGCGCGCCGCGATGGCAGGCCGGTCGAGGACGCCCGCCTCCAGAACCGAGCCGTCCGCGGCGCGCGTGTCGAGCAGGTGCGGCAGGGCGAGGCTGGCGGCGCTCCAGATCAGGGCGGGAGCGAGGTCGACCTGCTTGCGCAGGCCGGTGCCATGCATCGCAATCGGGAGCGGCAGCCGGCGGCTCGCGACGGCATCCGTCGAGAGGGAGACGCCGAGAGCGACGGTAGCCTGCCGGGCGACGATGTCGTCGGCCGCGGCCGGCAGGGAGTCCGACAGGTACGAGTGGGAGATGAAGTAGGAGAAGCGGAAGATGGTGGAGCAGCGGGTGAGGACCCACAGCGACTGTTTGGCCGACGAGCCGAGCGTTGTGATCAGCTTGTTCGAGATGCCAGCGATCTCGTCGGTCTTGGTCGCGAGTGTCGTGCCCACGTAGCCAGGCGAGCCCACCGGCACGCCGTAGATGTTGAGGCCGTAGTGGAGGGCGCCAGTGGCCGGGTCCGCCACCGAGCCGAGGGGAACGGCCCCCCGGCAGCCCTCGAGCGCATCAGCGCTGCGCGGATCGATCCAGCACGCCGACTTGGCCAGATTGGCGTGAAGGCCGAGGCCGGCGAGCGCAGCCTCGAAGCGCGAGAGCGCAGCGGCGACGAGAGCGGGCGGGCCGACGGCGTAGACGTCGTCATGACCTGCGCGCGCGGCCCCACCGACCGCGACGAGCTCGGCGTCGAGGGCCACGAGCGCGGGCTGGATGGCGACCGCGAAGAAGTAGCTGCCCTCCACCGAGCCCTGCTGCACGCCTTCCGAGCTTCGGAAGGGAAGCTGCGTGAGGGGCGCGCCGCCGCTACCGCCGCCGGCAAAGACGGGCGCCTGCGGCCCTAAGTATATACTAACGACGCTTACAGGCGGGTCAGCAGGAGGGGCGCGCACGGGGCCGAGGCTGGACAAACGGAGCGAGTATATCGGGTGCGGGCACCGAGAACGCCCACGTGCAGTCGATCGTAAGGGTGGCATGGTATCACGTGTCGCGCCACCGCCTGAAAGCCGCACGAGAGCCGAAACCCGCCTACGCCGCCACCGCACCACCAAAACAGCGCCCGCCGGCCCCCTGCGCCGTGAGCGCCACCTCAAGCGAGCGCACGGAGAACACACTGCGCGCGGGCGCGCGACTGGACGCGCGCTGTGCGGCGAGCGGAGCGATGATTCGCAGGCGCGCGAGGATGAGCTCGCATGGCCTCGCGCGGCCATCGTGCCGACGTGCGAGATGAGCACCGCCGCGAGGTCGCCGCGGCGGCCGCCGCGCTCAGGCCCGAATGCGAGTGCACTTTGCGGCCCGCCGCCGCAGAGATGTCAGCGATGAGACTGTAGAGGCCGGCACTGCCCTCGTTAAAGCCGCCCACGACCGCACCACGCACGGGCGCCACCGAACGGTACTTGGCCTCGATCGGGCCGATCGATCGCCGCGTTCTCGGTGCCCGCACCCGCCTGCGTAAGGCCCAGATAATGGGAATTCCTGATTCTCAGGAGCTTCTATGTGCTTAAGAACCAACGCTCTGCTGCACGCCCTCCGAGCTTCGGAAGAGAAGCTGCGTGAGGGGCGCGCCGCCGCTACCGCCGCCGGCAAAGACGGGCGCCTGCGGGCCGAGAGTCGCGTGCGCAAGGCGAGCGAGCGCGCGGATCTCGCCGGGGACGCTGCCGTCGGACAGCTGGCGAAGGACGGCTGCGCGAGAGACGGAGTTGAAGGCGTTGGAGATGTCGAGGTTGAAGATGCCAAAGCTCGGCTCAGCGTCCAGCAGCTCGCGCAGGCCGATGATGAGTTTGGTGGCGCCCGCCGCGACCGCCACCCCGAGCTGCTGCGGCGCGAGGTGGCCCGCAAAGGCCTCCTTCAAAGACGCGTTCGCGAAGATCGCCTTCGTCACCGCCCGGCGGAGCGCGCAGGAAATGCCCACCGGCCTGGCATCCTCCGCCTCGTCAGCAGACAGGGCGCGCTTGCGCAGGGCGAGCAGCCGCACGGACGAGAAGACAAAGTTGAACCAAGCTGGCAGCGCGCCGTTAGCAAAGCGCGTCGCGAAGTACGCACCGGCGGCCGCCGCATCGGCCGCGACGAGAGAGGGGAAGGGCACGGTCGGCACCAGCGCCGTGAGGTACTCGTAGCGCCAAGCCGACGCGCCAGCAGCCTTGTCGGTGTCGAGGTGGCGAAAAGCAGTCTCGATGTCGGCGGGCAGGACCCGAAGGTGCGGAGCGTCATCCACACCGTCGGGGACAGCGTCGACGCTCTCGACGCGCACCGGGTGCTTGGCCACCATCTTCGCGAGCACCTCCGGGCGCGCGATGTCAGCGATGCCGTGGCTGTCAAGCAGGCGAGACGCATCAGAGATCTTGCCCTTGGCAATGAGAGCGAGCGCCCTGCCGAGCGCGCGGTCCGCGGCATCCTCACGCGCGGGCCAGCGCCGCGCGGCGTGCACCGCGCAATCACGCTCCCAGCCCGCGACCAGCTCGGCGTAGGCGCGCGTCTCCCACAGTGCGAAACGCTGCGCGAGCGCGGCGCCCATGCGGCGTGGGTCCGAGCGGGGGGTGCGGCGCAGAAGCAGTGCCGGGAGGACGAGCAGCATCTTCAGCGCGCGTTCCGTCTCCGGCTGACGCACACCCACCGCGCCGACGCCCTCGAGTGCCTCAGCGTCGCGGAGGGCGTGGAGCACCTCAACGAAGGCCGTCGCGAAGCGCTCCGCAAAGCGGGGCGGCAAGGCGACGAGCATGGGCACGGCCGACTCGTGGAGCCCAGCGACCTGCATGACGGTGAGATGGTCGATCGCCGCGTAGCTCCCGTCAGCCGGTGCCCGGGCCGAATTGGGCACCGGCATGGGCGGATCGGCCGAGGGAGCGGCCGGGCGCGCTCCTGCGCGCGCGCGCTGGTGTCGGCCATGCTTGTCGGAGCCGTCGGGCGCGTCGTCGTCATCGTCGCCAGGGAAGGGCCGGCGCAGCGGCTGCGGCCGCGCGGGCTGCGGTGGCGGCGGCGGCGGCGGCGGGTGCGGCGGCGGCGGGGGGCCCGGCGGCGGCGCTTGGTGCTGGGGCGGGCAGCGCGCGGAGCGCGGACCGGGGCGTCCCGACGAAGGCGGGCGGCCCGACGGAGGTGGAGGCGCGGGCCGGGCCCCCGCACCGGCGGCCGAGCGCGTCCGCTGCGAGGGGGGGCTGGACGGACCCCCCGCCCGTGCCGCGCGGCGAGCGCTCGGCTTGGCCGGCGGATGGACGGGCGTCGGCGAGGACAAGCTGTCGGCCTCCGGCAAGAGGCGCGCCGCCTCAAAGAGCGCGCGATCCCGCCTGCCGCGCGGAATCAGCGGCTGCCCGCGGCCCGCCGCGCGCAGCCGAGCGCACGCCTCGGAGCCGTAGCGGCAGGCGAGGTGCTCGATGCCGGAGGGCGCCACCGCGGGTGTCGCGTGGCCAGGTGGCGGCCCAAATCGCCCCAGCCTGTCGCGACCGGACGCGGGAGGTCGAGAGCGGCGCCGGACGACAGGGGCCGGCCGCAAAGGACGTCAAGCGCACGCTCCGCCAGTTCGCGGATCGGCATGGCCATGTACTCGTGCACGAGGGTCGCACCAGGGTGATCCCAGAGCTTGTCGGGGTGCATGCCGCGAGCCTGGGAGACAAGCCAGGCCCGCCTGCCCGCTTGCAAGCGGTGTGCCTCAGAAGCGTCGGGCCCTGGGTTCGATGAGACCGGGAGGCTCTCGAGGACGAAGAGCGCAGCCGACGCGTCGCCCACGAGAGGATGAGGCCCCGGCCCACGCGTCGAGAAGAACACGTAGAGCTGGTGGTAGGACGCCGTGAGGCCGGTGAGGAAGAAGAGGCCGCGCGGTGGAGGGTCGGGTGGCGGCGACGCGCCGTCGGGAGGCATCAGGGCCAGCGGCCTCCCCGCCATGCCCGCGGGGCCGCGCTACGATCGCGCGGGCCGGGCGTGCAGGGAGGCCGTCGCCGTTTAAACATGAAAGCAGGGCGGTGCCATCGGACCACTGCTCCGAGTGAGAGTGAGGCGCCGGCACGGCGCAACGATAAGCGTTTGCGCAGCGCCGTCGGCCGCGATGCCCGCAAGCAGCGGCATGGCGAGCGGCGCGGCATCGCCGCGGGCGAAGCGCGCGGCGACGGCCGCCGCGGCTGCGACAGCCGGCGCGACGGCGCCGTCGACGAGCTTGCTGCACCGCGCCGTTCGCCCCGCGCGCAGACGACGCGGCGCAGCCGACGAGGTGCGGCCGACGAGGTGCGCGGGCGCGCCGAGCCAGTCGCATGCCTTCTCGTTGCCGCTGCCGACGTTGCCGTGCGTGCCGCTCAGCTGCAGGCATGAGCCCTCGAGCGGCGACGAGACGCGCGCGACGCACGCCGCTGCAGCGCCCACGCCGGAGAGCGGCCGCGACGCGCCGCGCGCCACCGGGCACGTGCGTGCACTCAACGGCTGCACCAATGCTCGCGACCCTGCGCGCCTCGAGCGATGCTGCGCGCTGCCGCGGCGCCGAGCGCGACAGCAGGCGCGCGCAAAGCCGACGACGGCAAGCGCAGAGAGCGGCGGAGAGCTCAAAATCGAGGCCGTCGGCGTTGCTGTTGATGTAGGAGTACGCCGCGTTAACACCGAGGGCCATATCCGACCATCAGCGGGCCGCCACGGCCTCGACGAAGACTTGCTCCGGCGCGGCGCCATCAAGGACGCCGGACGGGGAATCTAGTCTTCCCGCGCCACGTGACAGTGACGACTCGCTCCAAAATTTCAGCGCGTTTTGGGAATCACGACAAGGTTTTAACGGACTCGCCGCGCGCAGCGCCGGAGGGCGAATACGGAACGGACTCGTCCAGCCCACCCGCATCCTCCCCCCCTCCCGCCCCTGCCCGAGCTACCGGCGACTGGCGCGACAAGCTGAAGACGCGCGCGGCGCGGCCGCGGCAATATGGGACATATAGACCACCAAATTTCTATTCAAAATTTTCGCTAAACCAACGACTAAACGCTTCGCCGCGGCATTTACGGAGAAGGAAAAAGATGCCAGTCGTGGTCCGTGGGCTCGCGCTCGCGCTCGCTATCGCGTGGTGTCGCGCCAGCCTGGCGGACGTCGCGGTGGGCGGACGGGCGCAGGCGTTGCGCACGGGCGTGGTGCACGACGCGAGCCTCGCGCACCGCCTGGGCCCATCGAGCAGCGTGGACGGCGGGACTCTTGCAGCCGGCCGCCGGCTCGCGGCAGAGACGATGTCCGAGCCGCCAGTGGCGGGCGCGCTGGTCGGCAGCGCGCAGGCGCTTCCGCTGAGCATCCCGTTGCTCACGCTGCCGCCTGAGAAAGCCGTCGCCAGCATTGTTGTGCCCTCACGCTCCTTCATGGCGCCGTCGCTGGTCACGATGGAGCTGCTGAACCCGCCTAGCGAAGCCGGCTTGTCCTCGCTCCCCTTCGTTGTGCCGTCGCTCATCACGATGGAGCTGCTTAAGCCGTCGAGCGTGCCTCTGAGCATGCCGCTGAGCGTGCCGCTGAGCATGCCATTCGCACCGCTGCCGAAAAGCATCTCGCTGCCAGCCAGCTCGCTGCCGCCGCCGCCGCCGCCACTGCCGCCGCCGCCGCCACTGCCGCCACTGCCGCCGCCGCCGCCGCCGCCGTCGCAGCCTCCATCCCCGCCGGCGAATCCGCCGCCGCTGTCAAGCCCGCCGCCACCGCCGCCGTCGCCGTCGCCGCCGCCGCTCCAGCCGCCTCCTCCGCCGCGCGTCACGCCTTTCCCGCCGCCGCTTCCGCCGAGCCCGCCGCCGAGCCCGCCGCCGCCCACGCCGCCACCGAGTCCACCGCCGCCGCGCCCGCCGCCCAGCCCGCCGCCGCCCAGCCCGCCGCCGAGCCCGCCGCCGCCCAGCCCGCCGCCCAGCCCGCCGCCGCCACGCCCGCCGCCCAGCCCGCCGCCCAGCCCCAACCCGCCGCCTTACCCGCCGCTGCCGAGCGAGCTGCCTGCAGAGAAGGTGGAGGTGAGCACCACGATCGCACAGCCGATCGAGGAGGTGCAGCAGCTCCTGCCGAACATGACCGCCGCCTTCGCGCGTGGCATGCAAGTCCCCGTGAAGTACGTCGGGGCGACCGTCGAGCCCGGCTCGACGCGCGTCAGGTTCACCGTCTCCGTGCCTCCCCGAAAGGCGTTTCAAAACGTTGACGTGCGCGCCAACGTGATGGCGATCAATGGGGCAAGGCTGCAGGGCATGTTCGAAGCCGCCGGCCTTGGCGAGGCGATCACCGCCGTCGGGGAGCCCACGGTCGTCGTGCCGTCACCGCCGCCCCCGCCGTCGCCTCCCCCCAAGCGCGACGGCGGCGGTGACGACGTCGAGCAGCCAACGGTGAGCCGCCGGGCGGCCGCGCGCGACGCGGCGCCTTCGACGGTCACGCAGCCCGCGCGCGCGCGGCGCGCTCCCGCCGACCGTCGCTACCCGTGCGGTCCGCTTGCGGCCATGCCCTGCCCACCCTGCGCCTTTCCCTCGCCGCCCCGCTACACGTTCGGTGCGGCCTGTGCGATCCAACAGGTCCCGCCGTCGATTCCGGGCCTCGCCCAGGCGACCGTCATCGCCTTGAGCACCGTCGTGCCCGTCGGCTCGCTGATCATCTGCGCGATCGCAGCGCGTTCGCTTTACATCCGGCGCATGAAAGCGAAGCTCGTCACGCTGCAGGTGTGTGCCCTCGGCAGCGCGCGCGGACCAGCGCCGCCATCGCCGCGCGCCGTCGCCGCTGCGAGGCCTCGAGCTGTGATCCGTCGCGCGCGCCGCGATGGCGGCGCGCGCGCGCATCCTTACCGTGCGCCGCGCTGCGCCGCCGCGCGCCGTGACGCCGCGGTGCCTTCAAAACGCAGGGCATCGACCAGGCGCCGCCTTTCCCACCGACCAACAACAGAGTGTTGTAGAGTGCGCCAAGGACGGCGTAGGGCGTCCGCTGCGCGGGATGCATGATGACGGGCAGGCTGCAGCAGCACACGACTCTGACACCGGACAGCAGTGCGCCTATCTGAATAAGTCATACATGTCGCCCGTGATCGACGCGAAGTCGCAGCGCGACATGGTCTCGAGCGCGCGCACGGCGGGCGCCTCGCACCGGTGGAGCGCGCACAGCCGGCGCTTGACGAGGTTGAAGTAGGCGACGCGCTCCGAGTCGGTGCGAAACTTGAGCACAAACTCCTTGCGCAGCGCGTCGTCGAGCTCCTCGATGCACGTCGAGCGGTCCGACCGCTCTGGGCGGAGGACCTTCCAACGGTAAGCCTCGTACTCATCAAGGCCGGCGTGCGCGCCGAGCCCCGCCTCGACCGGCCGCCACGAGTGCCACTTGACGTAGTACCAGCACAGCCGCAGCGGCGTCGGCTGCATGCTGTGCGTGCGCCACCAGTTGTACAGTTCCATCGTCATCTTCGCGTCGCCGATCGCGTCGTGCGCGCTGCCCGTCCGGCCAAAGATCTCGCGGTATGCCTCGGAGAGCTGGCACTTGTTCCCCTGCGTCGTCTTGAACTCGTCCGACAGGTCGACGATCTGCTCGCGCGGCGTGTTGGTGAGTATGTCCTCGAGCTTGAGGCCACGCAGGTCCTGCTCGATCTGCCAGCCGACGAGGATGTGGCCATCGTCGACAAACTCGCGCACGAGCGCGCACGCAATGTCGACGCGGATGCCGAGCGCCCAGTCGGGCTGCAGCGCGCCGACGGTGCGCGCAAACGCATCATCCCAAACCTACGCGCGGCGCGGCGCGCGCGGCGCCGGTCACGTGCGTCACGGGGCGCACGTCTCGGCGCGCGCGGGCGGGCGGCGCGTGGCGCGCGCGCGGCACCGCGCCGAGCGTACCTGGCAGCGCGCGGGCATGCGCACGCGCGCGTAGAGGATCGTCTCGAGCATCTCGCTCACGATCCCGACCGAGACGGTCACGGAAAATTCGCGCGCGTCCAGCCCCTTGCCCTGCCGCACCTGCGGGTAAGTGCGCCGCGAGGGGCGGGGCGCGCGCGCGCGGAGCAGCCGGTCATGCGCGCGCGCGTGCACGCGCCGGACATCGGCGCTGGGTCGTCGCGGGCAGGCCCAAGCGCGCGCGCGCGCGCGCGCGCGCGCCTGGATGAACTCGCAGTCGACAGCGAACGCGCGCTGCCCGTTGTTGAGAGCCTGCCCGTCAATTGGCGCGGGCACGCCGGTCGCGCTGAGCGGCGTGGTGCTCGGTCCGTCGATGGCCGGCTGGTCGCCGAGGCTAACGCCGGCGAACGACGCTTCGAACGCGGGGTCGAAGCGCATGGCCGCCTCGTCCATCCCATCCACGTCATGGCTCCACGGGCACGACGCGCCGTTCCGGCAGACGCCTGCACGCGTTGAGCCGGCGCGGCGCGGCGCCGCGCCGCGACCCACGTGGTGATCCGCGTGTTGGACCCGCGCGGCGCGCTGCCGTCGTGCCGCGCGGCGCACCCTGCAAAAAATACTTGCACGGGCCGCGCGACATTCCGTTCCCCCCCCGCGCTCCCGAGCAAAACCGGCTTTGGCCTTTTGATGGGGGCCGACACAATGGAGGCGACCGTTATGCGCGACCAGTGAGCAAGTGATGGAGGTTCGGCGCGTCATCCACGACGCGCACGACAGCAGCGTGCTGTGTGTGACCTTCAACCAGCATCGGCGCGAGCTGATCACGGGCGGGCAGGATGGCGCGATCAAGGTGCGCGCCACTCCGCCGCGCCGCCGCCTGGCGCGCGCGCGCGTGCGCGCGCACGCGCCGACACCTCCGGCCGCCGCGCGTACGCGCCGGGCTCGCGCGCGCCGGCCGCGCGCGCGCCGCGCAGACGTGGGAGGGCGACACGGGCAAGCATTTGCGCACGCTCGTCGACGGCCACCTCGGCTGGGTCACCGGCCTCGTGTACGCGGGCGCGCTGCGGATGTGCTTCTCGACGTCGATCGACTCGCATCTGATCGTCTGGGACACGCGCGCAAAGTGCGAGTGGTTCCAGAAGCTCAAGATGGAGGCGCAGGGCCACTGCGTCGAGTACGACGAGCGTCGCGCCCTCGTGTATGTCGGCTCGCACACGGTCGTGCGCGTGTACGCGGTGCAGCGCGAGCACGCCGACGAGCCGTCGCGCCGGCGTGACCGCCCGATCCTCAAATGGGCGCAGACGATCAAGGGGGTGCACGACGACTACGTGCGCGCGATCGTGTGCACCGAGTCGGGCCGCCTCTTCTCCGCCGGCTACGACGCGTCGCTCTGCTTCTACGACGTCGCCGACTCGACCGGCGCTCGACCTGCGCAGTTCAGCTTCAAGACGCAGCGTAACTGCCATGCGGGCGCCATCTCGTCGGCGGCCTTCGACTGGGAGAACAACCTGGTGATCACGGGCTCGTTCGATAGGAGCGTCAAGGTCTGGTCGCCCGAGGGCAAGCTCCTCCAGACGTTCGGCCCCTTCGCCGACACGCTCACAGGCCTGTGCTATGCACCGGCATCGTGCGAGCTGTGGATGAGCGCGAACTCAGCCGCGCCCATCATTTACGACCCGCGCACGGGCACCAACGTGACGGCGTTCAAGCAGCCGCCGTCGGTCCGCACCGTCGTGCACGGCGGCCTCGTCGGCGCCGAGCCGGGCCGCGCCGACGAGAGCGCGGCGGCTGCGGCCGCGCGCGCTGCGACGGCCGCGGCGGCGGCCGACGACGAGAGCAGGCCGAGCGCGCGGCTGCTGCGCCTCTTCTCGATGCGCGGGAGCAACGAGGTGGTCGGCGCGACGTCGGCGCGCGACCTGATCATCTGGCGATACAACCCAACCGGCGCTGCGTCGGTGCTCGTCGGCCACACCGACTGGGTGGAGGTCGTCGGGTACATGCGCGCGCTCGAGGGCGAGGTCACGGCCGACGAGCCCCAGGTGCGCCTCTTCTCCGCCGGCGCGGATGGGCTCGTCCGCACGTGGGAGCCGGCGACGCGGCTGAACGCCGCGCTGTACGCGCAGACGGGCAAAGCGGAGGGCCACACGGGCGCCGTCCTCTGCGGCGCCTTTTGCGACGAGGCCAACGCCTTCGTCACCGGTTCGGACGACGCGACGATCCGCGCGTGGTTCCAGCCGACGACGACCGCCGCCGTCGCGGCCGTGCGCGCAAAGCACCGCCGCGCTGCAGCGGCCGAGGCGGGCGTGGAAGACGAAGCCTCCGAGCCGTCACCGCGCGGCGGCACGGCTGCCGCTCGCGCGCCCGCCGACGGTGCGCCCGCCGATGGCGTGAGCGCGGATGGCGCGCATGTGCACGGCGCGCCCGCCGATGAAGCGCATGGCGGCGGGCCGCCGGCGCTCGAAGCGGACGGCGCGGCCGCGCCGGCGGACGACCCGGCGGCGGTGGCGGCGGCGGTCGAGTACGTCGAGGCGACGTGCACTGTGCTCCGCGGCCACGAGGAGAAGGTGACGGGCGTCGCGGTGCTCGGGCCGCCCTCGCCGCCGTGCACGATCGTGAGCGTTTCGTGGGATCTGTCAATCCGATGGTGGCGGTTACTGCCCGACGAGCGCGGCGAGCCGCTGCTGCACACGATCGAGAACGCGCACGACGACTACATCAACGGCGTCGCCTACTCGCCGCTCACCCACCAGATCGCCACGTGCTCGTCCGACCAGGGCGTCAAGATCTGGGACGCAAGCCGCAAGGCGCTCGCCGCGACGCTTAGTGGCCACCTCGCCGACGTGGGCCACGTGGCATGGAGCGCGACGCATGCCGTGTGGGTAACGGGTTCTGACGACTCGACGATCCGCATCTGGTCCACCCTCGGACGCCAGCTCCACACCATCGACGCGCGCGACCCGGTCTCGGCGCTGGCGATCGACTTCAACTGGGGCTACATCCTCGCCGCGGTCAACGACAACACGCACGCCCTCAAGGTGTATTACCCGGGCCTGGACGAGGCAGCGGGCGAGGCGGGCGTGGACGAGGACAGCGCGGCGCGCGCCGGCGGTGGCGGCGGCGGCGGCGATGGCGCGGGCGGCACGCGCGCGGCCGGTGCGGCCGGCGCGGCGGGCGCGGGCGCGGGTACGGCTGGTGGCAGCGCGCGGGAGGAGCGTGAGCGAGCGCGCGAGCGCGAGCCCTATTTGCTGCACTCGCACCGGGGACATTCGGATTGCATCCGACACATCTTACACATCCCGGAGAAGGCGCAGTACGTCACCGCGTCGTGGGACCATACGCTGCGCACGTGGCGCCAGGCGCCCGCGCGCCGGCGCTTCGCCGCCGGCAGCACCGGCGGCACGGCCGCTGCCGTGGCCGCGCCGCGCGCCGCCGCCGCCGGCGCGGACGCGGCCGCCGCGCCCGCGCGCGCGGCAGCCGCCGCAGCGTCCGCCGAGCTGCTGGGTGGCGGTAGCCCGGCAGGCGGCGGCAGTAGCGGCCATCTCTCGTTCGCCGACAGGTACCCGCTGCAGGTGCCCAAGGCGTTACAAAATGAGTATGGCGGGTTCGAGTACAGGCCATCGGGCGGCGGCGCTGGCCAGGCGCTCGCGGGCGCCTCGGTGCGCGCACGCGCCGCCCGCTACGTGGCGGGGCCCAAGACCACGCGCAGCCGCCGCCGCCGCCGCCGCCACGCGCGCGTCGGCCTCACGCGGTGCTCGCGCGCGCGCGCGCGCACGCGCGCCATCGTGCGCGCAGTCTCGCAGGCGGCAGCGCAAAGTGGCCGAACCGCCCGAGTCAACCGCCGGACAGTCGGGCATGGCGCTGCGCCTGAATGAGTTGCTTGCAGACCGCGAGGTGGTGCTCGAGACGCAGCTGCTGATGGCGGGCGGCAACAAGCACTCGCCGCACTCGGCGGCGCGCGCGCCCAAGCCGCACCGCGACAGCAACACGCGCGTCTCCCTCGGCGGCGTAGGGTCGCGCAAGAATGAGCGCGCGCCCGGAGCGGGAACCGCCGGGCTGGCGCAGCCGGCGTCCGCGTCGCTCATTGGCCACGCGGACGTCGCGCGCGCAAACGCGCGCTGACAGGTGGCGCGCACGCGCGTTTGGGCCGCGTCTGGACTCTGGCCCACGAGTCGACTCACGATGGGGAAGGAGGTCCCGAGGACCTCCGGTAGTTCGGGTTCGCCGGGGTTCGCCGGGGCTTGAAATTGGGAAAGACCGGAAAGTGAGCGCCCACGGGGGTGTGTCATCAGTCATCGTGTGATGTTGTCACGCTCCTTACTGCCCGTTGGGTCTGAGTTCGCGGACGAAGGAATAGGAGAGACCCGCGCGCGGAAAAGCGAAAATGGCCGCGAGAGGTGCGCGCGCGCGTCGCGTCGGCCCCGCGGGAGGTGGCGCGGTGCGTGTCGCGCTATGCGTGTCGCCGCTGCGCGTGGGGGTTCCTGACATACCCGGGAACCCCGCTCTCATAACCGCGACACGTGCAGGCGGCGCGGCCGCAGCGCCGCGAGCGGCGTCATCATCGGCGTCGGTCGCGGGCACCGGCTCTCGGTCGAGGTCATGAAGATCATCCTGTGGCGGCTATTTTCTCGGCAGGAGCGCGGTGAGGATTGCGGATGACCTCCACACATCCACCGACACGCTTACGGAGTCGATCGTCCGCGCCACCATCGAGCGGTACGAGGCCACCGGCATCGTCGATTCCCAGCCGAACAAGCCACACGCTCGGTGAGCCGGCAGCGGACGGCGGCGTCGCGGACGGTGTCGCCGTGCCGGCCCCGGGTTCCCAAAATGGCCAGGACCCCGCCGCCGCAGCTGCGACATCCGCCGCGCCCGGCCCGCCGGCCGGCGCAGGCGCGCTCGCGGCCCTCCGCTTGGACGCGGACGCCGGCGCGCGCGCTGGCGTTGGTCGCGTCAAGGTCGCGCGCGCCGGTCCGTGGGACAAGGCGATAGCCGACAAGATGACACGAGCGAAGCGCAAGGCCGACCAAGACGAGGCCGATCGCGCGCGCGAGACCTCGGCGCCGGCTGGCGCGCGACCCCGCGTGCCGAGGGTTACCATGTACTCGCCTACAACAATCGGCGCGCTGCCGCAGCGCTCGTCTCGCAAGCCCAGCGCTGGCGCAACGAAGCCGCCCGAGAAAGCGGCTCCAGTGCGCGCCCTCGCCGGCGGCGGGGCCGGCGCGAAGGCCGGTAGCTCGAGCGGAGGAGAGCCGGACGGCACGAGCCGGACGAGCACGAGCCGGCGCGTGGGCTTGCGGCGGTGCCCGCGCAGGATTCGCTCAAGTCGTGGCGGACGACTCCGAGGAGGAGGGGAAGGCTTTGGAGACGCTGCGCGTGTACCTCGTGTCCTTTGACGCGTACGTTGATGCCCTCTACGTTGATGCCCTCAAGCCGGGCGAGCCATTGTGCGTCAAGCTGGGCGCCAACTCGGGGGACAACGATGCGATCACTCGCGTGCAAGCTTTAAAATGGGCCAAGCTCCTCTTCAGTATAGCGCGGAGGCCGCGGAGCTCGCCAAGTCGGAGGCCGCGCGCACGCAGAGGAGAACAAGGTGCACTTTCCGCCTGCGCTCGGGGAGAAGGCGCAAGCGCAGGCCCGGTCGGCTGAGACGCGCGCCAACAAGGACGAGGCGGCCGCAAAGGCGGCGGAGATCAAAGCCGCGCAGCTTGAGGAGCGCACGGCGGAGACGAGCGATGTGTCGGCGCGCCGGCCCGGCGCGCGAGACGCGTCGCGCCGCTAATCGCGCTCGACCGGCGAAGACGGTGAGGATGACGAAGCAAGCGCTTCCGCGCCGCTACGCGCTCTCGTTGGTCTACAAGCAGCCGACGGCTTTTACGCGCTGGTCGAGAGCCGCGACGTGCTCACCACGCTCCTACGTTCGACGCACGACTCGGCTCACGGCAACCTGCCGCAGCCGCCTCACTCCCTTCGGCTCTACCGGATCGGCATCAGCGAGAGGTCGGCGCGCCCGCAGTGTTCGTCCGCCTGACACAGATCACCGACGATGCCGACGTGGCGCGCAGGTTTTACGCGCCGAGCGGCGCGCAGCAGGACTTGGACATCTGCATTCTTTACCTTGTCGTCGAGGTGACGCCCCCGCCCAAGCACCCTGGCAAGGTCGGTGGCGGCGGCCTCGTGGCGTCGGGCGGCTGGGCCGGCGCGTTCGGTGCCTGCTCCGCGCCTGTGCCGGCGCCGCAGTCCATTGCTCCCACTATGCCGGCCGCTCAGAGCGTGGCGCTCGCGCAGCAGGTCGCGCAGGCGCTCGAGTTGTGCAAAGTTGGCTGGGATGCGACCGCGCAGGCGTGAATCAAGGCTGCTGAGCACATCAACAGCAGCGTCGAGCGCGCGCAGCTGTTCCTCAGCATGCCCGAGGTGTTCTTCTTCGTCGCGGGCCGCTTGGACGCGCTGCATCTTCTTGAGCGAGAGGCCGGCGGCGCAGAGGTTGTAGTGAATGTACTCGCGCGTGAACGCCTTGAGCGTGACGGCCTGCAGCTCGGCCGCAATCTCGCTTAAGTAAAGTCACGGTTGCTCCGCCATGATCGCGAGCATCAGCTCCTGGTCGAGCTCGCTCATGAGCTTCGCGCACGGCTTGTTCGGCTGGGAATCGACGATGCCGGTGGCCTCGTACCGCTCGATGGTGGCGCGGACGATCGACTCCGTGAGCGTGTCGGTGGATGTGTGGAGGTCATCCGCAATCCTCACCGCGCTCCTGCCGAGAAAATAGCCGCCACAGGATGATCTTCATGACCTCGACCGAGAGCCGGTGCCCGCGACCGACGCCGATGATGACGCCGCTCGCGGCGCTGCGGCCGCGCCGCCTGCACGTGTCGCGGTTATGAGAGCGGGGTTCCCGGGTATGTCAGGAACCCCCACGCGCAGCGGCGACACGCATAGCGCGACACGCACCGCGCCACCTCCCGCGGGGCCGACGCGACGCGCGCGCGCACCTCTCGCGGCCATTTTCGCTTTTTCGCGCGCGGGTCTCTCCTATTCCTTCGTCCGCGAACTCAGACCCAACGGGCAGTAGTATGTTGTCACGCATAGACGCGGACGGAGTGAGACAAAATCGAGCATGGCGGGCATCATCTCACGCCCGTTCAGCGGTCTGGCGTGGCTCCTCTCGCGCGGCATCTCGCTCCCGTTCACGCTGCTCGGCCTGTCGAACGCCGCGCGCACCCCTGTCGCGCCGCGCGGCACCGCGAGCCTGTTGCAGCTCTCGCCTGAGAAGGGCGCGGTCGTGACGAGCGCGTCGCTCTGCGCGGCGGGGCCCGTGTGTGTGCTCGTGCTGCGCCGGCCCGGGTGAGGGTTGTGCAGGGCCGAGGCGGACCGCTTGTGGAAGCGCAAGTCCGAGCTCGGCCGCACGCGGCTCGTGTGCGTCGTCAAGGAGGACCTCGGCGACGAGATCGCCGAGTTTGCAAAAGACGTGTGGCCGGGCGGCGAGATCTACCTGGACAAGGAGCTCGCCTTCTTCAAGGCCGCCGGCGGCGGTGAGGTGGAGCAGAAGGGCCTTCTTCTCTTTCTTGCAAAGTACTTGACGCCCGGCACCATCATCAAGCGCTCGATGGCCGAGGCCAAGGGCTACAAGATGAATCTCGTCGGCGAGGGCCTGATCGTCGGCGGGTTGTTCGTCTTGCGCAAGGGCGGCGCCGTCGAGTACGCCTTCCGCGAGGAGGAGATCGGCATGCACGCGCCGCTCGACGCCGTCGTCGCCGCTGCGGGCCGCGCGCTCGCCGCACACTAGCGCGGCTCGCACGCTACATCTGGGCGCATGGCGCGCACTGGTTTCGCGGGCGGCACAGTCTCTGCGCGCATGACGGCACAGTGGGCAACTCGCACCCAGCGAGGCGCTGTGCCCGAGCAACTCTCTGCAGGACTGCAACCGCCGACCCGTGCAGCCAGCGCAGCCTCCCAGCCCTGGCTGCATCAGTGCATGGCCAATGCGAGTACTCTTGCCAATCACGGCCACTTGTGAGGTGGAGGCGCGCGCTTGCGGTCAATCGCCCGCGCTCGCGCTGAGCCGGTAGAGGTCGAGGCGCGACGCGCTGCACGTGGCAAACACGCTGCTCCGAGGCAGCTGCGCGATGTCGACGACCGGCTGCGCGTGCGCCTCGAGCTCCTGCACGACGCGCGAGCCGCGCACGCTCCATAAGATTGGCCGGCACGTCGCCTCGTCGCCCGCCGCGACGAGCGGCCTCAACGCACCGTCGACGAGTAACGCAGAGCGCGCGAGCGCGAGGCGAGCGGTGCTGCCACCAACCGCGCCAACCTGCGTGCCGTCCCGCGCGAAGAGCGCGTGCACCGCGCCGCGCTCGAGTGGGGCGTTCGCGTCGCGCCGGCGAAACGACACGAGGCCGCGCGCAAGCTGCGCGTCAAATGTGACACAGAGAGCGTGGCAGCCGCCGAGTGCGAGCGGCAGCGCGTCCGCGGCGGGCGAGAGCGTCCCGTCTGGCTCGCACGTCCGGAAGACGAGCGCGTGCTGGGACGCGCACAGCAAACCGGCGGCGGCGGGCAGGGGCCGCGCGCCGCGCGGGTTGGTGCGCGCCTCGCCGCCGGTTGGGTCCGCGCCGAGCGCGACGAGCGCATGGTACGGCGGCCCGCTCGCCATGGCGTGCGCGCCAGCGGCCGTCGACGCGTCGCGCGCGCGCACGCCGCCGCCGTCGTCGCCCCCTCGCGCCATCTCGAGCCCTCCGCCGGCAGGCGCGATCAGAGCACCGCATGGCCTGCGCAGATCATATACGAGGACCTCGCGCCGCGCGGCGACGGCGACGTAGACGAGATGCTCGCGCAGCGGATCCCACTCACACGCCCAGCACGCCGAGCGCGTCTCGAACGCCGCCAGCACGTTCGCGCTCTCGCCCGACGTGACGCACGCGCGCCCATCAAGGCCGCATGTGAGCACGCGCCTGCGCGCGCTGTCCGCGTCGTGCGGGCACGCGACGAGGCCGCGCACGGGCTTGGTGTGCGGCGCGACGAGCATGCGATGGCGCACGTCGTGCAGCGAGATGCGCGCGTAGCCGTGCGCGCCCGGCCGCGTCTCGGCGCTCGCGAAGACGCTCGAGCCGTGCGCGCGCCCGAACGCGACTATCCGTCCACCCGCGATCGGCACGGATGCGACGCGGCAGGCGGCGGCCGAGGCGCTCGATGTGTGCGCCGGTGCGGGGGCGCTCGTCACGCTTGGCTCCGGCGCGTGCCGCGCGCCCTGCTCGCTCCGCGCGCCGGGCGCGGGCGCGGCGCGCGCCGCGTGCTGCGTCTGCGGCCGGCGGTCGCTCAGCCTTCGCAGCTCGAGGCGCGCGCGCGCGACGGCGATGTGCGCGGCGGCGAGCTGCTTCTCGACAGCCATGCGCCGCTTGCGCGCACCCTCCGCCTCCTGCTCCGCGCCCTCAACCTGCGCTGCGTCGATCGTGCGCAGCGGCTCGCGCACGTGCACGGGCCACACGTCGCGCAGCGCGCACGCCGCGCTGCACAGCGGGCACGTCGCGCTCGATCGGCCGAGCCGGCGGATCCACTGCTCGATGCACGAGCGGCCAAAGAGATGGCCGCACCGTAGCGAGCACGGCGCGTGCCCCTCGTCGTCGCCCTCGCCCCACAGCGGCTCCTGGCACACGACGCACGACAGCTCCTGCTGCCCCTGGCCCTGGGACATGACTTTGGCGGTTTCAAAGCGTTCGCTCCCGCGCGAACGCGATGGTCGTCGACGCATTCACGCGCCGATGGGTGCTCGGGGCGATCGTCGCGCTGCCGCTGGGCGGCGAGCCGCTCGGCTCGGCGCTCTACACGAATGTGCGCAAGAGCATCGTCCGCTCCGCACAGATTGCTGACCAGCTCGACAAATGGCAGAAGGGCGCGTACGAGGACCTCGTGCTCGGCGCGCCGCCGCCCGCTGACGCCCGTCCGCTCGTGCTCGAGCCGACGCTCGCGCGCACGCTCCTCGACGCTGCGTCCGACGCCTTTGCGCAGGTGCGTCCCGACGTGCGGCGTGACGACCTCGCCTCGCGCGCCGAGGAGGCCGCCATGCGCACGCTCTCCAACTCGGAGCGCGAAGCGGTCGCGCAGGACAGCGGCGCGCTCGGCGCACGCTTCGAGCTGCTCGTCCTGCGCGACTGGCTCGCGTACCGCGACGCCCTCCCGACGGGCGAGAGCCGCGCGCGCTTCACCGCCGCGTACGGCGAGCGGCTGCGCGCGCAGCTGCTGCCCAACGGCGCGGGCGGCGGCGCGGCGGCGTGCGACGGGCGCGCGTCGACGGACGACGCGCTGCGCGCGGCGCAGCGCCTCGTCGCCGCGCTCGAGCGCGGTGGTGCGGTGCGCGGCGTCGCGTGGCAGAACGTCGACCTCTTCTCTGAGGGCCTCTCCGACTCGTTCTCCGTCCTCCTCGAGCGCAGCGCGTGGCTGCGCGCGTCGCTCGAGCTGCAGACCGGTCGCAGCCTCTTCCGCCCCGACCCGGTCGGCGAGGGGGTGGCCGCGTGCTTCCGCGCGTGCGCGGCACGCGAGACCGCGCACATAGAGTACTACCTCGACGACGCGTACCGGCCGTCGAGCACCGCGCCGCCGACCCAAACGCTCATTGAGTGGACTTTGGTCTGACCTTTTTTGTCTGCTCCTAGGGCCGCGCGGCCGACGGCCCTACAAGGCCATGTTGTGCTCGACGAAGGCGACGTCGTCGAGCTCTTCCAAGCGGTCGATGCAGCGGAAATTTGCCGCCTCGTCCTCCTCCGAGACCTCGACGAGCGAGTTGGGCACGTGCACGAGCGAGCTCGAGCAATCGAGGCCGGCCGCCTGCAGCGCGGCCTGCATCATCCCCACCTCGGCGGGCGAGGTGAGCACGACCGCCTTGACGGCCGCCGGATCGCCACGCCCGTCCGGATCGGGCGCCTGCAGCTCCACATCGCCCTCGCAGCCCGCCTCGATCGCCAGGTCGAGGGCGCGCTCCTCGTCCAGCTCAGCGCTGACGCACAGCCGGCCGCGCAGCGCGAAGTTGAAGGCGACGGAGCCCGGCGACGCGATCTTGCAGCCCGTCTTGCTCACGGCCGTGTTCACGTCCGCTGCGGCGCGGTTGTTGTTGTCGGAAAGCACGTTGACAATCAGCCCGACGCCGCCAAAGCCGTACGCCTCGTACGTGAGCTCCTTGTAATCGGAAGTCGTCGACTCGCTCGCCCGCTTGATGTTGCGGTCGATCACGTCCTTTGGCACGTCGAGGCTCATCGCTTCGCGGATGATCGCAGCGAGCGCGCGATTGATGCTCGGGTCGTCGCCGCCGGCCTTGACGGCGACGACGACCTTTTTGCCTGCGCACGCGCCGGGTGGAGTGAGCGATGCCGCGGCGCGCCGGTAGGCCGCGCGTGCGCCCCTCGCGGTGGGCGGGTGACGCGCGTGCGCGCGCGGACGTGGCGCGCGTGCGCTCGCCAATGTATGAGGCCTTCTTTGCGTACTGCGCCTGTGTCTTCGCCATCTTGAGCTTGTTGTTCTCAAAGCGGCGGCCCATCAAGACGGGGCGCGCACGCGGCTGCGCCGCTCGTCGCGCGAGCGCCATCGGCCTCATGGCCTGCGCTCCGGCGACGAGGCACGCCAGCGCGAAAAAGCGCGAAACCATCGTGGAATAAATGAAGACTGGGATGGAGATCCAAAGACAGCAATCGGCGGGCTGGGCCGGTCCAACCCATGCGGGAAGGAGCCGATCGCGCGGTGAGTGGCCGGCCGGAGCGCAGCGCGCGCGGGCGCGCGCTGCTGCCGCTGTTCGCGCTCGCCGCGCGGCCCGCCGGCACCCGCGCCAACGGCGAGCACGCCGTCTTCAGCATGGCGTGCACATACAAGCGAGCCGACGTCGAGGTGTTTGTCGGCTCGCTCCGCGCGACCGGCTTTGATGGGCATGTGCAGTTCGGCGTGGACGCGGCGCTCGACAACGTGACGGCGAGCTACTATGCGAGTGAGCGCGTGACGACCGACTCGATCCCGTGCGAGACCATCCCGCTCCTCACCGACGCGCTGCGCGCGTCCCACGGGCTTTGGCTCGGCGGGCTCAACCAGGTGCGCTACTCGCACTACGTGCGCTGGCTCGACGAGCGGCCAAGTCTCGTATGGGTGTGGCTGCTCGACGCGCGCGACGTGGTGTTCGTGCGCCACCCGTTTGAGCGGTCGCCGCCCGCCATCGCCCTCTTTGCCGAGATGCCCGCGAGCAGTGTGTGGGTGAACCAGCGCGTCTCGACGTGCTTCGGCGAGCGTGCGGCGCGCGAGATGATGGCAACGCTTCGGTACAACCTGTGCGGTGGCACGGTGTACGGCACGGCGGCGTCGCTCCGCCGCTTCAGCGACGCGATGCTCGGCGTCGCCAAGCGCATGTCCGTCGACGGCGCCAAGCGGCGCGTATGCCACGTGAACGACCAGCCCCTGATCAACTACCTCGCGTGGCAGCAGGGCATGCGCGCGCCCGGCGCGCACGAGACGACGGAGCTTGGTGCGGTGCAGCTGCACGGCCTATTCCAAGGGCCCGCGCTCACGATCAAGACGCCTCGCGTCTGCGAGGTCTTCACCCTCCTGCTCCAAAAGCGGCAAAACGGGACGGGTCAGATCGCCATCGTGCACAAGTGGAACAAGTGCCCGGCCGCGCGCGCGTTCGCAGCCGCGCGCTACCCGCACCTGCCCGTGGCGCGCGCGCGCAGCTGGCGGCGGCGGTGAACACCGCCGCCAGCCGCGAGCGCGCGCGCGGCCGGGCACTTGTTCCACTTGTGCACGATGGCGTCGACGGTGTTCGCACCCAACTCGAGCGCCGCGCGCGCCTCGGCCGCGCCCGCGCGCAGCTCGCGGTTGGCGCGCGCGAGCATCACCACCGTCTTTTCGCGCGCGCTCAGCTCGCGGTGCAGCGCGCCGAGCCGAACGACGAGCTCCTCCGCCCGCAGCCGCGCGTCGAGCAGCGCCACGCGCAAGACCACGACGGCCTTTGCGCGAGCACCGCCGTCACCCGCGCCGTCCTCGGCGTCGGCGGCGGCGCGGGCGGCGGCGCGGGCGTCCGGGCGCGCACTGCCGGCATCGGCCGCCGCACCAGCGCGCGCGCCGGCCGCGCCGTCACGCTCGGCGAGCGCGCGCAGCTCATTGACGAGCTGGGCAGAGGCAAGCGCGAGCTGCTTGAGCGTTCGCTCCGAAGCGTGCCGCGCGCGGGCGGCCATGCTGAGACGGCCTCAGGCGGCCATGCTGAGACGGCCTCAGGCGGCCATCCTGAGACGGCCTCAGTCGAAAGTCGAAACTCGAAAAGGGCATGGCGTCGCGCAGCCATTGCGGGCTGAGCCAGCGCTCGTCGTGCGCCGAGAAGACGTGCACCGCCTCGGCGTCCGGGCAGCAGCCGTCCAGCGACGCGCGCCCTCCTAGGATGAGTATGATACCGCCGAACGCGTAGCAATACTCGCCCACAGCGTGAACGGCGAGTGCGCAGGCGGCGTCGAGAGCGGCACGCGCGTCCACGCGCGCGCCGCCACGTCGAAGCGATTGAGGTTGGCTTGCGTGTCAACGCCGAGGCCACCAAGCACTTACAGGGCTCGGAGCGACGCCGCGTCTTCGAAAAGGACGCACGACGCGCCCTCACGCGGGCTCGGCGCACACGAGTCACCGCTCGCGAGCTCCCAGAGCCCCATCGTCCACGAAAGTCTGAAACCGCCAAAAGCGATGGCCTTATTAGTGGAGGTCGCGCGTCTCAACATCGAGCCCGAGGGGCTGTGCCCGATCGAAGCGGAGCTCAAGCTCGGCGTGGATTTCACCGTCGACACCGACCTCGTGCTTGCACGCTGGCAGCTCCGCTACATCGCGGACCACGCGCACAGGCGGCACGTCGTCGAGCTTGAGTCGACGGCGCCCGCGCCGCTCGCGCGCGGCGCGCACACGCTCGCGCTCGCGGTGAAAGACTTTGGCGTGGGCGGGTTGAGCAAGGCGGTGCTGCTCAACGTCGGCCTGCTCGTCCTTACACTCTTCGACGGCGAGCGGGAGGTGCTGCAGGTATCGATGGTCGTGCAGGTGGTCGAGCGCGAAGGCGCCATCATGCGGCTCGTGCTCAACCCAATGGAGTGACGACGCGCGGGCGCACGCCGCATGCAACGCGCGGACGGGCGCGCGCCAGCCCGGCGCGCGCAGGCTCGCTCACGAGCGCCAGAGCGCTGACCTTCCGCAGAGGCCAACCGGGTCACCCGGTCGACATCCTCCCCCGTACAGTATGGTACCTACAAAGTCGGAACGGGAAGCCCACAAAAATGGCGCGAACGGCCGTCGTGCTCGTGCCGGGCGACGCAAGCAACCGGCTGTACGCGCGGCTGGACAAGCCGCGCGTTGTGCGTCCGTGGTGCGCGCGCACGTCGAGCACGTGGCTCCGACTCTGGCTGCGGCTCGCTTCGCTGCTCAATCCGCTCGAGCTGCCGTGCTGGTGCGACAACATGCAACTCCGGCTCAACGCGACCACGCGCGCGCTGCGCAACGCGCCCGGCGTGCGGACGCGCGTCTTCGACTTTGGCGGCACGTCCAGCATGGAATTGCTCGACCCATCGTTGCCGGCGCGCGCGACGGCCGTCTGGGCGCCGATGGTGGCGTCGCTCGTCCACGCCGGCCTCGAGCGCAACGTGTCGTTGCGCGGCGCGCCGTACGACTTTCGGCTGTCGCCGCGCACGGACACGGCTTACTTCGACGCGCTCGCGCGTCTGATCGACGCGACAAGCGACGCGCACGGCGGCCAGCCTGTCGTGCTCGTCAGCCACAGCCTCGGCTGCCTGCAGGTGCACGCGTTCCTGCGCGCGCGCTCGGCCGAATGGCGCGCCAGGCGCGTGCGCACATGGGTAGCGATCGCGGGGCCGTACGGCGGGACGACCAGCCTGCTCAGGCTGCACGCGAGCGGCGACGCGCAAGGGCTACCCGTCTCGAGCCTCGCGCTGCGCGAGCAGCAGCGCAGCTACGAGAGTAATGCGTGGATGCTCCCGCAGCCCGCGCTCTGGGCGGGCGCGGGCGCACTCGCGACGACGCGCGCGCGGGCGTACACGGCGGACGAGCTTCCCGCCTTCCTCGACGACGCGCGCTCGCGCGTTGGCGCCTCGCTCCTCGACGCGCTCGGTCCGCTGCGCGCCGGCTTCGACGCGCCGCCGCGCGTCGCGGTCGAGTGTGTCTTTTCGACTGGCGTTCCGACGGCGGAGCGCTTTGACTGGCGCGCCGCGGCGGCTGGCTTTGACGAGCAGCCGGTCGAGCTGACGGGCGACGGCGATGGCACGGTGAACGCGCGCAGTTTGAGCGTGTGCGCGCGCTGGGTCGGCGCGCAGGCCGAGGCCGTGCGTGTGCGCGTGCTGCATGGCGTTCGGCACCGGGACATGGTGATGGATCAGCGTGTCGTGCAGCTCGTGCTCACGGTGGCCGGGCTGGCGCCAGCGCCCGGCCCGGCCTAGCGGCGGCGCCACATTTTTTGGCGTTGTTGGACCCAAATCAGCTTGCCCCCCCCCCCCCCCCCCGGGGGGGCCCTATCGCGCCAGCCCCGCGGGCGATCTTCGCCTCACGCTCTGCACGAGCGGGCGCAACGGGCCGCGGCCGGCGACGAGTATGTGCTCAGACACGTTGCGCGTCAGCTCCGGCGGCGGGCACGCCTTGCCCCAGCACGGCTGCAGGTCGGCGGTGCGCGGGAACATGGCGACCAGCTTTTGCGTCTGCTGCGAGCCGAGCTTGTCGGGCCAAGAGGGCCACGGCTCGCGCGTGTACCGGTTGGGCGGCGCGCTCGGGTAGTCCCAGTGCGCGAGCTGCAGGTCCGCCGGCCCCTGGTAGGGCATGTGTGCAAGGAGCCATCGTGCGCCCGCCTGCGAGACGAGGTAGCCGCACGCTCCGTGCATCACGCGCTCGCGTGGGTTGATGCGGTGCAGCCGCTGCGGGCGCGAGAGCTCGTCGGCCGTCGGCCGCGCGTAGTTGCATACGAAGCACACGTGGTAGTCACTCGGCAGCGCGAGAGACGCGAGCGACGGTGACGCGGGCGCGCGCGCGCCGCCGAGCAGCTCCGCGACGACCGTAGTGAAGTTATCGGGAAAGAAAGCATCGTCCTCGCAGACGAGGATGTGGCGGTGGCCGCGCGCCACCGCGTCGTAGTAGGCCGCCGCGTGCTTCATGTTGAGCGAGATCTCGCCGATCCGCATCCACGTGAGCTTAAAGTTCATCGCGCGCGCGGTGCGCGCAAAGAGCGCGTTGGACGGGTAGACACACGCGACAACCTCGTCAGTGAGGAGCTCGCGGTCCCAACCAGTCACAAAGCGCACCTGCAGCCCCAGCTTGTCTGCGCGCGCCTCCATCCGGCCGCGCCGCTCCTTGAGCTTGGCGTACGTCGTGACATAAAAGCCGTCGAGCCCGAGCGACGGAAGTGTCGCGTCCGTGTTGACGCCATACGTGACCATCTCGGTGCGCTTGAGGAGCGCGTCCTCGCACGGCAGCATCGCGCCCACGCCCGCCGCCGCAAGCGCGACGAGCGCGCGCTGCATCCGGTTCGGTGCCGCTTTGTTTCAAACTGGGCTCCTGTGCAAAAGCCAGGACCAGTTCCAGCTATGCTTTCCCTCGACGGTGCCGCGCCAAAACAATTTTTAAAACACGGTGTTGCGCTGCACCCATGATCGGCGCGACGCCGCCGGCGGTGCGCGCGGTGATGTGGGACCTCGACGGCACGATCTGCGACTCGTTCCTACTCGCTTTCGGCGCCACGCAGGAGGTGCTCGCCAAGCATGGCTACCGCGAGGCGACCGTCGAGGATTACCACAACAGCTCGCGATGCACAACGCAGGAGCGGCTTGCGCGCCACGCCGGGCTCAAGCCCGAGGACGCGCACTTTGAGCGGATCGGCGCACAGCTCGCCGCGGAGTTCGAGCCATCGTACATCGCCAAGGTCAGCCCGGAGACCGCACCCGCCTTCGAGAAGACTGCGGCCATCGTGCGCCGGCTCGGCGCTGCGGGCGTGCCGCAGGCGTGCCTCACAAACGCCGCGGCGTCGTACGCGGACGCGGTGCTCACGACGCACGACCTGCGCAAGTTTTTCGCGGCGGTGAACGGTGCTGACACTGTGCCCAGGCACAAGCCGAGTCCCGACGGCGTGCTCAAATGCGTGGCCGACCTTACAGCCGCCGGGGTGATCGCGCCGCCGACGCCCGGCCGCTGTGCGGGCGTTTATATTGGCGACTCGCCGTCGGACGGCGAGGCGGCGCGGCGCGCGGGGGTCGCGTCGGTCGGCGTAGGCTGGGGCTCGCACGACGCCGAGAGCTTACACAAATGTGGGTACTTTGACGTCATCTGCCACGACGAGGACGAGCTCCTCCGCCTGCTCCTCCCGGATGGCGCGGCCGGCGCGGCCGGCGCGGCCGGCGCGGCCGGCGCGGCCGGCGCGGCCGGCGCGGCCGGCGCGGCCGGCGCGTGGCACAAATTGGCGCCGGCCGCCCTCCTCGACCGTGCAGCGGTCGAGCGCGGACTTGCGCAGCTCGCCGCCGTCGTCGAGGCGAGGCCAAAGTGAGGCGCGCGCGCGTCAGCTGCAACGTAGGTGCGCGACGGGCGCAGTATGCCGTGGCCGCCTGGCCGGCTGGCGCGCGGGCGGCTGTTCGACGCCCGCCTGCCCTCTGCCCTGCACACGACGCCACGAGGCACGGTGCGACGAGGCTCCGGCTGGCGCTCTGCCAATGGTCCGCCGCCAATGGCAATGCCAATGACCGGCAACCGTGCCGCCACATCGTGACCTGCGCGCATTGGCAGCTTTCGCGCGTGCGTTTGCCAATGTTGACTGGCATGCCGTGCTGGCACCACGTTGCGAGCGAGTGCATCTCTGTGGGCGAGCTTGCACTTCACGCACTCGCGCGCCCACCCAGCAGGACCCGTGAGACAAGAGCGCGCCACGCAAAGAGGAGCGAGAGCGAAGCGTTGTTGAAGGCCAAGCGCGCCGGCCAACTCCGCGGCCCCGCGTGGTGCGCGTAGTCGATCACGTCGCGCACTCGAGTGCCGCCCAGTTCCGCGCGGCTGAACTCGTGCCTGTGCCGCCATGCGGCGAGCGGCCCAGCCTCCATGACGTCGGTGAACGCATGCCGCACCAGGGCGCCGTGCGCGTCGTGCGCTGACTCGAAGCCGCTGTGGCGCGCGCGCCATCGGACGGCGACCACCTTGCGCGGCACGAGCGGCAAACCAAGGTCAAACTCTAAGACCGAATTCTCGCCAAGCGGCTCGGCGGACACGACGTGTACGGCGACACTCGGCGGCGTAAGCCGACGAAGCACGTCCGGCGCGCGGTAAAACGCGAGCACGCGCTCGACCGGCGCGCGCACCACGTGCGTCGCGCAGAAGCGGGTGGCGCCCATCGCACAGAAATGCTCGCACAATCCTATCGAACGGCCTCACATCATCGAACGCGCATCTTCCTTCGATGGCGAGCGAGGCGTACGCGTTCACTGCGACGGAGCTGGTCACGGGCCGGGAGGTGCCGCTGTCCGAGTTTGCGGGCAAGGTGTCGCTCGTCGTCAACGTGGCGTCATGCTGAGGCGCGACTGACCGCGGCTACAAACAGCTCGTCGCGCTGCACGGCGCGCACGAGGCCGCGGGGTTCACGGTGCTCGCCTTTCCGAGCCGGCAGTTCGGTGGGCAAGAGTTGCGCACGGACGCGGATATCCGCAGCTTCGTCGACAAATACGGCGTGCGCTTCCCGATGTTCGCCCCCGTTGACGTCAACGGCAGCAAGGCCCACCCGCTCTTCAAGTATCTCTGCCCCGCGGGCGACATCTCGTGGAACTTTGCCGGCCAATTCTTGGTCGGCAAGGACGGGCGTCTCGCGCGGCGCTATGACTCGCGCACGCCGCCCGCGACGATCGACGCGGACATTCGCGCGCTCCTCGCCGCGTGAGCTTCGCATGAAGCGCCGCGCCGGGCGCGCGTGTGCCGGGGGCGGGCCGTGCACCGCATGACGGGGAGCGCTCAGACGCGAACGATTCGCGCGGCGCTCTCCTGAGGTTCACACGTGCGGTCTCCCTCCTCACGCGCGTCTCCGCGCGCGCGCACCCGCGCACGAGCGGAGAGTCGTGCGCCTGTTGGCGAAAAGTGGGTAGTCATTAGTCATGGACGGCCCTTTGACGCTGGATCACGATCACGATGGAGCAAAGAAGGGCCGGGAAGCCTTCAACCCTGGGCTCCAGGTTGGTCCTTGCGTGCCAGGGATCTCATGTCAGCACGGCAAGTGAGCCGTCCATGCGGCTTGTGGACGCGCCCGCGTGGATCTCTGCCGTCGCGCGCTCGACCACGTCGGTGGAAGGCGCGTCGCACGTCTTCTGCGTCGGCGCGGACGGGCGCGCTCGGCTCGCGCACACGCTGGGCTCGGGCAGAGCCCGGCTGCACGCGAGCGCGCCGACTTTACAAGTCTGCGCTAGCATGCAGCAGGGCGTGCATGCGCTGCCCACCAGTGGCGTGGTTTTCGCCGGCGCGCGCGCTGCCGATGCGACCCGCTCGCGCGAGGGCGCGCACGTACACACGACGCAACGCGGCGGCCATGGCGCGCGCGGCCAGCTCAGCCCGGTGCGCTCGCGCGGCCTTGCGCGAGCGCCTGCGCCTCGCTCACTCCTCGTCCCCGAGTCGGCGCGCCTCGCGCAGCTCGTCCTCGAGGGGGTCGCCGGCCGCACCGAGCCGACGCCAAGCGCGTACACCTTTTTGCGCGGCGTGGATGCGCACCCAATTGACTCGATGTGCGCGCCGCGTGCGCTTGCCGCGTGCCGCGTGCCGCCGACACGGCCTGCGCCGCTCGCGCGCGCCGCGCCGGCAAATGAGTGCCGCGGCACGGCGCGCGTGTTCGTGCTCGTGCCTCCCCCCCCCCCCCCCCCCCGCCCCCACCACACAGGTTTGTGCAGCTGCGGCACAGAATGTCGCCGCCACCGGCCGCCGCAGCGGCAACGCGGCAGACGGCGGTCCGGAGAAGGGAGCACGGCGAGGGTCCGTACCCGGCTGGCGGCGCGCGCGCGCTCAACACGCCGCGCGCGCGCGACGAGGCGGGTGCTGGCGACGGCGACGATGGGCTCGACGTGGATCAAGGCGCTGACGAGCGCGGCGACAGGCGCGGTGAAGTGGGCGCGCAGCTGCCCGCGCGGCTCGCCACGCGCCTCCGCGCTGATTACCAAACTGACGCGTTTGTCAAGGCGGACGTGCACCAAGGCGTCGGTCGCCCCCAGCCGTCGGCTCAGCGCACGGCCGTCCGCTCGCGCTTGCACTCGCCGGAGCGCGCGCGCTCGCCCGACACGAGCCCGCACTTGCCAGCTTTGGATGTGCGCATTGGCGCAATGCACACGACCGCGGCTGAGCAGACGCGCCGCCAAGACCCACGGCTCGCGCCCGCGCCCGCCGCCGGCGCTGCGCCGCGCCAGTCATTGCTGGGTGTCGACTCGCCCACGCGCCCGCGCCGGTCAACGTCCGGTGTGCCGCTTGGCCTGCTTGAGCTCAGACGCTCGCTTGAGGTGGCCGAGCGCAGCGGCGCGAGCGCGGACGGATCGGAGCATGGCGATGGCGACGACACGCTCTCGCCCGGCAGCCGTCGCCCATCCGGCGCTCCGGCGGAGCTGCTGATTTTGGAGGAGCTGGCGCGTGCGCTCAGTCAGACTCCAGTCTTTGTCTCGCTCACTTGGGAGGAGTTGCTGCCCATCTGCCGCGCCGCGTCCTTCCGCTCGTACGCGCGCTTCCAAACCGTTTATCGCGAGGGCTCGACCGCCGGCTGGATGGTGGTTGTGCTGCGCGGCGCAGTCCAAGTCGTCGACTTCCGCGGCACGACCGAGACATTCGAGCGGAGAGGGGGCAAGCTGACGCCGGGTAATGCAGTGCTGGCGAGCGGCGGAGGCGGCGGCAGCGGCGGCAGCGGCCTTGGCACGGGAGGAGGAGAGGAAGCGCTGGACGCGTGGCTTCCGATATGCGGCGAGGAGGGCTGCTCCGAGTCGCCGCTGCCCCGCTTTGGGACGGCGCGCACGACCGCGGACGAGACGGTGTGCATGCTCATCGAGCGCAAGGCGCTGCCGCCCGTGCTGCGCGTCAACATCATGCGCTCGGTCGTCACACGCCTCCTCCGCCAGCTGCGCGATCTCTTCCACGACGTGGCCGACGCGGAGCTCGCCTCGATCGCACCGCTTTTCCAATTCCGCTTCGCCGCGCGCGGCGCGGTGATCGCTGAGCAGGGCGACGTCGCCGACTCGCTCTACCTGATCGTCTCCGGCTCACTCGCCGTGACAATCCGCGACGCGTGGGGCAAGCCCGTGCGCGTCGGCACGATCGCCGCGAACACATCCGTCGCCTTCTTTGGCGAGTCGTCGATCGTGGCCGGCGCGGGGGGCGGTGGCGGCGAGGCGGCAGGCGCGCCCGCGCGGCGGAACGCGACGCTCACCGCCGCCGAGAGCTGCTGGCTGCTGCGCCTCGACCAGTCCGACTTTCGAGCCTTCACGCATTGCCTGCCGCACATTCGCGAGCGCTTCCAGCAGGTGCGCGCGCGCCGCGCGCCGCGCGCCGCGGCGGCGCGCCGCGCGCGCGCGCGCGCGCGCGCGCGCTCGGCGCAGCGGTCACGCGGGCAGCTACGTGACCTGGGGGCAAGGTGGGCGCGCGTGGGCGCAGCGCAGGCGCGTGAGGCGGCATGCACTTGAGCCATGCTCGCGCACACCTTGGCCCGCGCACACCTGGCCCCAGGCCACGCGCATGCCCGCGTGGGCCTCACGCTGGCAGGCACGCCAGCGTGAGCGACCCTCTCGTGCCCACCTTGCGCATGTTCCTACCAGCATGAGCCCGCCTTGCGCGAGAGGGTCGCTCACGCGCCTTCCTGCGAAAGCGGCGCTCTCGTGCCTCACGCGAGCACGCACGGGCTCCGGGCCGCGCGACACGCGCGCGCAGATGCAACTCGCCGTGCTGGGCAAGAACATGCGCAAGAAGCACGATGCGGACATGTCGACGCTGCTCCGCGCGCTCGAAGCGGTGCAGCGCAAGATGCCGGCCATGCTTCACGACTGGCGCGAGCGCCGCACGAACAAGTTCAAGGTGAGGCTGGTCGGAGCACTCGATCGTGCGGCGCGCCGGGCCGAGGTGCAGGACCTGGCGCTGCATGCGAGCATCCTCCTCGACACGGACCTGCCGCTGCGCAGGCAGCGGCAGGACGAGAAGCGGGCAAAGAACGGCTCGGAGGATGGCTCGGGCGACGATTCGGAAGACGTATAGGCGGGCAGGCCCCGGCCCACGCAGAGATGCTCTCGCGCGCGTGGAAGTCGAATCGGTGCATGCATGTGGTCGTCGGGTCAGGAGTCCACAATCCCGACGGCGACGTCGCGTCCGGCGTGCCTCCGGCGCCGTGCGCTGGCGGCAGTCATGCGCTCGATCTGCACGCGCGCGCGCGTGGAGCGCGTCCCTCTCTTGCGCAGCGCGCCCCATGCGCCGAGCCACATGGGCGCGGGCACGGCCCGTCCCTTCGGACGATCTCGTCAACCCGCCACGTCGTCCATGGAATTCTCGTCGGGGCGGGGACGAAAAGTTTTCAGGCGGTCGGCGGAATGCTCCGAAGCGGGTCGAGCACGCCGCGCGCGCTCGCGTCGGCGGTGCGGCGCGCCTCGACGGCGTCGTCGTCCTCGCTCCCCGCCGTCGTATTCATCGACGGCGTGCGCATCCCCTTCCAGCCGAGCGGCACCGCGTACAACGACCTGATGGCGTACGACCTGCAGCGGCTCGCGCTCAAGGGCCTGATCAAGAAGACGTCGCTCGAGCCGAGCGTGGTTGACTACGTGATGTGCGGGACGGTGCTGCAGGAGGTGAAGACCGCAAATATTGCGCGCGAGGCGTCCATCGCCGCCGGCTTCCGCGACACCACGCCATCGCACACGGTGACGCAGGCGTGCATCTCGGCCAACCAGGCGATCTGCACGGGCGCGTCGCTGATCAAGGCGGGCCAGTTCGACGTGGTCGTGGCCGGCGGCGTCGAGACATTCTCGGACGTGCCGATCCGGTACCAGCGCCCGCTGCGCAAGGCGCTGATCGCCGCGCCCAAGGTAAAGAGCGGCCTGCCCGGCTACCTGAAGCTTCTCAAGGGCCTGAAGCTCAAGGACCTCGCGCCCGAGGCGCCGGCAATCGCAAACTTTGCGACGGGCGAGGTGATGGGACACAACGCGGACCGGCTGGCCGACCGATTCGGCATCTCGCGCGCCGATCAGGATGCGTTTGCCCTCCGCTCGCACCACGGCGCGGCCAAGGCGCACGCGGCCGGTCTGTACGCTGACGAGATTGTGCCCGTGGCGGGAAACGCGCTCGAGGGCGGCATTCGCGGCGAGTCGACGCTCGAGAAGCTGTCGACGCTCAAGCCGGCGTTCGTCAAGCCGTACGGCACCGTCACCGCCGCCAACTCGTCATATCTCACCGACGGTGCGTCGGCTTGCCTGATCATGTCGGAGGAGAAGGCGAAGGCGCTCGGTTACAGGCCAAAGTCCTACTTGCGCGACTACCTCTTCGTCTCGCAGGATCCGTTCGAGGAGCTGCTGCTCGGGCCGGCGTACGGCGTGTACAAGCTGCTCAAGAAGACGGGCCTCACGCTCAAGGACATTGACGTGATCGAGTTCCACGAGGCGTTCGCGGCGCAGGCGCGCGCACCACGCCGCGCCGCGCTGCGCTGCGCTGCGCCGCGCCGCGCCGCGCCGCGCCGAGCCAACTGTGCCACGCGATCTGTCAGCGCTGCGCGGTACAAAGCGACCGCTCGCACCTCGGCCCTCCACGCCCAACGCCGCCCCGCTCGCGCTCGACCGCACGCCCTCTCGCCTTCGTCTCCTCGGCCGCCTCACGCCGCCCGCTGGGCGCCGCGTCGTGCACGCACGCGGACGCCGCCCGCAGGTGCTCGCCAACCTGGCGGCGCTCGATTCGGACAAGTTTGCAAAGGAGAAGCTTGGCGGGATGGACAAGGTGGGGCCAATGCCGATGGACAAGTTCAACGTGCATGGCGGCTCGCTTTCTATTGGCCACCCATTCGGGGCGACGGGTACGCGCCTCGTGACGACCGCGTCCAATCGCCTCATCCGCGAGGGTGGTCGGTTTGCACTCGTCGCGGCGTGCGCGGACGGCGGCATTGGGCACGCCGCGCTGATCGAGCGATATCCGTGAGCTG
Source organism: Diacronema lutheri (assembly GCA_019448385.1). Classification (NCBI taxonomy): domain Eukaryota; phylum Haptophyta; class Pavlovophyceae; order Pavlovales; family Pavlovaceae; genus Diacronema; species Diacronema lutheri. The sequence goes on from JAGTXO010000032.1 coordinate 243,772, forward strand.
CACGGCAGGTGCACGCCAGCGGCGCGTGCCGCCGCGCGCGCCTCCGCGCACGGCCTGCGGGCGTTTGGCGCTCGCTGGCGTCGCACATGCGAGAGCGTGGGCACGACGAGCTGTCAGTGAAGATGTCGAAACTCAGGAAACGAAGAAAAGGTCAGGCAGACAGCGCTGGGCTGTCGACAATCAGCGGTGTGACGGCCGCACAGCCGCCCGCGGCCGCCATGCCGACAATGCTCGCGGCGGCCATCATTGGTGCGCGAGCGGACGCGCCTGCACGCGCCTCACCGTCAAGGCAGCGTCCTGGCTCGTCGCGTGCTCGGCACGCGTCCGACGGAGCATCAGCGCCACAGGGCGCAAACAGCGCGGTGCTGCCCACACACGTCGCGCCGGTGACCTTTGTGGCCAAATAGTCGGACGCGAGCGCGCCGAGCATATACGCACGGAGCAGGCTCGCGCTCTTGGCTGCAAACTCGGCCGAAGCGGCGCCCTTGACGTGCGACCAGCCGTTCACGTCGCACACGTACGCCGTGACGCCGTCCGCGCCGCCGCCGTCCGCGCCGCCGCTCGCGCGGAGCAGATCAAAGCCGCAGACGCTCTGGCCGAAGGCGTCGTACACGCGGCGCGCGATCTCGAGCTCCCACTCGGACAGCTGCACGATCGCGCGCTTCTCGCGCCCGCCCTTGGCCTCTCGCTGCACGCGGCCTTCGCCGCACGCTGGCGCCTTGCGCAGCTCCGCGTGCGCGTGCTCGCGGCCGACGGCGTAGACCTTCACGTCGGTCTCGGAGGTGGGCAGCCACTGCTCGTACAAAAATGAGCCGCCGCTCGCCGCGCGCGAGCGCCGCGCCTCCGCGTCGAAGGCTGCGCATTCGTCGGCGCCGTTCTTGCGGAACAGGTGCGCCGCGCCGCCGCCGCGCGCGCGCGGCCAGTAGATCGCGACGGCGTGGTCCTCCGAGTCGCGCGGCTTCTCGACGAACGGGCGGTTGAGAACGACGCCATTGATCGTGATCGCGTCGTCTGTCTCCTCCACATCGTTGCGCGCGTCCGCGTCGAGCAGCGCGTGCGGCGGGACGGGGACGCCAAATTGTCGGAGGCGCGTGTACACGGCGGCGCGGTCGAGAAGCGTGCGCTGGAGGGCGAGGTCGTTGAGACAGAACGGATGGCGCAGCTGCGTATACGCGATCGCCTTGCCTAGCGGGAACCCCGCCGAGAAGAAGGCGAGCAGCGCGTCGACGACCGGCCAGCTCTCGATCGGCGCGTCGATGATGTCGCGCTCGTCGAACACGACAACGACAAACTCGCGGGCGCCCGCCTCGTCGGTGTAGGCGCAAAGCTCGTCGAGGAGGAGGCGCATCGGCGCCGAGCACGCCTTCTTCGCCATCGCGCACACGCCGAGGGTGATCGGGCGCTCCATTCTCCGTCTGCACCCGCGGACGGGTGGTGCACGTTTGGCACCGGAATGGCACCGAGCGCTAAAAATTAGGCAATATTTCTGAATAATCAGCCCACCACGTCCGTGAGGCGCGGTTCCGCTGAAGCGGAGGGCGGCGCTGTGAGCGCGCCGACCAGCGCGTGCGCGGGTGTGCGCAAAGCAGCAGCAGCTGAGGTTGGCCGCAGCGCGCCGTGCGCCGTGCCGGCGACCGCGAGCTGCGGCTTGACGGCGGTCGCGCGGAGCGGGCCGATGGCCGGCCCTTCGGTCGGCTGCTGCTGTGGCTCCACCGGCTGCGCATGCGCCAGCGCGTGCGCCGGCTGCGGCCGCTGCGCCGCGCGCGGCTCAGCCGCCGCCGCGCTGGCCGTGCCAGTCGCCAGCGCAGCGCCAGGCGCGCTCAGCCTTCGCACGAGCGTCTCGTCCGTGTGTGTGCTCGTGCACGCCGCGGTCGCCGGCGCCGTTCCGTGCCGCGCGCTGGCCGCGCCGATCGATCCGGCCGAGCTCACCGGCCGCGCGGCACCGGCCGCGTGTGCGGCACTTAGCGCGCCGCCGGCGCGCTGCGCGTGCGCGTGCGCGTGCGCGTGCGCGACCGGCGCGTTTCGCCGGCGACCGCGTGCAACAATCAGCTCATACGCCGTCGTCAAGTGCGAGCGCTCGCCGCGCCTCAGCTGCTCGATCGCTACGCGCGCGTCGGAGCGGCCGAGGCCGAGCGTCTCCAACGCGGCGGCCACCTCCTGCGCGGCGGCGGCGGTGCGGCGGCGGCGGCGGCGGCGGCGGCGGCGGCCCTGGTGAGGCAACGCGCCATCACGCGCATACGCGCATACGCGCGCGCGGCGTGCGGCGCGGCGCACACCTGCTCGGTCGTATCCGCACGCAGCGCGTGCCGAGGCGTGCCGGCGGGCGCGCCCGCGCCGGCGCGCATCCACGGGTGGTCTGCCATCTCGGCGACCGTCGCGCGCCGGTCCGGGTCGACCTGCAGGCAGCGCCGGATCAGGTCCTGCGCACCGGCGGAGAGGTCCGGCGGAACTCTGTACGCACCTGCTAGGATGCGCCGGTTGAGCGATTCGTGGGTCGAGCCGGTGAACGGGAAGGCGCCGACAAGCATGACGTAGAGGAGGATGCCCGACGACCAGACGTCGGCGGGCACGCCGTGGTACTGGCGCTTGGCGACGATCTCGGGGCAGTTGTACGAGGGCGAGCCGCACGCGACGGTGAGCTTGTGCGTGCGCGTCATCACGGCGAAGCCAAAGTCGCACAGCTTGAGCTGCGAGCGCGACTCGTCGAGGAGCAGGTTCTCGAGCTTGATGTCGCGGTGCACGATGGAGTTACGATGGCAGTGCGAGAGGGCGGAGAGAAGCTGCGCGAAAAGGGGACGCGCCTCGGCCTCGGGAAGCACCTTGCGCTCCTTGAGCAGCGCGAGCAGCGTCGTCGGCAGCAGCTCCATCACCAGGTACACGTTGCGCGCGCCCTCGATCACCTCGTAGAGGTGCACAATGTTCGGGTGCCGAAGCCGCTGGTGCAACCGCACCTCCATCGCGATGCGCGTGCGTAGCCGGGCCGTCGCGGCCTTGAGCTTGTCGATCTTCTTGATGGCGACGGGGCCGTCGGTGAGGCGGTGCGTCGCCTCGCGCACCTCGCCGAACGAGCCCGAGCCCAGCTGCCGCCCAAAGTGGAAGTGCCGCTGCACGTCGTCGGCTATAGTCCCCGCGTACTGCGATCGTATCTGTAGCTCAGTAACAGACCACGCGGGTTGCGCGAGCGCGCGCCGGCTCTGCGCGCCGAGCGTGCCGTCGTCGGGCGCGGCGGCGTGCGGCGGCGGCATTGGGCGCGTTGGCGGCGGGACGAGCGCATACTGCGCGGGCTGGCCGCCGCAGCCGGCGCGGTGGCGATCGGGCGCCGCGCCGCCGCCCGCGCCGGCGCCGCCGGCCGCCGCCACGCCAAAGCGTGTCGCCGCGGATGCGGGGCGGAGGAGCGCGACGGGCGCGGCGCCGCTGTGCTCGATCGACCGCATTGCCGCGGCCGATGCCGGCCGCGTGCCGCCCGCCGAGTAGCCGCCGACGCGCGTCGTCGACGCGGCGGACGCATGCGACGCCGCCGAGGCGGTCGCGGCGAGCGCGGCGGCGTGCGCGCTCAAAAAGTAGCCGGCAGGCGGCTTGGTGGCGGCCTGGGCGGCGGTGCCGGCGGCGGTAGAGGAGAAGCTACCGGTGCCGCCCGTCCGGTACGGCGGCTGCGACGCTCGCAGCACCGCCGCGCTCGACGGGCGCGACGCGGCGTACGGCTGCGCGCCGGCCGCGCCCGAGGAACTGCGCGGCGCGCCGGCGGCAGCCGCGCCGTACGAGGTGATGACGGGGCCTGACGGGCCGTAGATGGGCAGCTTGGCGTTGAGCGCGGCGATCTGCGCGCTCCGCGCGTCGCCGCTCGAGAACTCCCACGCCGAGATGACCTTTGGGCGGGCAGGCGCGTCGCCACCGGCGGACGACCGCCAGTGGTGCGTGTGCGGCTGTGCGGCGGTAGGCAGGCGGCTGATCGGCTCCTTGCCTGAAGACGGCCTCGCGCGGTGCCGCGCGGCCGAGCTCGCGCGCACGCGCGTCTCGTGCTGCATCCTCGGCCGCCCGGGGGGCGCGCTCGCCGCGAGTGGGGGAACGGCGGCCTTGACCTCGGTTGAAAACGCTCCTATCGGACTACGGACCACGGGAACTTCGGAAGGGGGGACCAAGACGTTTTATTTCAGCAGGGCGGCGGTCGCCCGCAGCCAGGGATGAACAAGGCCGCGAGCGTCGGCAACCTCCGCAGCGCGGGGGCGCCACGGCGGAAGGCGGCCACGCTGGGCGGCACGGCGACTGAGGATGAGCTTACCAGCCTGCAGCGCCGCTTCGCCGCGCTCGGTGCGCCGCGTGTGCGGCCGCGCTGGATGCGCGGCCGCGCGCCGCGCCCTGCGCGCCGCGCCGCGCGCAAGGCGCCGCGCCGCGTCGCGCCGCGCCGCGCCGCCGCTCAGCCAACGTGGTGGCGTCGCCGCGCGCGCGCCGTGGCGCGACGCGCAGAGTCTGAAACCACTATCAAGGGCGTCGACACCGCCGGCAACGTCCTCGGCAAGAGCGTCTCGAAGCTGCTCGACACGCGCGCGTCGGCCGAGGTGCTCGTCCGCGACCCGGCGCACGCAGGCGAGCTGGCCGAGCTCAAGCGTTTGGACGAGCAGGTCTGCCACCTGCGGCGGAAGCACGACGAGCTCGCGCACTCCAACATGGAGAAGCGGCAGGAGCTGAAGCGCATCGAGGACAAGCTGCACGACCTCGGCAAGGAGGCCGTACGGTCCGGCGCGAGCGGCGAGCACGCGTCGCTGCGCGAGACGCGCAACCTTGAGAAGAAGCTGGCTGAGAGCGTGACCCGATACGAGGAGGCATACGAGAACCGGCGCACCTACGACCAGATCATGAAACGCCTCAAGGAGGAGCGCATGGGCTACGACAATTCGATCGCCGAGCTCGACAACCGGCTCAAGGCCAAGGAGCTCGAGTGCGCACCCGCTCCCGCCCTGCGTTACGCTACCTTGCGCTGCCTTGCATCGCTCTGGGTCTGGCCTGTTATGCTCCCATGAGCAGCGCGCAGGCCCCGCTGCACGAGGCGCCGCGCGCGCGCGCCCAGCCGCCGCCTCGCCGTGCGGGTCCTCGCCCTAAACATCCCCCCCACCCCCAACCTTTCCCTTGTTTTCCCCTTTCCCTTGCCTTCCCCTTTCCCCCAGGTACGAGGAGCTGCTGCTGCTCTCGCACGACGCCAACCACTCGAAGGAGATGGCCAAGGCCGAGCTCGGGCGGCTCGAGGCGATTGGCGTCGAGGAGCGCAAGCTGCGCGAGCGGGAGGTGCAGGAGCACAAGCAGTTGATGCTGCACAAGGTGAGGGCATGCCGGACGGGGTCCGGGGGGGGGGGGGGGGGGGGGGGGCTGCGCTTCTGTGCTGCCACCGACGCCAGGGTCACGTGGCCACTTCGCGAGCTTTGCGCACGTGCCCACAGCCCGCGCACGGCTCGGCCAGGCCGCACAGCGCCACGCGCGCACGCCGCGGAGCTTTGGCGCGACAGCGGGTCACATCGCGCCCTCGCTCACCTCGCCCCCCTCCTCCCCGCATCCCCACCTTCTCCGCCCCGCGCGCGCAGACGGAGCTCGTGAAGGAGCTCAAGGCGCGAGAGCGCGCGCTGCTCGCCGCCGACCCGCCCGGCGCCGCGCACGCGGACGCCCTGCCCGAGGGCACCGCGCGCAACCAGCTGTACAAGGTGTTGATCCGCGATGCGGCCATCGAGGACGAGCAGCGGAGCATTCGCGCATACGAGGAGGCTTTTCAAAAGATCAAGCACGTGACGGGCGTTTCAGACGTTTCGGAGGTGCGCGTCACCGCCCGCGCGCTCCGCCCGCCGGCGGCCCGCGCGCGCCGCCACGCCGCGCGCGGCGCGTACGCGCGCGCGGCGCGCGGGCAGCGCGCGGGCGATGACGCGCGGGCGGTGACGCGCGGGCGGTGACGCGCGGGCGGTGACGCGCGCGCGCGTGGGGATGCGTTCCGCCGCTCCGCTGTGTGTGCGCTACGTCGAGCAGGTGATCGAGAAGTTCCTCACGCAGGAGGAGACGCACAAGCACCTTTTGCAGATGACGCTTGATTCGAAGGTGCGCGCCCGGCCCGTCGCGCTCGCTCGCCACCGCCGCCATTATCGCAGCGTCTCACCCACCCACCCCATCGCCACATCCCACGCAGCTGCACCTTCCCTCCCTTCCCCCTCGTCCCTCCCCCTTAATTCCCCACTTCCCCCTCCCCCCCCTTCTCCCCATTCCCATTCCCATCCCCCCCCCCCCCCCCCCCTTCTCTTCCCCTTCCTCGGCGCAGGTGCTGATCGAGCAGCTGCACGACCAGAAGCGCCGCGCCGATGAGCAGTTGCAGCGCCTCAAGTACTCGTCCTCCAAGCCGGGGGTGAGTCGGCGGCCAAACGCGCGCACGGGCGGCGAGGGCGTGAGCGACGCGCAGTCCAAGTACGAGCGGATGCGCAACAAGCACGAGCACATGAAGTCCGTCTTCCTCACCGTGCGCGCCGGCATCGGCAACATCGCGCGCAAGCTCGACGCGGACGGCATGCTGCACGACGTGCCCCTCGAATCAATGGGCGCCTCTGAGATGGCCGCGCTCCTCGAGGCAATCGAGAAGCGCGCGGCCACGCTCCTCGAGGCGATCGACTTGGAGGAGGAGGCGATGGAGGCCGCCGCCGCCGTCGCCGCCACCGCGCCCGCGGTGGCGCACAACGCGGCCGCCAAGAAGGGCGGCGCGGAGCTCGAGCTCGGTCCGGGGAATATCCGGATCAAGGACCCGACAGAGCGCGAGGAGGACGTGCAGGACGGTGCGGCGGCGCGGCACACCCCTCTTGCATACTGTCTGCCCTGGCGGTCGCGCCAGCGCCCGCGCGCGCCCCTGTCGCGCTCACGCGCCGCCACCGCTTGCGCGCGCGCGTGAACGCGTGCGCCTGCCCGCCGCTGCGCCGGCCGCGCTTGCGCAGAGGACGACTTCGAGGAGGACCTGGAGGAGGACGTGGTCGACCGCGACGCGCTCAAGAAGATGTCGGCGCTTATCCTCGACAAGGCGAACAAGGGCAAGAAGAAGCGTAGGAGGCGCAATGTCGCGGCCGCGGACGACGACAAATGAGTATAGACGGTCAAGCCAAATCCGATCAGGGGCACGGTTGAGTGCCCCGAGTGCAGCGCGGGCCGTTCGGAAGGACGTCGTTGTGAGGGTGCTCTTCGCTTTTGGTGAGCGCGGGAGCACGACGCGCAGCGTTTGCGGGCGGCGAGCAGCGGTCGGGCTGCTCGAGACGAGGCCGGAGCAGACGGCGCCGTGGCCGCCGGCGCAGGTGACGCGCGCCGACGAGCCGTAGCGAGCGTCCGTGATCCGCTCGGCGGTTGGAGCGGGCCGGCTGGTGCGGCGCGCTCGGCCATGGGCGGCGGCATGCACGGGCGTGCCGAATGCGTTACGCGTCGCCAGCCGCGCGCGACCTGGGCAGAGCCCGCAAAGCGTCGACCGCTGCGCGGCTCGGCCGTGCGTCAACGCCGGCCGCGCTTCGGCCCGCGCGCGCTGCCGCCGCCAGCACTGGCGCCCGCAGCTCCGCGGACGGGGGTGCGGGCGCGAGAGCCGCCGCCGCCACCGCCGCCACGCCCGCCGCCGTCGTCGCCACCGCCGTCGCCGCCGCCGCCGCACCCGCCGTCATCGTCGTCGTCGCCGTCGCCATCACCGTCGCCCTCGCCCTTGCCGCCGTCGCCGCCGTCGTCGTCGTCGTCGTCGTCGTCTGACGACACGAGCGATCGCGCCTCGACCTCTTGTCGGCTACTTAATCGCAACAAAGTCGCTCGCTCGTCGCGTCGGCGTGCCCACCGGCGCCACCGCCTGCGGGAAGGAGGGGGGGGGGGGGGGGGGGGGGGGGGGGGGGCACGAACGCCAGCGGCCTCGCCGACATGCGCCGCCATGCGCGCGAGCACGGCCCGGGCGCGACGGTTTTGGGTGTGTCCGACGGGCAGTCTGATGGCGAGTGTCGAGTGGCGGAGGCAGATGGCGCGTGATGTGTATGACAGCCGTCCCCGCGGATGGGCCAAAAAGCAGGGTCACCTCACACGCACGGGTGACGGGTGACCGCAGGCGCTGGGCTCGTCCAACGACGCTTGGCGCATGGCGTGCGCGGGAAAGCGCCGCAACGTCGCAGGCGAGGGCGGGAAGAGGGCGGGAAGAGGGCGCGCGATGCAGGGAAGGAGCCGCCGAGCAGCACGCCTGCAAAGGTGACGCCGCACCCCGCCACAAATGCGAGGATCTGACGCGCGCTCTCGTCCTCAAAGTCGCGGTACAGGACCGATGAGGCGCAGATCGTCGCGAGCGTGAACAGTACCTCATCGGCCCTGTAAACTTCACCTTTGCGGCCCCGCACATCGACCTCGTGCACGCCATCAAGCACGCCGCGCACACCCGCGCGCGGCCCGCGCTGGCCAGCACACACGAGATGCCAGGTAGGGCTCTGCCTGCTCGACTTCTACAAGGCAATGTGAGCCGTGCAGAACGCCGCGCGCAAGGCGGCCTCATGAGTATGATATGAGTACATATGGGCCTCATGCCTACTCATATGATCCGTGCGGGGTCATGGGCCGTGCTGGATCATACTCATTACCCAGCTGCGGGGGGATTGAGTAGCCACCAATGTCGTCGATAGCATGGAATGAGTACTTATGGGGGTTAAGTATACTGCCGGACCCCGTGTTTGGCGCTTGTCCCCCCCATGTTCCCCCGGCGGGATCGGAGTGGACTCGACTGATGCGGCTGGTGCAGCGCGCGGCGGTCACGGCCGGGCGCACGTCCAAGCTCGCGGCCCGTGTCTCGCAGCTCCTATCCGCTCGCACGTCCGCGGAGACTCGGCTCGACGCGCAGCGCGTGGGAACGGGAGCGGCAGGCGCCGGTGCTGGCGGCGAGGAGATCAGACCGCTCAGGCTGGGGGCGGCGAACGCGGACGGCGCGTCGGCGGACGGCGGGGCGCCCGTGCGCAAGGATCCGCTCGAGCAGCCGTACGTCCACGTCGTACCGCAGCCGTCGCCGACGCCGACGCCGACGCCCATGCCCGAGTCGCGAGGGCGCCCGCCGCAGCCCTCGCAGCCGCCGACCACGCAAAAGCAGAAGCCCGGCGGCGACGGCGACGGTGGCAACGCTGGTGGCGGCAGCTTTTTCAGCGGCATGTATGACTTCATCCCGTCGTCGTTCAAGGGTGCGCTGGCGGCGGTGACGGCTCTGTGCGGCGTAGTCGCGCTCGAGGTCTTCACGCCCGCCTTTGACGAGCCGCTCTTTGCGTTCTGGCTGCTGCGCTCGACCGGCCCCGCGGAGAAGGCCACGTGGGTCTCTCGCGAGGCGGTCGAGGGGCACTTTGACGCCTATTTGCACGCTCCGCCCGGCACCGTTTGCATCGTCGCCGGCCCGAAAGGGACGGGCAAATCGTGCGCCGCAGTGCACGCGGTGCTCGGCAAGCGCGGCGTGGCGTACGTTGACGTCACAAAGGGCGAGCATCTCATCAGCAAGCTGCTCCCCGCCGTGGGCATGCCCCGCCTCGGGCGCCACGCGGCGGTTGATCGGCCGCAGCTCGCGCGCATGTGCGAGGCCGCAGCCGGGTGGCGCCGCTGGTGGACGGGTGACGAGTATTGGCTGCCCGCCATCGTCGTTGAGGTCGAGCGGACGACGGAGCCCGGCCTCGTCAAGGAGGTGGTGCAGACGCTCAAGTACCTCGCGCACGACGCGCGCGCATGCCGTGCCATCCTCGTGCTGAGCGACGCCAACGCCGCGCTCGGGCTCGACCTCGACCCGGCGCGGCGCACAGTTTTCTGGCTCGGCGATTTCTCGCGCGCCGAGGCGAACGCGTATCTCGACGCGGCCAAGGCGCTCGTCGGTGAGCGCAAGCTGCGGGACGAGGTGCTCGGCGTGACGACGCGGCCGGCAGACCTCGCGGATGTCTGCGCTAAGCTGTCCGCCGCGCCGGCCGAGTCGAGCGCGCCGACGGTGCGCAAGTTTGTCGAGGCGAAGCTCGCGGAGGCCAAAGAGCGCGTCGGCCAGCTGCTCAAGCGCGACGACTCCAAGAAGAACCCAGAGATGGGGCTGCACTTCCGCCAGCTCTTCAAGGACATGCTCAAGAACGGCGGCTCACTCTCCTCGGCGGAGGCGCCCTACATGGCGCCTCCCGAGGACGCGGCGCCGCATTTCAAAGTGCATGAGGCGATCATATACGACCTCACCACGTTCGAATACCGCTTCAACACTCCGGCGGACATGCACGCGGCGGCGAAGCTGTGCTAAAACGTCGTGCGCGCCATAGTGCTATGGCCAGAAGGTCACAGGGGCGCACCGACTACCTGACGCTGCGCCGCTACACGCCCGAGCAGATCGTCGTGTTCGACCCGGGCAAGAACAAGCTCTTCTTCGCGTGGGCGTGCGCGCTGTTCGGCGCGACGCGTCCGCGCACGCTCGGCTGGTCGGCGGCGCGGCACCGGCGGCTCGCCGGCGAGCGCCGCGCGACGGAGCGGATGCTGCGGCGCAAGAAGATGACGGTCGTGCGCGGCGACCCGCAGCGACGCTCGATCGCGCAGCTCGAGGAGGCGCTCGCGGGCCGCGACGGCTACGGCGTGCCGCTGCTCAACGAGGACGAGCGTCGCGAGGCGCGCGAGCTGCTGCGAGGCGCGTACGGGCACGAGTGGTTCCGCACGCACCACATGCACGCCTACTCCAACCACCAGCGCGCGCACAGCAGGATGGTCGACGCGTTCGCGGCGACGTACGGCGGGCCGGGCGAGGTCGTGATCGCGGTCGGCGACTGGAGTCTGCAGCTGCACAACCCCAAGTTTGGCAAGTGGCACGAGCGCGGCAAGATGCCGTCGCAGACGATGGGCATCGTCGACGCCTTCCGCGCGCGCGGCTACACGATCGGCTTCATCGACGAGACCTACACGTCGCAGGACTGCAGCATGTGCGACGGCAAGAGCTGCTGCGACTTCTTCACCAAGACGCGCCGGCAGGTCCGCGTGCGCAAGCACGACCCGTCGAGCCCGATGACCAACCGCGTCGTCAAGACGCTCGTGCGCTGCGCGTGGTGCCGAACCATCTTTGACCGTGACTTCAACGCCGCGCGCAACATTTACAAGAAGGCGCTCGAGCTGCGCGGGCCGTGAGCGACGGGGCTGCCGCCGGACGAGCGCGCGCGCGCGCACACCGCGCGCTCGTGTCCGGCGGCGCAGCCCCCTCGCCGCTCGCTCGCGCCCGAGCTGACGCGCGCGGCCGCGCGCGTGGCGAGCTCCTCCGCTCGCCACGCACCGCGGTTGCCGACGCGCGCTCGCGCAAGCACCACCACCACGCCGCAAGGCGCACAGACCGGCACGCTCCGTACGGCGGCGCTGCTGTCGGAGGCAAGCTGCTTGCCTTCAGCAGCAGGCCGTCGGGCCGATCCGCCCCGTGCGTGTGCACGCACGGGGCGGCCCCCTCCCCCTCCTCGGGCACTTGGGTTACCGCGTCCGCGGATCGCGCAGGGTATATATAGGGCAGGGTTGCGATCATGTATGGGGCGCACAGGTGCCCTATATATACCCTGACTCGGCCGTCCCGATGCTGGTCAGCGTGCCGCACGACTTTTCGGAGCGCTTCGCCGCGGCTTTCGTGCAGGTGATCCACAAGCTTCGCGACGCCGAGGCGGACGAGGGCACCGGCGGCCACGGCGCACGCCAGCCGGCGACAGAACGCGCGCTGAAGATGCTTCTCCTGCTGCCAGCGCTCCTCCTACGCGCGACCCGCGCCGACAAAGTGAGGGTAGGCAAACAGCTTGCCGCGCGCTTCGCCGCATGGGAGGCGGGTGACTACGACCAATTGGTTGCGCACTGGGAGCGCGACTGCTCGTGGCACGCGGCACGCGCGTTCCAGTCGTCGCAGGATGCGGACGAGCGCCTGCACAAGCGCGTGCTCGCACTCATCGCCAAGGGCAAGGTGTCCGACGCGCGGCGGCTACTGGAGAGCTTGGGTGTCGCCGACATAGCCCGCCCGGAGGTGCTCGCGCAGATGGCAGCCAAACACCCGGTGCGCACGGCGGACGTCGACGACGGCCTTGCTGATCGGGACGACTTGCCCCGAGTGGTGATCTCGCCGGAAGACATCGTGACGGCGTTCCGCAGCCTCGACACGGACAAGGCGGCCGGCGCCTCGACCTGGCGCTACGAATACCTCATCGCCCTGGTGCCGACCGTGCCCTTCCCGTCGATCATGGCGGCCGATGCGGCACACTCGGGCGCCTACTTTGCGACGCGCTTCGCCAACAACTTGCTGCCTGCGTGGTTCAATTTCGTCTTCTCCTCCGTGCGGCTTCTGGCGCTTCGCAAGTGTACGCCCGGGGTGGACGGGCGCGAGGACGCTCGCCCGGTCGGCATCGGTTGTGCGTTGCGACGGGCGGTTTCCAAGGCGGTGGTCTCGCGCGCATCGCACAAGGCGCTGGCGGCGGGCTACTTCGCGCCGCAGCAGCTGGGAGTCGCCGTACCGTCGGGCGGCACCAAGCTCGTCCTCTCCGTGCGCGAACTCCTCGACGCGGATCCCACGCTCTGCATCGTCGCGGTCGACGTCTCCAACGCCTTCAACTCCGTCAGTCGGGCGCATCTCCTGCGCTGCCTGACGGACGTTCGCCTCCCTGAGGACCTCCGAGCGCTCGCTCGCCTCGCGCTCGCGACGCTCGCTCAAGAGGCGCTGGTCTTCGCGGGCGGCGGCAGCGGCGGGGCACCTCTCCGTGAGCTCGGCTTCCGCAGCTCCGAGGGCGTCCAGCAGGGTGCGCCGGAAAGCTCCTTCTTCTTCGCGGCCGCCATCCAACCCCTTCTCGAGGAGTTCGACGCGCGCCTGGCGCTCCACGGCGGGGCGGTCCGCGCGGCGCACGACGACGTTTACCTCCTCGGGCGGCCGGTAGATGTCTTCGCCGCGCTTGCGGACTTCACGCGACGGCTGGAGGACCTCGGCCTTTGCGCCAATGCGGCCAAGTCGCAGTGCTGGATCGATCCGCTCCACATGGCCACGCTCGAGGCCTGCCGCGGCTCGATCCCGCTCGGCTCGGTGCCAGACGGCGCGGGTGGCGCGCATTACGGCATCGATGTCTACGGCGTGCCCATCGGCGCGCGCGAGTATGTGCACTCGACCCTCAGCACGAAGGCCGACGAGCTTGCCGGCAAAGCGAACAACATGATTCAGTCGCTCGGCTCGTCGGACAAACAGTCGCTGTGGGTCGTGTTGCGCTGCTCGTTCCAGCACCGCTTCGCATGGTTCACCTCCAACTCCTACCCTTCCGACGCGGCCGGCGCGGCGGCGATCTACGACGCTGCCGTCCTTCGGGTCGCCACCGTCGCCCTCGGCGTCTCGGTGTCCACCGATGCTCACGCCTGCCGCCGGCTGTTCCTACCGGTCGCGCAGCACGGCGGCGGCCTGCGCAGGCAGGCCGACTCTGCGCTCGCGGAAGTCTGGGGCGCAGCGTGGCGGGTCGTGCCACACTTGCTCGACACGCTCGCGCCGGACGGCACGGTGCTCATGCAGGGCATCCTCGACCGCCCGGCCATCGCAGCTCGCGTCGGTCGCGGCGCATTCGAAGACATGCCCACGCAGGGCTGGCGCCAGTTTTTCGCCTCGGGCTCGCGCCTAGGCGGCGAGCTCGAGGCGACGTGGAGTCGCATGCAGACGGAGCTGGCCGGATGGAGGCAGCAGCCGGACGGCGTGGAGGTGCGCGTGCTGCACTTGCCCGCTGGGTCGGTTGCACCCGCGGCGCCCGACGCGGGTCGCAGGCCCAACCTGCAGGCCGACATCACCGGCGACCGCGAGCGCTGCCGCCTCGCGATGCTCGACGCGGAGCACGCCGCCATGCACCCCTCCGCACGCGCGCGCCAGCTGTGGTTCGCACTCGGTCGGGAGAGCGGCTTGTTTCTCTCGTTGCTGCCGCGCGGCCTCGGCGCCTTCTCGTGCGCGGAGTGGGTCGAGGCCACGGCGCGCTACTTTGGCCTGCCGAGCCCGGCATGCGCGCCGCTCGCGGCGGCGGGCGCGCGCCTCCCGCGCAGCGGCGCGCAGCGGCCGGTGCCCGTCGACGCTTACGGCGACTCGATCGCTGCGGCGCCCGGCGTCGCGCACGACCACTTCGCCAAGCTTCGGCATGACCCGGTCCTCGCCGCGGTCGCGTCGCTCGCCCGCATGGCGGGCGCCTACGTGCGCCTCGAGGACAGTGACATCTTCGGCTCCGTGCTCGCCGGCGTGCCGGCCGCGGGCCGCCGTGCGCTCGGTCGCCGGCGCGTGCCGACAGTCGACTTCGTCATCGCGCTCCGCAGCCAGCTGAACCTCTTCGAGCTCAAGACGCTCGCCTTCTGCCCGACGCGCTACAAGCCGTGGGCAGACGCCCGACGCTGCGGGGCAGTGGAGCTGCGCGCGCGCGAGGTGCCGAGGGAGCGGCTGCGCGAGTGCGTCGCGCTCGACCGGGAGGTCTTCGCGGCGCCAGAGGGCCACGTGGGCCCGATGCAGCGGCGCCTCCACGAGTTCCCGCCGCTGCAGGCGGTCGTCGTCGGCAGTTTTGGCGAATGGCCGGCCGGGCTGGCTGCCCTCCTCAAGACGCTCTCGCACATGGGCGCGGACGCGTGGATGGCGCGCATGCGCGCGCCGACTCGCGGCGCCGCCCAGGCGTCGCTCGAGCGCGTCATGCGCCACCAGCTCGCCGCGTGTGTGGTGCGCGGGCACGCGCAGCTGCTGCTCGCGCGCGCGCGCATGGTGCGCGCGGGGGCCGCGCCGCGTCGTGCGGCCGACCAGGCGGCGGAAGCGGGCGCTGACGCGTGCGGTGGGTTGGACGGCGTGTATCGCCTGCACGCGGGCGGCGGCACGCGACCGGCAGCGCGCGGCGGTTAGGCACGTGCGGGCCCTTTGGGCCCGTCGGGCCTCGCTGCCCGCTCGCTGGTGACCGGGATGCGCGGGGATCGACGACATTGGTGGCTACTCGATTCCCCCGCAGCTGGTGCTGACCCCGCTGTCCTGACGCAAGCGCCGTTAGTATATATACTAACGACGCTTTCCGACGGGTCAACAGATGGGGTCAGGAAGTGCGCAGCGAGGCGCCAGGCGGAGCAGGCCCAAAGGCCCACACGCGCCTAGCCACCGCGCGCCGCCGCCCGCGCGCCGCCGCACCGGTGGCTGCCGTCAATCACACCACCGGCCGACGCGCACGCGCACGCCGAGGCCCGAAGATCGTCGGCGACGACCGCCACCCCCGAGCCGCCGCCTGCCACGTCGCCAAGCCGCCCGTCGCCGCTGCAGAGCGCGACGCCCGCCGCCAGCGAGCCGCCGCCCTCCCCGCCGCGTCGCAGCCCCCTGTCGCCGCGGCGAAGCGCACCGCCACCCGCCGCCAGCGTGGCAAGCGCCGCGATGCTGGCCGCGTGGCCGCGCAGTATATATACCCTGCACCGCGCCGGGAGTACCCGGGCAACCCCCCTCACAGCCCCCCAGTCTCGCTATCAACGGCTGCGACGAAACATTCGCCCGATGGCTCGCCTGCGACCGCGTGCGCACCGCCGACGAGCGCCGCGATGGGGATGCGCGCGACGTGGCCTTGACCCTGCGGTAATCGCAGCGCAACGGCCTCTTCCACGCTCTCGTCATCGTCGCTCAAGACGATCGCCGCGAGCGGCTGCGTGCCGGCGGCGGTCGCGCCGCCGGCGTGCGCGCTCGCCGGGTCGGCGCCGCCGTGCGCGTGCAGCCCGGCATCGACGAGCAGCTGCGAGGCGAGTAGCGCCGTTGGCAGCGCGATGGCCTGCTGGCTCGGAGCACCGCGGCGCGCGCGACGGGGCGCAGTTGGCGTGAGGCTTTCGAGTGACGGAGTGACGGTGCGTGCAAGGGGGCCGTGACTGTGAGTCAGGGGCGCTCAGTGGGCAATGCATGCAAGGGGGTCACCGCTGTGCAGGAGCCGTGGCTGTGAGTCGAAGGCGATCAGTGGGCAGTGTACGCGTGCGCGTGGCAGAACAGGCACACGGTCACGCGGCGACGCATGCGCGGCGTGCGCGGTGACGCAGGCACACTGTTACGCGGTGACGCATGCGCGGCGTGCGCGGTGACGCAGGCACACTGTTACGCGGTGACGCATGCGCGGCGTGCGCGGTGACGCATGCGCGGCGCACCAGCGCCAAATCGGCCTCGTCGCTGCTTGCACGCACACCAGGAGGCGCGCGCATCGGCGCGGGTGGCAACGGCCGGCAGAGCGCGTCCTGGCCGGGCGGCACAGGCAACGCAGCGCCAACGCGTCCTCGTTCGACTGCTCCTACAGCCTCGCCGCCAGCGCCCAGCCGCGCGTGCAATCTGCCGCTCGCGCCTTCGTCCACGCCCGTCTGCAAGCGCGAAAAATGCGTGTGCGAGTTGGCTGGGCCCACGCCAGCGCCAGGCCTCTGCCGGTTCGACGTGATCAGCTTGACACCTGCATGCAGGGTCACACGGGTGACGGGTGACGGATGCTTACCTCAGACGAACGGGGGTGACACGGGGCGAGGGCGGGGCGAGGGCGGGGCGAGGGCGGGGCGAGGGCGGGGCGAGGGCGGGGCGAGGGCGGGGCGAGGGCGGGGCGAGGGCGGGGCGAGGGCGGGGCGAGGGCGGGGCGAGGGCGGGGCGAGGGCGGGGCGAGGGCGGGGCGAGGGCGGGGCGCGCGGTGGAGGGCAGGAGCCGCCGAGCAGCGCGCCTGCAAAGGTGACGCAGCACCCCGCCACAAAGGCGAGGATCTGACGCGCGCTCTCGTTTTCAAAGTCGCGGTACAACACCGATGAGGCGCAAATCGTCGCGAGCGTGAACAGCACCTTTGGCAATATAGGGGGGGGGGGGGGGGGGGCGGGCGGGGGGATGTATATGGTAAGAAAGAAAGAAAGAAAGAAAGACGGGAACGGTCTCCGTGTTACGCACATAAAAGACGGGAACGGTCTCCGTGTTGCCAAAGTGCTGCATCGCCTGCAGCACGCGCGCGCGCGCGCGTCGCGCACGCCGCGTCAGCGCGCCGCCGCAGCCACGCTCTGCCCGCCGCGCGCGCACCAAGTTCAAAAACTTCACCTGCAACACGGCCGTCACGCCGAGCACGGCGGCGAGGGCATATGCCATGGGGTGGACGAGCGGGAGCGAACCGCCATACGCCCACGAATTGAAAAAGGACGAGAGCCCCTTGGCTGCCATCACCGTCACTGAGCCGATCAGCGAGCAGAGCGTCACGTAGTAGGTAACGTGACGCCGGCCGTAACGCTCTCGGAAGGCGAAGACGATGGCGATGGCGAGGAGGAGCGCGGCAAAGTAGGCGAGGAAGGGCGGCGCACTCGCGTACTCCATAAAGAGCGCCGGGTCCAGGTACTCCTGGTGCATCGACGCCGTCATCGCAATGATGACCGAGCCGGCGACGACGAGGAGACAACCGCACACGTCGAGTGCGCGTAGGCCCTCGCGCAGCACTATGGCGGCGATGAAGGCGTTCGCAACGACGGACACGGCACCGAGCGGCGTAACGAGCGACGCCTCGGCGAAGCCGTACGCTGACGGCGCCGCGCCCGGGCGAGGGGGAGGGGGGAGGGGCCGTGAGCGGCGTGCGCCGGATAGTGGGCCGTCGCGACGCGCGCAGCGCCGAGTGGGGCGTGAGGAGAGGAGCAGCAAGAGCGCGTGCCCACCCGCAAAGTTGCCCAGCTCGCCAAGGATCGTCATCAGGAAGCCCGCCCACCACAGCGGCATGCGCGTGTACGCGACGCGCCGCTCGCGCGGTCGGCGCTCGTTCACATTGTGTACGTGCTTCTGCACGTTGAGCGCGCCGCTGATGAGCAGGTTCCCGCTGATCGCGAGCGATATGCCCACGAGCTTGCGCAGCCGCAAGTCCTCCGGCGTCCAATGCCCTTTCGCGAGAGAGTCTCCGCTGCCGGCGCCGGGGCCGTCGGGCACCATGTTTGGGTCCAGGGAGGAGACTTAAAAAAAAGGGAAGGAAATCCATGGCGTTGCTTTTGCAATTGGATGCGACGCCAGTGCCAGGCGCGTTCCTCGACGCGGGCGTCACGCCTCGGCACCGTGCACGTCCCCCTGATGTATCGCCCGCGTCGTTAATATACAGATCACACAAGACACAACGCCACCAAGCCCTCAGCCCTCAGGCCTCGTCAGGCTCGGGTCGAGGAGAAGCCCTCGCGCCTCCGCCGGCCGCCGGCCGCGGTGGTGGCTGCGGCGGCCGCCTCGTCGGATCGGCCGCCCCGCACCTGCCGCTGCGCGCAAACCGGGCTGCGCCACCGCCCGCGCCGCCCGCGCCATCCGCGCCGCCGCCATCGCCGTTGCCGGGCTGCGCGCGCACGAACGGGCGGAGCCAAAAGCGGCGCGCGCGCGCGCCCGTCTCCGCCACGCCCGCGAGCAGCTCGCCCGCCGCGTACCCGACGCCCTGCGTGGCGCTGCCCAGCCCCTGGACCACGCCCGAGCCGAGCGCGAGCGTGCCGTCGAGCACGCCTGTCGTGAGCGTGCCCGCGCCCTTGTACAGCCCGCCGACGAGCTGGCCGCCGCCCGCAGCGAGCTGCTCCGCGTCGAGCGTCGCGATGCCGAGGCCGGTGCGCGCGCCGCCGACGGCCACATCGCCGACGAGCTGCGTGCCGCCGTCGAGAATCGAACCCACGACCGAGACGGCAGCGGAGCTCACGCCGACTGTCATGTGCCGCGCCGAGTCGGTGACGCCGCGCACGACGAACGCGGCCGGGCCGAAGCGCTCGGCGAGCGCGTCGACGCCGGAGAGCGCGGTGGAGACGCCGGTCGACAGCCCGGCGGTGATCGCGCTCACCGATCCCTGCACGCCGTGGTTGAGGATGGCCACGCCGCGCGCGATGCCGTGTGCCGTCTCAACGGCGGAGCCGGATGAGAGCGCGGCGGCGAGGTGCTTGGTCGCCTCGGCGCCGCCCGTGAGCAGCGCGCCACTCCCCGCCAGCGCCGCGTCGACGAGCGCGCGCGCGCCGCCCGTCGCGCCGTGCAGCAGTTCGGCGCCCGGCAGGCCGAGCGCGAGGAGGGGCCCGTTGACGGAGTTGACGACGCGCAAGCTGTACCCGAGCACCGCTGCCGCTGCGGCGGCCGCGGCGACGACGGACGACGCGACCGCGTCCACCGACGACGATGCGAGCGCGCGGAAGGCGATCGCGTTGAGCTGCACGAGCAGCCGAACTGACAGCGGAGCCGAAGCGTCCAGCCCGCCGGCCGCCGGCGCCAAGCCGGGCGCGCCGCTTCCCGCCGCCGCTGCGGCGGCGGTGCGGCGCGCGCGGCCGCGCGCGCCGCCGTCTGCGGGTGCGCGCCCGCCGGCGGGCGGTGCGTCGGCGAGCTTGACCGTCTCAGCCAGCGCGGTGACGGGTGGTAACACGAGCACACCGCCAGTCGGCACGGGCGACAGGTTGAGCACAATGTCGAGGCGGCCGCGCAGCAGCTCGACCGATCGAACCTGCACGAGCGCGCCGAGCTCGGTGCTGAGCTGCGAAGGCGGCCGCGCCGGAGCCGCCGCCGGCGCGGCCGTGTCGGCGCCGGCGGGCGGCGCGGACGCGGTCGCGTTGGCCGCGAGCACGGCGAGAAGGCGCCGGACGTTGGTGTCGGCGAAACGGTGGTCGTAACTGACAAAGCGGATCCGCGGCGCGCCGACGACGACGCGAGCGACGTACCGCCGCTTCGCCGCGCGCGTCACGGTGACGGTGACGGTCTCGGCGCGCGCGAGGACATCTCTGCCCGGAGGCGGCGGAGGCGGCGGCGGCGGCGCGGGCGGCGGCGGCGGCGACGGCGGCGACGACGAGCGCGCGGAGGGCGAGGACGATGGCGTGCGCGGAGGCGCGGGCGGCGCGCTCGTTGCGAGCAGCTCGCCTCGGAGCGCGCGCTCTGCCGCCTCGGCCGCGGCCTGCGACGCTGCGGCGGCGACCGCGGGCGCGCCCGCCGCGGCCGACGCCTTCGCCGCCGGCAGCTGGCGGACGAGCTTTGAGCTCGAGGCGGCGAGGCGGGCGGGGCGCGCGCTCAGCCCGCGCACGGACGGGCGCACCGCGTTCTGCGCCGCAGTTGCGCCCAACGCCGCCTCGGCGGCCGCCTCGGCCGCAGCGCCGATCGCCGCCTCCTCTCGCGCGCGCTCGGCGCCCGTCTCGAGCAGCCGGCCGAGCGGTCCCTTGCGCACGCGGATGCGCTGGTGGAAGGGCGTGTAGACGCTCACGTCGTCGAGCACGAGCGTGCACGCGTCGAACGGCATGTCGAGCTCGAGCAGCCGGCGGAACGGCGCGTCGGCCCACACGCATGTCGCGCGCAGGTCGGAGAGCGCAGAGTCGAGCAGCGCGAAGCGGAGGAGGAGGACGGGCAGGAGCGACACGCGCTGCTGCCAGCCGATGGCCGCGACGAGAAGCAGAAGCACTGGCACGAGCAGAGCCGCGAGGCCGAGCGCGAGGAGCACGGAGACGGAGAATCGCGCGCACGCCGCGAGCCCGGCGCCTTCCATCCCAATTGGGCCTCCCGCCATTTCGATCAGCCGATCACGCGCTCAAAGCTCGGGACCGCAGCGAGCTCCGGGCAGCGCTCCAGGAAGAGGGTCGAGCGGACGAGCGGCGAGGCGGCGTCACTGCGCAGCACGGCGGTCCTGCGCAATCCATCTGCTTGCGCCGACCAATTTGGCTCGCCAGCTTGGCGCGGTCATCGCGGATCATCACTCATCAGTGGGGCTGCGGCGCGGCTTGCGTCACTACCTTGGCGGTCTCTCGCATCTCGGCATCTCGCGGCAGTGAGGCGATTCGCTGCAGAACGTTCCCAGCGGACACGTGCCTAGCGGCTGGCGCGCGGTGGCGGGGGCGGCGATGGCGCGCCACATCGTCGTCGTGTTCTCTCGTGCGGACTGCGGAGTGACGGACGCTTCTCACTCACGTGGCCATGCGCACACACGACGCGCCGGCCAGCGTGCGGTGCGCGAGCGTGAGCGCGCGCGGCGTGGGCAGCGGCGTGCGCGGCGTCAGGGGCGTCGGCATCTGCGCGCGCGGCGTGCTTGAGGTGCTCGAGTTGGCGGTGCTCGACGCCGGCCTCCAGCCCGGCCGCACGCGCGCGCGCGCCGAGCCCGGCCGGACCGCGCGGCTCGTCTGCGCCGTGCTCACGATCGGGTCGATCGGCGGTTCGGCCAAGCCCGGCACGTTGCTCGCCGCGAGCTTGGCCGCCACCGCGCCGGCGGGCAGCGCGCGCAAAGCGATCGACGCGCTGTCCGACTCGCGGTGCGCGCGCGCAAGGCCGAGTGGCGGCATGGCAACGCGTGTGTGCACGCGCGCGGCGGCGGGCGAAGCGGCGGCCTCGCCGGGCGCGCGCGGCGAGCTGGGCGCGAGGGCGAGCGCGGTGCCACCCGCCACGCGCGCGGCCTGCGCCGACATGGGCCGAATGGCCTGCGAGCCGACGGCGGGCCGCGCAGACCGGGCTGCTGTCGGAATCGACGACCACAACGCGAGAAGCCGACGTAACGCGCCGCCAGGCACGGCGGCCGTGTCGGTGCTGGGCGACGGCGCGCGCGGCGGTGGGCTCGGCGCCGCCGTCACCGCAAGGCCATGTGCGCCGCTGCCGGTGGGCGACGGCCAGATCGTGCTGACCGGCGCGTCGGCAGAAGGGCCGGCGGCGCTCACGGCCGCGTTGACGAGCAGCACGCTCAGCTCACGCCAGCCGTGCTCCGGCTCGACGCCAAGCGCTTCGAGCGCCTGCCGCTGCCACGCGGCCGCGACGAGCGCGCGCGGCGCGCACGCGCGCTCCGCCTCCGCGGCCAACGCGCTCGCACCGGTCGCGGCGCTCACGCGCACGTGCGGCGCGAGCGCGCGGAGCAGCGCGGCAGGGAGCGCAGCGTCAAGTGGCCCGTCGCACTGCAGCTGCACGCCGTCCGCCGCGCCGCCGCGGCCGGCCGCGACGCGCGCGCCGGCGGCGGAGGGCAGGGGTCCGATGCGGGCGCCGTCCGCCGACCGCGCGTCCGGGACCGACGCGACGACGAGGAGCGCGCGCTCGGCGGTGGCGCTCACGCCGAGCGCGGTGGCGAGAGCGGTGGCGAGAGCGGCCTCCGTCGGCGCGCCGCGCGCGATGCCCTCGTTGCGCGCGTCCGACGCGCCGTGCGGCGACGAGCGCGCGGCCGACGGCTGCGCGATTGCGCGCGCGGCGGCCGCGGCGTGCAGCGCGGCGAGGCCGTGCGAGCGCTCGATGGCGCAGGCCTCGAGCATCTCGCATTTCCACTTGGCGAGGACGCGCTCGGCGTCCTCGCCCGCCCGCGCCGCCGCGCACAGCGCGCCAATTGTCTCTCGCGCGCGCAAGAAGCTGCGCGAGAGCTGCGCGTAGGCGAGGAGGGCAGAGGGGTCAATCGGTACGGTGGCGCTGAGCGCGCGCGCGGGGGTGAAACGGCGGCAGCGCCACGGCTTGAAGTGGAGCGCGCCGCCGATCAGGCTGATGGTCCCCTTGCGCACTTCCATGAGAGCGTGCGAGAACTCGGCCCACTGCTCAGCACGCGCGCGCGCGTCGTCGGCGGCGGCGGCATCGGTGCCGACGTCGGCCGTCGCGTCGCCCGCCGCGTGGGCGGCCGGCGAAGGAGCAAAATCGAAGCGCGACGGGTCGGTGTCAGAGCGAAAGGCGCTCATCGCGAACGCGCTCTCGAGGCCGCACTGCTCGAGCAGCTCCGCGTGCCAGCGCGCCGTGAGCGCGTCGAGCGTTGCGCCGTCCGCTGCAGCGCGCGCGAGAAGGTCGATCGTCTCGGGCGAGCACATCATCTCGCAGCAGCCGCGCGCGTAGGCAATAGCCTGGTCAAATGGAATCAGGCCATCGGTGCGGAGCGGCGGCGACGGTGCGAAGCGGCGCGCGGCCCACGCCGGCGGCGTCAGGGCGGCGGTCATCTCGACAGAGCGCGCGGTGGATTTGCTCGCGTCGAAACGGCTGGCTTTTTTTTAAGGCTGGCAGTTCCGAGACCGGTCCGGAACGTCCGGACCAAGGGACCGGGAGAAGGAATGGCGGCCGAGGCCCCGAAAGTGGCGAAGATGGACTCGAACGCCATCTTCTTCGTCGGGTGGCCGGAGCGCTTCCACATGGCGGAGCGGTACGCGGACGAGGTGCTGGTCCACGATCCGGAGCTCACCGATTCGGACAAGCTTCTCCTCGGTGCGTGCACGCCACCGTCCGCGCGCGAGCACGGCGCAGCTCAGCGGCCGCGTGTGCGCTCGGGGCGTTTGATCGTGACCCTGCTTCTCCGCGTGGCCGACACCGCGCGTCGCGTCGAGCAGCCAGCCTCCGCTCGCAGGCCACCTCCGGCCCGTGCGTCGCGGCGCGCCCCTCGATCTGGGACAAGGAGGTACGGCGCGGCGCCGCGCGGCGCGGCGCCGCGCGGCGCCGCGCGCGCGGGCACGTGCGGCGCTCGAGCTGCGGGCGCACCGCCGATCCGCGCAAGCCTCGCCCCGTGGCGCGCGCGCCCGCGGCGCGCGCAGGCGATGGCGCGCTGGTCGTCATGGCGGCAGCTCAAGAATATGAGCATCCCCGAGGCGATGAACATGTACGTACGCGCTGTGGGCGAGCTGCACGCGGACTGGTGGCAATGGCCACCGCTCGGCCTCGTCGAGGAGGACGACGAGGGCGGCGAGGGCGACGGCGACGGCGAGGGCGACGGCGATGGCGAGGGCGAGGGCGATGGCGGCGATGCGAGAGATGGCGGCACGAACGACGAGGCGGGCGACGCGCCGAGCGGCGTCACCGGCGCTGGCGCGCGCGGCACGGCTGAACGGCTAGGCGACGGTGGCGCGCCCGCCGCACCCGCGAGCTTGGCCGCGGGCAACGGCGGCGCCAAGGCGCGCGTCAGCGACGCGCCGCCTAGCGCGCCGGCGCGCACCGGCCTCCGCGCGATGGCCAAGGGCTGGCACGCGCTGCAGACTGGAGGGCTCGCGCCCCGTGCCCACTACCGACATGCCGCCGCCGTCAGTAAGCGCACGCGCCGCGCGGCAGTCGGCGAGTGCAGTGTGCGCTAGAGTGGAGAGGGAGGGAGGGGGGGGGGGGGGGGGGGGGGGTGGGGGGGGGGGGTTGGGGGGGGGGGGGGTGTTCGCGCGGCGCGCGGCGTACACGTGCGCGCCCTGCCACGTGCCGTGAGGCTGGGCTCGTGCCCGCGAGCGCTGCATGCCCGAGCGCCACGCGCGCGCACGCCACCGGCGCGCATGTTACGCCACGCAGCGCTCGCGCCGACACGCGTTCTGCCTGCCTCCCTTCTTCCCGCCTTTTTGTTCTGCTCTCGCCCTTTTCCGCTCCTGCGCCTTTGCCCTGCGTCTTACCGCTCCGCCCGCGCCACGTCCCCTCCCCTCCTCCCCCGGTGCAGTCGGCGCGCAGATGTTCGTCTTTGGCGGGCGCACGCACGGCGGCCGCCTGCCCGAGGGCGTGCGCGTCCTGTCGCTCGTCTCGGCGGAGTGGTCGGAGCTGTGCGTCGAGGGCTCCGTGCCCGCCCGCTATGCGCACACGATGAGCGCGTGGCGTAACATGCTCGTTGTCTTTGGCGGCATGCGCCGACGAGAGTGCCTCGCCGATGTCGCGCTCCTCGATACGCACAACCTCTGTTGGCTCCGCGCCGCGCCCGCGGCCGACGACGCCGACGACGCCGGCACGCCCGGCGACAAGGGCGGCAACGGCGCGCCGGCCTCGCAGCAGCAGCAGCAGCAGCAGCAGCAGCGGCGGCGGTCGCCGTCCGCGTTGCGCTTGGGCCCGCCGTCCGCGCGCGCGTACCACTCGGCGGCGCTGATCCAAAATCGCCTTTTCATTTTCGGCGGCGAGGATGGCGGCGGGCTGCTGCCTCCCCACGTGCACGTCCTCGATCTGCTCCGCCTCGCGTGGGCGCACTACGAATGCGACGGGCAGGGTGCGCGCTACCGTGCGGTTGGTTGGGTGCGGTTTGGCGAGGGGGGCGTCGCGGGGCAAAGCAGGGCAGGGCAGGGCAGGGCAGGGCAGGGCAGGGCAGGGCAGGGCAAGGCAGTTGACGGCAGGGCAGGGCAGGGCAGGGCAGGGCAGGGCAGGGTAGGGCAGGGCAGGGCAGGGCAGGGCAGGGCAGTTGACGGCAGGGCAGGGCAGGGCAGGGCAGGGCAGGGCAGGGCAGGGCAAGGCAAGGCAGGGCAGGGCAGGGCAGGGCAGGGCAAGGCAGGGCAGTGCAGGGGAGGGCAGGGCACGATTACCGCGCGCGCGCACGGCGCGATGGCGTCGCACGACCCGCGCGCCCCGCGTGAACTACGCGCGCCGCGCTGCCTACCATAGCCCCTGGGCGGGCACTCTCGTTTATCCAGTTACGTGCGAACATCGCGGCGCCGGCGCCGGCGCCGGCGCCGCGCGCGCGCGCGCGCAGTGCCGCCGCCCGTGCGTGACCACGTCGCCGTCGCGGCGGGCACGCGCATGCTCGTCGTCGGAGGCGCAACGTCGAGCGGTTACGTGGACGGGTCTCGGCTCGCGGTCCTCGAGACGGTTGTGATGCGCTGGGCGCAGTTGCGTTGCACGGGCGCGGTGCCGAGCGCGCGCGCTGGGCACGCGGTGGCAATGACCCCGAGCGTGTCTGACAGTGGGCTTGACCTGTGCGTCTTTGGCGGCGGCGACGGCACGCGTGGCTTTTCAGACCTGTACCGCCTTGACCTCGGCAGCGCGCAGTGGGCGAAAGTGCGCCGCCGCCTCCCGCCACCGCCACCGCCACAGCCGCCACCGCCAGCCGCGCCTGCGCCTGCGCCTGCGCCGTCACCGCCTGCGCCGTCACCCGCCTGCGCCGCGCCAGCGCGTCACGGGCCCACGGCACGCGCGCGGCCCCACGCGCCGGTAGCGCCGAGCCCGAGATCGAGCACCTCGCCCGTCAGGCCCGCGCGCCGGCCGCCGCGCGCGCGCCCACCACGCGCCCACCATACGCCCGCCCGCCCGCCCGGCCCTTCTTCCGGCGGCGCGTCGCTGCCGCGCAGGTGCTCGCCGCCGCGGACGACGCGACAACAGCGGGTCTCACGCCGCGCGAGGGCGCGACCTGCGTAGCCGCGGGCCCGCTGCTCGTCGTCTTTGGCGGGTACACGGCGATGGGCTGCTCGGCGGATTGCTACGTGAGCGAGCAGGGCATGCGCGCGCTTTCGCTCCCCGCGGCCGCCGGCAAAGAGCGCGCCACCGGCACCGCCATCGCCACCGCCACCGCCACCACCGACGGCGAGACCGACGGCACTGCTGACGGCGCCATCCTTGCGGTGCTCGCGTCGGAGGACGCGCAGGAGCTGGGCGCGGCGCAGGAGGTCTTCGCACGCGCGCTCGGTGCGGCAGTGCTCGGCGTCGGCTGCGCGCTCGGCGGCGGCGGTGGCGGAGGCGGTGACGGTGGCGGCAGCCGCGCGGCCGTGGGCAACGGCAGCGTGGGCGGGCGCGGCGGTGGTGCCGCCGACGGCTGCGGAGGCGAGTGGGTGCCGGTTGGGCACGACGAAACCTACGGCGCCGCTTTGCAAAAGCTCGAGCTGCTCCAACTCAAACTGGCACTCGCGCCGCCATCGTCGCCCGCGCGTTCGCCCGCGTACATTGGCGCGTGCCACGCGGGCTTGCTGCCCGTGGCGGCCGGCGGCGACGAGAGCTGGTTCCTCTTCTACTGGGTGGCGGTGCAGTCGGCAAGCACGCGGCGGCGCGGCGCGGCGATGAGCGCGGGTGTTCAGCTCAACGCGCCGCTCGTCGCAAAGGCGCGTGAGACGCGCTTCACGCGCTCCGTCGCATCGCTCGCGCGCGAGATGGGCGCAACGTCGTTTGGCGGCGCAGGCGGCGTCGGCGCGCGCGCGCGCGCCGCCGAGCACGGCGGCGGTGGCGCCGATCTGGAGGTAGACGTGCAGGAGCTGCTCTCGCACAGGCTGATGACGCTCCACGCGCAGCTCAGCGAGGCGTGGTATGCGGCGATCGGCGGCCTGCTCGCGGCGGAGGCGGAGGCGGAGGCGAAGGCGGAGGCGGAGGCGGAGCCGCGGAGGTGAAGGCGGGTGCTGGCTGTTGACTGACGCGACACTCGCCACAATCATGGCCGGGGGGGGCGCGCGGAGGTGAAGGCGGGTGCTGGCTGTTGAGTGACGCGACATTCGCCACAATCATGGCCGGGGGGGCGCGCGGGGCCACCGCTCCAGCACGCCCGCAGCGAGCCGAGGACACACACTGAGCGCTAGACACTTTGACGCCCACCAGCCCAAGACACGCTCAGCGCTACAGTCACCTCGAGAGCATCGTCTCGGGGGGCGCGGGCGGGGGCTCGCGCGCGCCGGCGGTGGCCGGCGGTTGGTAACGTGGCCGGTTGTGGAGCGCGGTGCTCTCCGCGGCGAGCGCGGCCCCGCGGCTGCCCGCGCGCCGCGGAGCGCCCGCCGGCGGCTGCGCGCCGCCTGCGGACGCGTCGTCCTCGTCGGCCGCCGCGTTGGCGGCCGCCGCGCCGCTCGCCGCGGCGAGGTGCGGCCGAAACTCGCACAGCGCGGCCCAAAGCAGCTCCGCGGGCTCCTGCCGCTCGAGCTCAAAATTGAAGAGCGCAGGCGCGCTCGGCTCGAGAGCGGGGTTGTGAAACGTGGCAAGGTACGGATGGGCGAGCGCCTCTTCGACGGTGCATCGGCGACGCGGGTCGAAGCGAAGCAAAGACGCGAGCAGGTCGAGCGCGGGCGCGGTCGCGCCGGGGAAGACCTCGGCGAGGGGGCGCGGCGGCTTTGGTGGCAGCGCGAGGATGTAACGGCGCGCCTTGTCTGGCAGGTGGCTGCATTCTTCGGCAGTTGGCGTGCCGAGAAGGTCGAGGATGCAGTTGAGCTGGCCGACGTGGTCGTTGCCCGGGAAGAGCGGCTTGCGCACGAGCAGCTCGGCGAGGATGCAGCCGCAGCTCCACACGTCGATCGCCTTGGCGTACGCGCCGCTCGACAGGACGACCTCAGGCGCGCGATACCAGCGGGTCACCACATACTCTGTCAAAAAGTCCGGCTCGGATCCGGGCGCGCCCGCCGCGCCCGCCGACGGCGCAAGGCCGCGCGCGAGGCCAAAGTCGGTGATCTTGAGGTCGCAGTTCTCGTTGACGAGGAGGTTGGACGGCTTCAGATCGCGGTGCAGCACATTGGCCGAGTGTATGTACCTGACTCGCAGTAGGGGGGGGGGGGGGGGGGGGGGGGCACGGTCGGCGTCGGCGTCGGCGCAGGCGCAGGCGCAGGCGCAGGCGCAGGCGCAGGCGCAGATCGAGTGGCGATGAACAGCGCAAGAGGCCAAACAAAATGTCAAGGCACAGGCTGGGCCGCAGCTCACGCGACACGGGCCCCGCAACATGTCGGCGCACACGGCGGGCGCGCAGGTCTGCACGCCGCGCGACAGAGCGCGCTCTCTCACTTGAGTCCGCGGAGCAGCTGGTAGACAAAGTACTGCACGTGCTGGTCAGTGAGCGGCTGCGGGGACCTGATCACTTTGTGCAGGTCAGTGTCCATCAGTTCAGTCACCACGTACCTGGCACAGACAGGGCAGGGCAGCATGGGGGAAGGGGGGGGGGGGGGGGGGGGGGGGGGGGGCGGGCATGTGTGATGAGCGAGATCGTTCAGAGGAGGGCAGGAGGCGTGGGAACGGGACAAGGGGGTTGGGAGAGGGGAGGGGTCCGCTGCTGGTCTCGCCGCCCGCCACTTTTGGGGCAGCGCGTGAGCTCGCGGCCGGAACTCCCTTTCCCCCAGCCCCCGCCACAGGGCGGTTGCGCGCACAGGTCAGTGGTGCCTGCGCTGTTGGGCGGCGCCGCTGCGGTCAGGTCGGAGATGGAGATCACGTTCTCGTGGCGCAGGTGCATCATGAGGAGCACCTCGCGTGTGGTGCGCTTTGCCGTCGTATCGTTTTTGAAGACGTTGGCTGCGCGCGAGACGCGCGGCGGAGACGGGCGAGCGCGCGGCGCGACGCGGGCGAGCGGCGAGCGTGTAGGCAGTGCGACAGGTGAGCGGGCAAAGCCGGTACCCCAGCCGGCAGCTCAGGGCCAATCAGGTGCAGAGCCGGAAAGGGGCCTCACGCACGCGGAGGAGGGGTGGCAGAATGGGCACGCGCGTGCACAAGGCATGCCGCGTGCGAGATCCTGCGCGCCGCGCATCCGCGCACAACGCTCGCGTGCGCGCGCTCGCGCGGCCAGCGCCGCGAACGACGCGTAGCGCGTGCGGCCTGTGCACGCACCGATCTTCTTGATCGCGACGGGCGTGCCGTCGGGCGTGCGCGCGCTGACAACCACGCCGTAGCTCCCGCTACCCAGGTACTTTTGCACCTCGTACCGCTCGTCCACCTGAGGAACGCCGCGCCACGTGTGTGATTAGCGGCGCGCTCGCGCGCACGTCTGCGTGCGGCCGGGGCAAGAAGCGTGCAGCGTGACGAAGGAGCGTGCTGTGCGCAGCGCAGCTGCAGCGCACCTCAAAGTGCGTGCCGCGGATCGTGAGCGTCCTCGTCCCCACCTTGGGCGCCTCGTCCACGTCCGTCGGCACGGTATCGGTGGCCATGACTCCGCAGCCGTTGACCTCAAAACCGCCGAGTTGGGGGCGGAAGTCATCATCCGCCGTAACGGTTACACCGTCACTGAGTGACTGACACACCGTCAATGACTGACCGGCAAACTCAGTCCTCACATGCCTGCATTCGCCAGCTCTGCCATGACCGCGCCAATCTCCGCGTTGCCCGACACGGCGTCCGGCAGTCCGCTGAGCGCTTCGGCAACCGGCGCGAGAAATGGCGGCCCTGCGCGCACGAGCGCCGTCAGGAGCGAGGCCGCTGCGCGCTGGCACGCGGGCGCGCCGGCGGGGAAGACCATCCTGAGGGCTGGGACGAGCGTCGTGAACGCTCGCAACGAGTCCTCCTGTGCGCGCGCACGTAGCGAACCGCCCCAGCGGGGGGGGGGGGGGGGGGGGGTTAGTTGGGCACGCGAGCGGCGGCCGGTGAGCTCGAACCGAGCAGCGGCAAGGCTGGGCACAAGGCACGCAAAGCGCGGGAGATGCCGTGCACGCCCGCGAGGCCAGCTGCCACGCACGAGCAGCGCAGCAGCGCAGCGGCGCAGGCAGGGAAGAGGTGCGGAGGGGAGGGGAAAGGAGGGGAGGGGAGGGAAAGGGAGGGGAGGGAAGGGGCGGGGAGGGGAAGGGAGGGGAGGGGAGGGAAGGGGAGGGGAGGGGAGGGAAAGGGCGGGGAGGGGAAGGGAGGGGAGGGGAAAGGAGGGGAGGGGAAGGGGCGGGGAGGGGAAGGGGCGGGGAGGGAAGGGGAGGGGCACCGGCGCGAGCGCAAGCCCGCGGAAGACTGCGCGCGAGCGAGCGCACCTGTAACGCAAGGCAGAGGCGGGCGATCGTGTTGGCCGAGCGGGCGGCGAGCGTTGGGTCTGCGAGTGAGACGAGAAGGTGGTCCTTGAGGCCGAACCAGAGGGACGCCCACGGCGCGGTGCGCTGTGGCGCGGCGCGTGGCGGGCGGGTGACGGGTGGCGGCGGGGAGAGGGGGGAAGGGAAGGGGAGGGGGGCGGGGCAAGGTGAGGCGACGGTGCGAGGCCATGTGCCGAGCGCATGCGCGGAATTGCCCGGCACGCCGCACGTGCATCCGCAATGGCGGAATGCGGAATTGCGGAATAGCCCGGCATGCCGCACGTGCATCCGCAATGGCGGTGTGTGCGCGCAGGTGCGGCCCGCCTCGGACGCGCGACGTTGGAAAGCATGCACGGGAAGGTGACGCACGGGAAGGTGACGCACGGGAAGGTGACGCACGGGAATGTGACGCACGGGAATGTGACGCACGGGAATGTGACGCACGGGAAGGTGACGCACGGGAAGGTGACGCACGGGAAGGTGACGCACGGGAATGTGACGCACGGGAATGTGACGCACAGGAAGGTGACGCACGGGAAGGTGACGCAGCCGCGCGCGCGCCGCACCTGCGCGCCGGCCGCAACCGCCTCGGCGATGCGCACGTGCTGCTCGGTGAGGTGCTCGAGCTGCGACGCGCTGATCGACAAGACCAGCGCCTCGCCGACGGACAGCGCGTCCCACTCGGATGCGAGCGGGCGGAGGCCGCCGCCCGTCGGCCCGTACGCACCGTCGTCGCCAACATCGTCGGCGGCGGCGTCGGCGTCGGCGTCGGCGTCGGCGTCGGCGCCGGCGTCAGCGCGCGCGCGCGCAGGCCGCCGCAGCGACGCAAGGGCAAAGGGCGCAGTGCCGCCTACAGGCATGCCGGGCATCTGCGCCCCCTCGAGCAGCGCGCCAAGCTGATCGGCCGCGAGCGCGAGCAGACCGCGCATGAGGGGCGCGCGCAGCGAAATATGCACACCAACGTGCGGCGCGGCGGCGAGCACGACCACCGCGCGCACGTGCGCCGCGGCGGGCGCGGCGAGCAAGGTCTCAAGCATCGCGACGAGCGTGTGCGCGGCGTCGGTGGCCGCGGACAGCTCCGCGCCCGCCGCGCCCGCCGCGAACGCCTCGGCGTCGACGCTCGCGAGCAGCGCGCCGGTGAGAGCGGCGAGCGACGCGGCCACTTCCCAGTGTACCGACCTCTCCGCAGCCATCGTGGCAAGCCGAGTGAGGGAGTGGAGGGCGACGGCGGGGTGGAGGCGCGTGAGAGCAAGGAGCACGTGCAGCGCGCCTGCGCGCAGCGCGGGCGATGGCTTGCACAGCCCGACGGCCGCATAGTATGAGTAGAGGTCGAGCAACCATTGGTCGAGGGACGCGCCGCCGGCCAACGGCGCGCCGGGCGCGCCGACGTGCGCGCGCGCGCCGGCGACGGCGGCGGCGTGCGCGTCGGCGGCGGCGGCGGCGCTCGCGGCGGCCACGTCGAGCGAGACGAGGTGCGAGAGCGCCTCGAGGAAGAGCGGCTGGCTGGGCAGCTCCGCCTGCAGCAACTTGATCGCGCCAATCCGCGCCTCGGCTCCAACGGGCGCAAAGCCGTACAGGACGCGCAGCAGCGCCGCGCGCTGGCGGGGGATCGCGACGAGCATCGCGCAGACGCGCGGCGCGACGTAGTCGCGCAGCAGCCCGTCCGCGATCGCCGGCTCCGCGCTCGCGATCCGCCCACCCACGTCCTCGCCGAGCGCGACAAGCGGGCCGATCGGTCCGTGCGCGCCGTGCGCGTCAAAGCCGCCAATCGCGTTGGTCAGGCTGTTCAGGAGCACCCAACATTCCTTGGGCGAGCCGGCGCACACACGCGCGAGGGCGGGCGCGAGCGTGCGCGCGCCGCGCAGCAGCCGCGCCGCGTCCGCCTCGCTCAGGTCGCCCGTCGCGACGGCGTCGGGCAAAGCGGCGACGAGATCGCGAGCATGCATGCCGCTGCGCGTGCCGGGCGCGCGCGCGCCCCCACCGCCGCGCCCGTCGGCGCCCGCGTGGCCCGTCGTGCTCACGGACAGTCCGGGCAGCTGCTCCTCCACCCACCCGTCGAGCAGCTCGAGCACGCCAATCAAGGGCTGCGCGCGCGCGCCGGCCGCGCGCGCGCCGCCGCCGTCGGCGCACGACGAGACAGCGGCGCTGTCCGCCTGGAAGAGACCGAGCGAGTTGTTCTGCCAGCCGACGCCGAGCGAGAGCGTCGATACGCCCTCGCCCTCGCCGTCCGCGCCGCCGCGCCCAAGCGCCGAGAGCGCGCCGGCGCTCGCGCCGGCCTCGTGCGCCGCGCGCAGCCGCGCGACGGAGCCGACGAGCGGCTTCACGTTCACCGCCTGGAATTGGACGACCCCTGAGGTCTCGTGCCGCGCGACCTGGCGCGGCGGCCCGCGCGTCAGCATCATCCGCGCCTGCCCGCCCCCCGCGTTGGTCGCGTACCGCGCCGGGTCGGCCGCGCGTTCTGCGACGAGCGCGGCGTTGTGGCCAGCAACTACGCCCGCTGCGAGCTCGGCCTGCTTGCTCACGTCCTTGAGCGTGGTCTGCAGCTCGCTCGGCGCGGCGGCCTGCAGCACCAAATTCGACGCCGTCGGCTTGGCGAATGGCGGCGCGTCCGCCACCGCCTGCGACGCGAGGAGCGCGCGCGACTGGCCGCGCGGCGGCACGGGCCGCGACGTGAGGAACGTGAACATGGCCTCGACGAGCGGGAGGGCGGCGTCGGGCTTGGCGTGGAGCACGGCATCGATAAGGTCACGGTCGATCGGCACGCCCGCCCGCTTGAAGAACTTCTCGAGCAGCTTCCAGTTGTCCAGCTTGCGCGCGAGCGAGATGCCATTGTCGAACGAGTGCATCTGCACATCCTGCGGGAAGTAGCGCGAGAAGATCTCGGCGACGAGGAAGCCGTTGGCGAAGTCGCGCTTGGTGTTCTTGACGGAGTAGGACAAGTCGAGCGACTGGATCCACTTGAGGATCTCGCGCGAGAGGCCGGCCATCGGGCGCGCGCGCGGGGCGAGAGGCCCTGGCCCACCTCCTCGAGCGCAAACAAGCGCTGCCGTAACCGACGGGTAGGCGGCACGATGGAGGCGTGAAGGGTGCGCGGAGCACAGAACACCACCGTCGTGGGGATGATCCGACTCGGCCTGCTGCTGCTCCCCGGCTGCGTGGCGCTGTGCGCCGGGGCGCGTCGCTGCACGCCAACGCTGCGCGTGGCGTTGCGCCCGCCGCGCGTTCGTGCACTCGCGTGCGCGCCCGTGCAGCCGGCCGGCGAGCGCGCGCATGCACAGGCGCCGGCGCGCGCGCCGCACCCGGCGACGCTGCCGCTCGACGAGCTGCTGCGCGACGTGCAGGTAGAGCGAACGCGCCGCTCCGGTCCGGGCGGCCAGCACCGCAACAAGGTCGAGTCCGCCGTCGTCGTGCTGCACGTGCCGTCGGGCGTGCGCGCCGAGGCGTCCGAGCGGCGCTCGCAGCACGACAACCGCGACGTCGCGATCGGCCGGTTGCGGCTGCGGCTCGCGCTCGACGTGCGCATCGCACCGCCCGACCCGGACGCGCCCCCGTCCGCCCTTTGGCGCGCGCGCCGCACCGCCGCCGGCAAGCTCGTCGTCTCCGAGAAGCACCCGGACTTCCCCGCGCTCGTCGCCGAGGCGCTCGACGCGATCGGCGCACGCGCGCACGACGTGCGCGGCGCGGCGGAGGCGCTCGGCGTCTCAACCTCGCAGCTCGTCAAGCTGCTCGCCGCCGCGCAGCCCGCGCTGCAGCGCGTCAACGAGGCGCGCGCGCGCACGGGCCTGCCGCCACTCAAGGCCAACTGAGGCCTCCGCGGGTGGGAGACTGGAGACACGGACGAGCGGTAGAGCCGCGGCCAGCGCAAGTCACCAATCTTTCGGAGGGACGAAAGAAAGGCCTGGTGGGAGTGGAGACTGGAGACACGGACGGCCGACGGCGCGACGGTGACGCGCCGACGTTGCCAGTCCACACTTCCACCAGCTTTTTCCGAATTTTCGGCGGTGGCACGCGGCGATCGTCATCAACGACATTATGCGGACGTGCTTGTTTCTCGCGTGCGCCGTCGGCGCTGCGACCGGCGCGGGCGTGGGGCTGAGGCCGGCGCGCCTGTCCATCGCCTCGCGCGTACGCGGCGGCGAGCGCGCTGCCGCGACGGCACGCGCGCCAACGCTCCCGCGCGCGCGCGCTCGCGCGTCGAGCGCGGCCGCGCCGGCCGAGCTGCCGCGCGACGGGACGATGAGCGTAAGCGCGTCGTCGGTTTCGCTGATGAAGAACATCGTGGGCGGTGGACTGCTCGCGCTGCCGGCCGGCATGGCCGCCGCGCAAGGCACCGGCTTTGCACCCGCCATTGGCGTGTGCACCCTGTCCGCAATCCTCTCGGGCTACACGTACTGGTCAATCGGCGAGGCGGTGCAGGCGACGGGCGCGACGGACTTCAAGACGCTATGGGAGAAGACGCTCGGCGCCAAATCCTCGTGGATCATCGACAGCACCATCATCTGCCTCGCCTTCTCCGCTGTCGTCATGTACGGCTGCTTCCTCGGCGACCTGCTCTCCGCCCTCGTGCCCACGCTCTCGCGCACGTCCGCGCTGGTCAGCGTCACGGTCGCTGTGCTGCTGCCGCTCGCGCTGCAACGCGACCTTTCGGTGTGCGCGCGCTCTCGCCGCCAGGCGGCGGGCGGCTTGGCACGGCACGCGGCGCTCGCGCGCCGAAGTGCCACCGCCGACGGCGCACGCCTTGCAACCCCAAACCATAACCCTAACCCTTACCAAGTGCCATGCCCGCCTTGCAGCCCAAGTGCCACGCCGGCAGCGCGCGCGCTCGCGCGGCACCGCGCTCGCACGTGCGCCCAGAGCCATGCGTTTTCGACTCACTCCCCGCCCCCACCTCCCTTCCCCCTCCCCCGTCCGCCCACAACGCCCCGCCTCGGGCGCTCGGCGTGTGCGCGCCGCGCGCTGCGCCTTTTCGACACTCTCCCCACAGGCCCTGTCGTTCACGTCGTACACGGGGATCGGCGCGGTGGCGTTCACGGCGTTTGTCATCGTCAAACGGTGGCTTGACGGGACCTATGCGGCGGGCGGCGCCTTCTTTGGAGCGGGGCTGCCCTTTGCGCCAGCGCTCGCGCAGCGCTCTCTGCTGCGCGTGTCCGCCGGCACCTTTGTCCTCTTCAATATGCTCTCCACCGCTTACATGGCGCACACGAACGCCGTGCGCTTCTACGCGGAGCTCAAAGGCCGCTCGCCGCGCAAGTTTGCGACGGTCTGCGCCGCGGGCTTTGGCGCGGCGGCGGTCGCGCACGCGCTCGTGATGGTGGCGGGCTACGCGACCTTTGGCGCCGCATCGCAGGGCCTCATTTTAAACAACTTGCACCTGAGCGCCGACGGCCTTGCAAAGGCGGCGCGCGTCGCGACGGGCTTGTCGATCCTGGGCTCACACCCGTTACTCTTCACCTCGTTGCGCGACTCCGTCATCTCGTCGCTTGGCTCGTCCAAGCTGGGCGCGGCGGTGCAGCGCTCACAGGGCGCGTGGACGGCCCTCTCCGTCGCCATGCTCGCTGCGGCCACGCTCCTCGCGATCGTCGCGACGGACGTCGGCTTCGTCGCGTCGGTCTCGGGCGCGTCGCTTGGCGCGGTCCTCATCTTCGTCGCGCCGGCGCTTATGCAGCTCGCGACGCTGCGCGCGGCGGGTGGCGGCGTGGCCAAGGGCGGCAAGGCGGCGCTCGCGCGCGCCCTCGTCGGCTTTGGCTGCGTGATGGCCGTGCTCGGCACAGTCGTCACGTGCCTTGAAACGTTCACGAACGTCTTCCGCTGAGCCCCTCGCCGCGGGGCGCGCGCACACAGCGGCGGGCTGCTGCTGGGCAGCGGCGCCGTCGCGGCCACGCGGCGAACTCGCCCTGTGGCCCGATGGCGACCAGCACACGCACCGGCGCGCGCCGCAGCAGCAGGCCCTCGGGCCGGGCGCCCTCAGGGCCTTTGGTGAGTCTAGTACGCCCCCGAGGGCGTGGGCACGCACTGCCAGTGAACTAGCACATCTGCATTCGCACAAGACAAGTGATGGCTCGGGCGCTCAGCCGGCAATCAGCTTTGGGAACATCTTGGTAAGCTTGGTCATTTGATGCTCAATGTAATCGTGCGGGCTTGACTCTCGCTTCTTCGCCGCCTTCGTGTCGAGCCCAGTCGCCGCCTGCAGATTTTTGAGCGTGAAGACCGCGTGCTTCGACGTGTCCTCGTTGGGCGACTTTGCGAGCTTCTCGAGCGTCTTGTCGACGCCGCGCTCGATGATTTGAGCGGCGCACGACGGATCCTCGGAGAGATTGTAGATGCCGGCGAGCGCGTAATATTGGTTCTTCACCTGCACGTCGCTCGGCTTGCCTCCCTTCTCCTTGATCGACGGCAGCTGCACGTGCTTGAGGAGTAGCTCAAAGCCACCGCCGTCGATGATGAGCTGCGGGTCGATGCACGAGATGTTGACGAGCGTCGAAAGGATAAAGGGCGGGATCTGCTCGTCCGAGCCGTAGTCCTCGTACAGGCTCACCATGTACCGCACCACCGGCTCGTCCTTGCACGCCTCGAGCACGGCCGCGTGCTTGCCCGTGCCGCCCGCCTCTGTCGCCTTCGTGATAGTGTGCGCGACGTGAAACAGCGCGCCGTACCGCTCTTCGGCGCTGTGCGACGAGTCCAGGTCGTCGAGGAACTCGATAAAGTCCTTCTGCTCGCGCGCCTGGTACGACGCGGCGATCATGGCGCCCCTGCCTCCTTTGCGGAGCGAAACCGTTGAACGTCCCCTACTGGCGCAAATCGAAACCTGTCAAACCACCTAAAAAATGGGCCCATATTTTCATCACAGGGGCCGCTACAGTGTGAGCGCGCTTCCGCGGTGCCGGGGGTGCACCTGGTACGCAAGGAATCCATGGCGGCGGGGCAGTGGTGGACCTCCGAGGAGGAGTACCGGTACATCGAATGCTACGTCGTCGTGGCGATGTGCCTCGCAGCCAACATCCTCGAGATGGCCATGCACGCGCTCAAGCACCTCGCCGGCGACCAGCGCCGGCGCGAATCCGACCCGCGGTTTTACGAGCTGCTCTTCACCCGCGCAAGTTCCGAGCTGATGGTGCTTGGCTTCCTCGCGTTCGTCGTCTGGGTGTGCAACCGCACGCAGGCCTTCGACGCCATCGCCGCCAGGCTGCCTGACCCGTACGCGCCGTGCTACGCGCCGGCGGGCGGCGGCGACGACAGTAGTTACCGGCGCGCGCTCGCCGCGGCGCCCTCATCGTCGTCATCCTCGGCGGGCGGGTACGGCGAGAGCGACGCGTGCAAGGCGGTGAAAGCAACGCGCGTGTACGAGCGCAAGCTCTTCCGGTACCCGGGCGGCACCGACCTGCTCCACATTGTCGAGGTGCGGCGCGGCGCGGCGCGGCGCGACGCCGTGTGCGTGGGCTGCGCGGCGCGTGCGCGCGCGAGCGCGGCCGTCGCACCGCGTGACGCACGCCGTGCGCGCGCGCGCGCGCGCTCCGCCGCGCGTCCCCTCGCGCCCGCGGCGGCCGCGGCTGTGCGCTCCGACGCGCCGACCTCCGGCTGGCAGGACGTGCACATGGAGATCTTCGTGGCGATGTGCCTGTACTTCGTGCTCATGTCCGTGACTGTCTCGGTTGTCAAGCGCATGTGCCTGCGTTGGACTTGGTGGGAGGAGCATATGCGCGAGTACCAACATTTCCCGCCACAGCTCAACCGGGCTGGGTTTGCACGACTCCTCTCGCCGCTTTCGGACGTGAAGGACTTTTTCAAGGCGAAGCATTATTTTATCGCGTGGGCGCAGAGCGGCGCGCTCCGACGTCTCGAGGAGCGGCGCGCGCGGCGCGAGGCCGGGGAGCGCACGCTGCACGGGAAACTCGTCATGCTTCAACACGCGCGCGCCGCGCACACGTCGGCATTCGGCACCGTCGCGCGTCGGCGGTTTGCCGCCGACGGCGCGGGAAGCGGAGGCGGCGCGAGTCCCGCGGGCGTGGGCAAGGGCGTGGTGGGCACGGCGCCCGCGGGCGAGCGAGTGGGCGGCAAGGTGGTGATCGTGATCGATGCAGGCGCGATGCGTGGCAGTGGCGGCGGCGGTGGCGGCGCGCGTGGCGGCGGCGCTGGCGGCTGCAGGGCGGCGCGCGACGACTCGATGAAGGGCATGCTCGACACGCCCGAGATGGTCGGCGCGCCCGGCGCGGCGCGCGCGCGGCGCGCGGCGCGCGACGACTCGATGAAGGGCGCGCTCGAGCTTTCGGCCGTTGGCGCGTTGCCGAACGCATCGAGCGGCAGGGTTGGGGCCGGCGCGTCGGTCAGCGGCGGCTCGCGCTCGCCCTCGCAAACTCCCAACCGATCGGAGGGCGGCGCCAGCGCGTCGGACGCGCGGCACGCGATTGGGCCGCGTCGCCCGCGTGGCGCTGACGCGCGCATTAACGACGACTTCAGTTTTGGCGCCTATTTGTCGCTTTGCTACGTGCAGCTCCTCGCCGATATGATCGAGTTTCAGGCGCGCGCGCCTGCCCCCCCCCCCCCCCCCCCCCCCCCCCTTCTGCGCGCGTCGTGCCCCCGTGGCGCGCTCTCGTGCGCACGCGCGTGCGAAGGTGCCGCTGCGCTGCCCGGCGCTGAGGCGGGCGGCTCGGCCGCGTGTCCCTCCTTGCCCTCCCCGCGCCCCCCCCCCCCCCCCGCCCCCTCTCCCTCCCCGCCCCCGCCCCCCTCGCCGCTTCCCTCGCCGCTTCCCTCGCCGCTTCCCTCGCCAGCCCGCGACGTGGTCATTTGTGGTCGCGCTGACTGTGGCGGAGGGCTTTCTGCTCTACACTGGCGCGGACGAGGTGCTCATTGACTTGGCCATCGCCTGCTGCACGGCAGGGCTCATCGGTGCCAGCGCAGCGTCCGAGCGAAGCGCGCGTGTGCCTCCGCGCGCTCCA
Source organism: Diacronema lutheri (assembly GCA_019448385.1). Taxonomy (NCBI): domain Eukaryota; phylum Haptophyta; class Pavlovophyceae; order Pavlovales; family Pavlovaceae; genus Diacronema; species Diacronema lutheri. The sequence goes on from JAGTXO010000032.1 coordinate 282,987, forward strand.
TCCGTTGGCCCGGACTGCACCGGACTGCACCGGACTGCACCGGACTCGCGGCGCTTCCTCTGCCGCCGCGCACGGCCGCCGCGCGGCGTGCGGTGCAGCGCGCGCGCCGCGGCCAACACACCCGCCGCGCGCGCGGCCCTCGCAGGCATGATGTGGCTCCTTTCTAAATGGGGCGCGCGCGCCATGCTGCATGCGGCGGAGACGGGGTCCATTCAAGCCATGCCCTGGTGGTGCGCGCACCGCCTGCATGCGCGCGCGCGCGCCACGCCGCGCCGCGCGCGCGCGCGTGAATTCCTGTCCCGTCTTTTTGCCATGCCAGGGCTCCTTCGTGCATGCCTTCACCGCCCATTGCCCAGCGAGGAAAGTTGCGGGCGTATGCAAGCGCCCCCGTGTGTTCAAGGCCTCGCTCCTAACCCTCTCTTCCTTCATCGCCCCCCCCCCCCCCCCCTTGCCCCCTGCGGCCAATTGCAGGTTCGAGGCGATCTCGCAACGTGCGTCCCTCGAAGTCTTCTTCCTGCGACTGCTGCAGGCGCTCACCTGGCGCAACCTCTTTCGCCTCGTCGTCTTCTTCCTCGGAGAAGAGCTGCGCACCCTCTCCGCCGGCGGCGCGAGTCTTATCTCCTTCCGCCGGCTTGTCGCTCTAATCCTGCTGTTCACCTCCTCCTCCGCGCTGCCCACCACCGCCTACGGCTGGGGCCTCGCCATGTTCCTGCCGCCGCATGTCGACGAGAAGGAGGTCGAGATTGCGGAGCTCGTGCGCGCCGCGCCTGCGCGCAGCGCGCCTCCGTCGAGGCGCACCGCCCGTGCCCGGCGTCCCGGCTCTGCGCTCGCGCGTGCGGCACGCGCGTCGTGCGCGCGCGCGCGCTCACGGCCAGCGGCTCGTGCGTGCGCGCTGCGGCTGCGCAGGTGTGCTGGCGGCAAAAGCATCCGCTGCACTCCTTCTCCGCGCCGTGGGAGCAGCCCCTCGTGCCCGCAGGCGCGGCGCACGCGCAAGCGCAATAGCGTCCTTCTTATTTGGGGGGTTGGATGCGCTGTCCATGCTCGCCACCTCGAGCGCGGCCGGCACGAGGTGCACCGTGCACGCCAAATGCTCAAAACTCATCAGTTGTTCTTGCGAAGCGCGGCGCAAGGGAGATGGGCAGCGACGTGACGTCGACCGCCGTTGTGACGTGTGTAATGAGCAGGCTCTGGATTGGTACCCGCATCGGCGAGGCTGCGCGAACTAGAGTCGCCGCGCGCGCCGCGCAAGCCGTGCTGAAATGGACGGCATCGCGCGCGGGCCGTTACCATTTGAGGGTCCGTTTGATCTCGACCGCCATGCGGCTCACGTGGGGCTCCGGCGTTGAGCGCAACGAGTACCGCTTTGACGGCGAGCCGGCATGCGAGGTCGCGGCCAAGGCAGTGCTCTGGGTCGACCTCATTGGGCCGGCGCTCTGGGACAAAGGCGCCGTCAGCAATAAGGCCAAGTGGCTGATCACCGGCCAGGCGGTCGAGCCGTCGAATGCCACGTCCGTGCTCGCGTCGCTGCCCGCGCCCGAGTGGGTCGAGTCGGAGGCGCCGGTGCTGGTGAACGAGCCGCCCAGCGGCCTCGGGCTCATCCCGCCCTGCTACGCACTCGCAATCAAGCCGCATCAGCCCGCGATGCTCGAGCTCACGTTGACCGTCAGCGTCGGCAAGGAGGTGGAGCAGGCGGCCACCCGCGTGCGCGCGGTTCCCGCGGGCGCGCTCGCCGAGAGCGCGCAAGAGAAGCTCGAGCGGCTTCTGCGCGCTTTCGACGTGGACGGGCTGCGCGCGCTGCTCGCGCCGCTCGTGCAGCTCGCGCCTGACGACGAGCCGGGCGCGGCCGGCACCACACGCGCCGGCGACGGTGACGGCGACACGCCCGGCGAGGCTGGCAACGCGACGGCGCTGGTATGGACGAGTTTGGTGACGGGCGAGAACCTGCTCCACACGGTGCTCACGCGCGTTGGCGTCGAGTCCGCCGCGCGCGCCGAGGTCTTCACGCTCCTCCTCCGCGCGGGTGCGAGCGCTCCATCGCCGAGCGCGGTGGACGTGCTGCGGGCGGACGCGCCGCCGTCGCCTCTGCACGAGGTCGTGGCGCGGCGCGAGCACGCGCTCGCCGCGCGGATGCTCGAGCTGCCGGGCGTGTACCCCGCCCACTGCCTCTGCCTCTGGCGCGGCCGCCGATGCACGACGCCCTTGCACGTCGCGTGTGAGAATGGCGACGGCACGATGGCGGACCTGCTTCTCAGTCATGGCGCCAAGGCGGACTGGGCGGGCGCGACGGGGCGGGCGGGGAGCGCGACGCCGCTCGCACTCGCAATCGAGGCGGGCGCGGTCGAGCTTGCGCGCACGCTCATCGTCGAGAAGCTTGCGGACGTGCGGCTGCGCACGCTTGACCCGAGGTGCGCGCGGCAGGCGGACGGGCGCGGCCGGCCGGTGGCCGTTTCGTCGCCGTTTCTGTCGTTGCGCGCTCGGCCGAGGGGGCATGGCGGTGGGCGGGATGGTGGCGATTGTATCGCGGGCAGCGTGGCGTGTTCGCTCGCTCGCCGCCCGTTCGTGCGCTGTCGCCTTCACGCAGCCCCCCCCCCCCTCCCCCCCCCCCCCTTTCCTTCCTTTCCTTCCTTTCGCGACCTTGCCCGGGCTTTGTGCCACGCTAACCCCCCCCCCCCCCCCCCCCCCCCCCCCCCCCCCCCCCCCCCCCCCCCCCCCCCCCCCCCCCCCCCCCCCCCGCGCCCCGCCCACCCTTCCCCCCCCGCCGCGCACGCTCAGCTTTTCCGCGCTCGCACTCGCATGCCGCGGCCCTAACGCGATCCCGATGATCCGCATGCTCCTCGAGGTGAACAGCGTCGCAACGATCGGCGCGTTGTGCCACTCGGCGCGCGCCGAGCGGCCGCTGCAGGAGACGCTGACGACGGCGAGTGCGCTTGGGCTCGCGCCAGTTGTGAGCGAGCTGGTCCGGCTCGGCGCGGATGTGCCCGGACATCAGCATCCGGTGCGCGCGCGGCGCGCGGCGCGACTCGGAATTGCGCGGGAGCACGTTGGGCGCAGCCCCACTCTCGTGCATGACACACCCATCAACACACCCCCCCCCCGCCCCCCCCCCCCCCCCCCCCCCCTTCCCTCTACGCCGCCCCTCCCCGTCACATCGTGACGCGCGTCCCCTGCCCTCCCCTCCCCTCACCCCTCCCCTCCCCCCCTTCCTCCCATCCCTCCCTCCAAACCGCACGCAGGATGGGCGCTCGCTCCTCTACGACGCGGTCGAGCGCGGGCACGCCGCAACTGTCGCGCGCCTCCTCGCCGCGCGCGCCGACCCGTCGAGCTCCGGCGCGTCGCCGCTCCTGTCCCCGCTGACCGCGGCCGCGTGCCTCGACGACGCGTCGCTCTCGCGCAAAGTCCTCTTCATGCTCCGACAGGCCGGCGCGGACGCGGGCGAGCCCGATCGCGCCGGACGCACCGCGCTCGAGTATGCTCGCAAGCTCGAAGGGCCGTTTAGGCCTGGCTCAGACCTCGTGATCGCAGACCTTCTTGCCGAGCTTCCTGAGCCCGAGCTGCCGAAGCAATGGGCGATGGCGGTCGACCCGACGCTCGGGCAGACTTACTACTTCCACACCATCACAAAGGAGGTCTCGTGGCAGCCGCCCAGACCAGCCCTCGCCCAGGTCGAGTAGTCCGCCTCGCTCGGGGCCGCCTGCGAGTGTTGAGGCCTCGCCCCGCCTCGCTCGGCGTGATCAGGTTGGATGGCAGAAAGCGAGCGCGCAATCTCACCGGCCGCCTGTCTGCGCTGTCGCCGCAAAGTCCCACGTGCCGTGTGTGCATCATTGCAAGGCAGCATGGCGGCCTTTGGCATTTGCTCCCTCGTGCCGTGAATGACGGCTCGTTGCGAGCAGATGAGCAGACATCGTGACTCGTGAGGCGCCCATGCACCAACGCGCAGAACTGACGGCGCCACCCGCGCGCACCGACCCGCGCGCGCGCGCGTGCCGCCGGTCCGCCGCCACACGCTGCCGCCTGCGAACATCGCACGCCTATCACCCGTGTGTGCTCCTGTCGCCACCTGTGCGCGCTACTTGTGGCGCTCAGCGCGCTCGCGCCGGCCGGCCGCGCTCGGCTCGGACGCGGCCATCGCCAGCTTTGCCGCCTCAGCCGCGACGGAGGTGGCCTTGAGCAGCCCGGCGGTGTCCACGCCCTCGGCGGGCGCGTGGTTGTGCGCATGGCGCTCGCCTCCTTCCCTCGGCTCGTGCGCGTGCGCGTGCGCCGGCCGGACGTGCGCCGGCTGGTCGAGCTGCTCGGGCTGCTCGGGCTGCTCGGGCAGCTCGGGCTGCGCGCCGTTTTTCAAACCGTCGTCATCTCCGTGCTCGCGGCCGCCGTGCCCGTGCCGGCCCTCGCTGTGCGAATCGCGCGGCTCGTGTGCCGGCCTGGGCTCGTGCGCGTGATGCGCCCGCCTGCTCGCCTCGTGCGCGGGTGCGGGCGCGGGCGCGATGTCGCCGACGGGCGCGCCCGCGTGCGCGTGCGGCGCGGCACGGTCCGGATGGCCGTCCGGATCCGAGTCGCGCATGGCCGCCGAGTCCGCACGGAGCCCGTACTGCACGTAATCGAGCGGCGGGCACGCGTAGAGCGGGTGCTGGCTCGCGAGCGCGTCGCCCACGATCGGCCCGTAGCAGTTGTCCTTGATCGCCGCCCAGAGTGGGGGACGCGCGCGCGGATCGGCCTGGGCAGTGGGGACGAGCGGGAGAGACGCCCAGTCTGCAAGCTTCAAGTAGGCGAGCAGCTGCGAGCCAGCAACCACGTCGCGGCGGAACGGGTGCGCGGAGCAGCGCATCTCGCTCGCGCTCGCCTGCAGCTGCGCAAACTGCACAGCGGCCGCGGCAAGGAGCAGAGCGTCGCCGCTTGCGTCCGCGCCCGCGCCGCCGCTCGTGGGCGAAGCGGCGGAGCGACCAGCGCCCGGCCCCGCGGACGTGGCTTCAAACCAGTCGGGCAGCCCGACGAACGTGTGGCAGTTGCCGTCGACGAGGGTCGCAAAGTAGCCGCGCGGCGCCAACTGCTTATAGCCCTTAAACAGGGCCGATGCAGCTGTGTAAATGTGCTCGTTCCCCTCCAACGTGAAGATTGCCGAAGCTGCGCGCGCGGGGGAGGGCAAGGTCGCCGGTGCGTGATGGGCGCGTGGGCCAACGACGGGGTGCGCGGCGCGCCACGCGCACGACCGCCCGCGTGCCCCCCCCCCCCCCCCCCCCCTCCCCCTCTCCCCCCCCCCCCCCCCCCCCCTGACAGCGCGCCGGCGCTGGCGGCGCACGAAAGTCGAGGTGGTAATAGTCGCCCATCAGGTCGTAGAAGGCACGCTGCACCAAGTCCTGCTTGGACTGGATCTGCGTGAACGTGGTCTTCCCGCCCCCTCCGCCAGCCGTGCCGTACGCCGTGAGGGCAGGGCCAAGCAGCATGCTCACGCCCAGCTGGCCGGACGCGCACGCGTCGCGCGCGGAGGCGGGCACAAGATCCGAGCCGCACACGCGCCACGTGTCGCGCAAAAGCCGCCCGCCCACGTTGATCAGCTCGCCACCGCCGCCCTTGACGTGACCGATTGGCGAGACGCCCGCGTATGAGTCAAATATGGCGGCAGTCGCGCGAGAGCGCGCGCCGAGCTGGTCGAGGAGCGGCCGCGCCCACACCTGCGCGCCGAGGGAGCCGGCAGACGCGCCCGCAAAGACAAACTCGTCCAGCTGGCGGAACTCGGGCTGCGCGACGATCCAGGCGAGCACAGCGCGCGTGTTGGCCGCGCCCGCCTGCCGCACGGGAAGGCGCGGCCATTCGGGTGACACCCAGGGTTGCGTCACGTCGGCAACGAAAGAGTCACCGGAGCAGTAGTGCACCTGCACGACCGTCCAATTCGCGTACCGGTTCTTGTCGGGCAGCGCGTCGTCGAGCAGCCCGCCGCTGTTCGGGCGCGAGACGGTGGTGCAGAACGCCGCGTCGCTAGCCCAGCACGCGCCTCCGCCCTGGAAGAAGAGGAGGAGGCGGCTTGGGTCGCCCTTTCTCACGTCGAAGGAGAAGCGATTTGACTCACGCATCTGCTGAATGGGCGACGACGGCTCGCACGGCTGCCGCCCCGTGAGCGTCGGCGGGTAGAGGCATGCTGTGCTGCCGCCCGGGTACACCAGATAGCGAGTTCGGTCGTACATGCGCGCGAATGGGCACGAGGTGGCGCCATCGGTGGACGTGAGGTCGCAGCGGAATGGGATAGGCACCGCGTCCGTCGAGACGCACTCGACCAGCTTCGAGCCCTCGCTCGGGTCAGGCGAGCACACGCGCGGTTGGTCGTCGCCGTCCGCCGCGCCCGCGCCGTCCGGCACGGGCTTTGCGGACGAGCCAGGGCAGCACGGGAGGTATGCGCCGCCCTGCAACGGGTTGGCGCCGTCCTGCGTGCACGGGAAGTGGTATCGGTTGAGCGGCAGCGGCGGGTACGGCGCGCCGAGCGAGTTGAGCCCGAGCTGCGGCAGCTGCGCCTGCGGCAGAGCGCCGGCGCTCGCGTGCGCCGCATGCGCCGCGTGCACAAACGCGGCGGCGGTCTGCGCGTGCGCGCACGAGGTGGGCGAGTTACTCGTGCACGCGTGCACGGCCAGCGCGCCAGCGGCCGCACCCGCAGCCGCGCTGCCCGCGGCCGCCGCGCCACCTGCGCCGCCGAACGCCGGCACGCCGCTCGACCGGACCGGCGCAGGAAGGTGGCGGTGCGCGGCCGCGGATGCGTGGCCGTGCGGGTGGACGACTGAGGCGGCGTGCGGCGCACCACCACCGATCAGCGCGACGAGAGCGCACGTCCCCACCGCCAGCGCAGCCAGCGCCGTCGCCAACGCGCGTCGCGCGTTGGGCATCGCCGTTGACTTTGCGGCGCGACGCCTTCAAAATTGCCCTGTGCTCCAATGACTGGTGATCACACTTTTCACCTTTGCGCGCGGAACTTCAAAAATAATGGCCAGCGCACGAGCGCCTTCAAATGCTCCCCCGCCCCCGCGTGATCCTATGACCGTGGGGCCGCACATCGCCCGGGTGGAGGAGCGCGTGGCCGCGTGCGAGGCGGATCGGCGCGGGCGAGCGCGGCCAATCTTCCGTCTCGATCAGCGTGCCGCCGCCATCGAGTTCGGCTCGTCTGTCCCGCGCTCGCGTTACACTTGACGACAAACGCCGCCTGCACGCGCAGCCGCGCCGGCGGCACGTCGCCGAGCGCGTCGGGGAAGGCGGTGACGACCGCAGGGAAGAGCGCGGGAAGCACCGCGGCGTTGAAGAGCTCGCGACCGCGCGTCAGCTGTTTTTGCTGACATCGACCGTCGTGCCCGCGTGTCGCGCGTACGTCCGCCTAGGAACACCGCGCACTGCTCCGGTTTTCCCCTCAAGTTGGGTGCACGGTCCCTAGCCCGGCCAGCTCGTCGCTCAGCGCCCACACGGCGCGCTGCAGCGTCACGTTGGCGGCGTGCGCCGGCGCCGGCGGCTGCTCGACGGCGATCGGATGGAAGTAGCGGCCGCTCAGCCGCTGCTGCCGCAGCTCGTCGCTCGCCGCCGCGTACGCGACCGTCAACGCGCCCTCCTCGGCCGTCCAGAAGAGCGGCCGCACGGCCGCGTCGAAGACGCGCGCGCCGAGCCGGCCGAGCGCCCCCCCGCCAAGCATTTACGGCAGCTGAGCAAAAATGGCGGTGGAAACTGCGCCAGGGTGCACCGCGTTGACGAGCACGCACGCGCGCGCGCCGCGCACGCGCCGCGCGAGCTCCTGCGCGCACAGGACCTGCGCGAGCTTCGACGCGCCGTACGTGTGAAGGACGGGCGCGCGCGCGCGGGATTCGAGGAGCGCGGCGCGCGAGAGCGGCACGCCGCCGGCGGGCGGGTGATAGTGCGCGTGCGACGTGACGTGCACGACGCGCGCGCAGCCGCGCCGCCGCGCCGCGCGCTCGAGCGCGGGCTGGAGCAGCCGGACGAGCAGGTGGTGCCCGACGTGGTTGGTCGCAAACACGCGCTCGATGCCGTCGATCGACTCGGGCTCGGCGGAAGCGAGGATGCCAGCGTTGAGTACGAGCATGTCCAGTCCACCGTGCCACCGCACCCGCGCCAGCGCCGCGCCGCCAGCCGCGCGGACCGACGCGAGCGACGCCGTGTCGCACGCGATCGCCTCGACGCGCGCGCGCGCTTGGCCGGCGCGGATCGCAGCGACGGCGCGCGCGCAACGGTCGGGCGAGCAGCACGCCATCAGCACGTGCGCGCCCTGCCGCGCGAGCAGCCGTGCCGTTGCCAGGCCGATGCCCGAATTCGCGCCGGTCACGAGCGCCGTCTGGCCCGCGAGGTCGACGCGCGCGAGCCGCTCAAACGTGTAGCGCCACTCGCGCGCCGGCATGAGGGCGGGCGAATGGCCGACGTAGAACGGCGCGGCGCTCGACGCCGCCCAGTGCAGCGCGCTACCCGCCCGCGGCCAGAGCCTGCGCGCCGCAATGGCCACAAGCAGCGCGGACGCGGCGCCCTTCATCAACATCGCCGCTTTCCCGCGCTTTGCCGCGTTGGACGTCCTGTGGCATGGCTCCCCGGCGATTGTCGATCGTGGCGCTCGCGCTCGCGCGAAATGGCGCAGCGTGGGACCCGAGCGTGGACCCGGCATGCTGCGCTTACCCGCAGCGCGACCCGCGCGACTTCAACTACCCCTACTCGCACCTCCTCTACGCCGAGATCGTGCCGGACGTCATCGGCGCGTTTGTCGCGATGACGACGCTCGACGTGCGCTTCGGCGCGAGCGGGGCGCGCGTGTCGTACGGCGAGCACATCGGACCGGAGGCGGCGCGGAGCGCGCCCGAGGCGCGCTTCGACCTCGATCCCGACCGCGACGGCTCGACTCTGCACACGCTGCTCGCAGTCGACCCCGACGTTCCGTTCCGCGACACGCCGACCGACCGACAGCGGTGCGCGCCGCGTCGCGTTTGCGCGGCGCCTCGTGGCTGGACCTGACGGCCGGCGCACCGCGCACCGCGCGTGCGCTGGTCCGCATCCTCGTCGTGCGCGCGCAGCCTCCTCTGGCTCGTCTACGACATCCCAGGCAACGCGACCGCGTCGGGCCGCACGCTCGTGCCGTACGCGCCACCCGCGCCGCGCGCGTGCGACGAGGCCGACGACCTGTGCCTGGCCGAGCATCGCGTGACGTTCATGCTGTGGGAGCAGCCTGACGGTCCGCTGCGCCTTGAGCCCGAGGACGAGGCCCGGCGCGATCCGGCCGCGCCACGAGAGCGCTTCCACGCGCGCGACTTTGCCGCGCGGCACGAGCTTGGCATGCCGCTCGCCGTCAACTTTTTTGAAACGACCGCGGCCACGGCCGCACGAGCGGGCGGAACGCGGAAGGACGAATTATGACCCGCGTGCCGCGCTCCTGCCCGCGTTGAGCGCGATCGCGAGGGCGACGGCCGCCGCCGTCGCGAGCGGCGGGAGCCGCACACCGAGCGCGGCGCCGAGCAGCCGTGCAATGCCGGCGGTCGCCACGCCCGCCGCGGCGCACGCGGCCGTGCCGACTGCGAGGCGGTAGGGCGGCACGCGGCGCGGCGCGCCCGCCGGCGCATCGCGGCAGGACGGCCTCGCGGCGGCGAGGAGGGACGACCACGCGGACGCGTCCGGCGCTGCGCCCGCCGTCCACGCACAGCACAGGGTCGCTCGGCTGGCGTCTGGGTGTGTGAGGCATTCGATCGCGAGCGCCGCGAGGTCAGAACGGCCGATGCGCGCAGGCGGCGCGAGGGCGGCTCCGAGCAGCCGGCCGCGGCCCGCGCGCTTCTGCTCGTCCGACAGGCCGCCGGGCCGGAGGATGGTGTAGTCGAGGCCCGACGTGCGGAGCGCGTTCTCGCCATTCGCGTGGTGCCGGCCGGAGACGGAGAGGAGGCAATTGAAAAGGAGCGCGACGGGCGACCAGGCGGGGCGGCCGACGGAGAGGCCTGTCACGCGCACGATCTTGCCGCAGCTGCCCGACGCCTTGGCCGCCTCGACCAAGTTTGACATGCCGCGCTCGTTTGCGACGTACGGGTGCGTGGACTCGGACGGCGGCGCGGGGTCGGGGGCGAAGAGGCGACCAGTGAGTAGGTCGGCGGCGCGAGTAAAGCGCGAGACGCCACTCACGGCGATGCACGCGCTCACGCCGTCCATCGCCGCGCGCAGGCTGGGCACGTCCGCCAGGTCGCCGGCGACGATGTCCGTGCCGGCCGGCAGCGCGGCGAGGGCGGCGGCCGGGTCGCGCGCGAGGACGCGATGTGGCACGCCCTGTGCGCGCAGCTGGGCGACCACGTGCCGGCCGACACGGCCCGTCCCGCCGACGACCAGCACGCGCAGCGCGCTCGCGTGGCTCGCGAGCGCGACGATCAGCGCGACCCGCATCGCCATCGCCTCCCACCCTTTCTACAGAACGATGGCGGTCCGAGTCGCCTGTCACAGTGACAGCCGGACAGGTCATTGCTCGGCGCGCGCAAGGGCGTCGAGCTGGGCAGGCAGCGCGCGCATCGCGTCGGCGGTGAGCAGCAGCGCGACGAGCCGCGACGGCGCGCCGCGCCCACGCGGCGCGGGCAGGCGCGACGCGAGCGGGAAGGCCAGCGTTGCCGCGCGCCGCAGCAGCTCGTCGTCCGCGCGCCGCGCGACGAGCTCACCGTCGCCGCCTTGCGCGCCGCCGGCGGCCGACGCCGAGCCAGCCGCGCCTAAACGTGCGCGCTTGTCGCCGCGCGCGCCAGCGTCGGCGGCCTTCGCGACGCCCTGCGCCCGCCCGCCCGCGCGGCCGCCCCCTCCGCTTCCGCGTCCGCCGCCGGCGCCGGCATGCGCCGCGCGCTCGCACCGCACGATGGCGACGCAGTGCTCGATTTGAAAGAAGGCGCGGACCTCCGCGGTGGCCGCGTGGCGCGTGGCCCAGTCCAGGTCGTCGTGGAGCGCGGTGTGCAGCGGCGCGAGCAGCTCGGCGGGCATGTTGACGAGCCGCTCGTTGACGAGCAGCGCGCATGGCGCGGCGCCAAGCATGGCTGCCTGGAGGCGCGCGCGGTGCGCGGACGGGCACTGCGCGAGGAGCGCGCCTTGTACCGACTCGAGCGAGCGGCTGCGCGGGTGGCGCTGCAGGACGAGGCACGACAGGAAGGCGAGTGCGGGCTCCTCCTTGCCGCCTGACTTGAGCACCGTGCCTGCGCGCGGGCCGCGCAGTGAGCCGCCACCGGGCGCGTGAGCGGGCGGAGCGGGCGCGCTGGCGTGCCCGTCGGGCGCGCGCGCGCGCACCAACGGCGGCCTGATCAGTGAGCATCTCAGCCAGCTCGGAGATGTCGACGGACGCGCCGTCGACAAGGTCGGAGGCCTGCAGGAGCGCGCGCGTCGAATGGAAGTCGGTAGGATCGGGGTCGTGGAACTCAAAATCGATCTGCACCTGCTCGTCTGGGATGATAGCGTCGAGCTCGATGTCGCCGTCCGAGTCGGAGGCGTCTTCATCACTCGACTCGCTCTCGACCGACCCGCCCTCGTCCGAATCGCTCTCGTCCGATTCGGCGTCCGACTGGCCGTCGCCACCGTCGCCGCCGTCGTCGCCGTCGTCGTCCGCGGCGGCGGCGTCGCGCCGGCGTGCGGTGGCTGCCGCGGCGCCCTTGGCCGCATGTCCGCAGCGTGCCTTGCCTGCCTTAACAAAGCCCTCCTCCGCCTCCTCCTCACCACCCTCCGCCCCGCCCTCGTCGGCCTTTGCGCTCCGCTCCTCCTCGCGCCGACCGCGCTTCTTCGCCATCGTCGCGAGAACCTTAAAAAACTTTTTTAAGATCACGGTCACGGCCAGCCCTGGGCCGGCTATGTCGGCTCCGGACGCGTGGAGGTCGCGCGCGCTGTGGGCGCACGCGACGGGCTCGATCGTGCGCGTGGTGCGCTCCGACGCGGAGGAGTCCGCGCAGCCGGCCTCGCCGCCGCCTGAGCCGCAGCTGCGCGACATGCTCGACGGAGCCTCCACCCCGTCCGCCGGCGCGTCGGCCACACCGACGTCGCCGTCCGGCGCGGCGGACGACGACGTGGGCGCGCAGCCGAGCGGCGCGGACGCGCCGAGCGCGCCCGTCGCCGCGGCGCCCGCCGCCGCAGCCGTGCCCACCGTTGCCAACGAGTGGACCGAGCACCTCACCCTCGACGGCTTTAAGATGTACCACAACCAAGCGACGGGCATGTCCGAGTGGGAACTGCCCGCCGCGTCGCGCGGGCTCGCGCACACGATGCCGACGCCGGTGCTCGACTCGTGGGACGACGTGTGGGAGCTATCGGGCGGCGAGGACGACGACGAGACCGACCTGTCGCGCACCGGCTCGCTCGTTGGCGAGCCCGGAGCCGCGGGCGCGCCGGCCGGCGCGTCGGCTGCGTCGGCGGACACGAACGCGGCAAGCACATCGAGGGTGCGCCGCGGGCGCTCCGCGCGCAGCGAGCCGGCCGCGCACAGCCCGGTCATCGCCAGTCAGATGGGCGGGAGCATGCCCTCGCCGCTGCTGGCGTCGCGCACCGCGTGCGCGCCGGCGAACGTGCGCGCGGGCGCGCCGCCCACCTCCATGTCACTCGCGCGCACCGTCGGCGAGGGCGTCGAGTCGCACGCGTCGCCCAAGCGCGCGCCGTCCAAGCCGTTCCACTTCCCGCTGCCGAGCATCAACCATCTGCTCTCGTCGCGCCACCGCCAGCTCGCGCAGCCGCCGCCGCCGCCGCTCGCGCCCGCCCAACCGCCCGCTCAACCGCCCGCCCAACCGCCCGCCCAACCGCCCGCCCAACCGCCCGTCCAACCGCCCGTCCAACCGCCACCGTCCGAACCGACGCGCACACCGCCGCAGCAGGCGGAGCCACTGCAGCTGCCGTCGCCTCATCCTACGCAGGCGGCGGTAGCGCGGCCGCCATCGCCTCAACTCGTCTCTGCCGATTTTTTAATCGACGGCACGGGCGTGCGCGCGGACACGCCGGAGGCGCAGGCCGTGCACACGCCGGCGCGCGTGTCTGCGGCGGCGGCCGCTGCTGCGCCCGCCACGCCCGCCTCGCCCTTTTTCGCCACCACCACCACCGCCGCCGCCCCGCGCGTGAGCGCTGCGGCAGAGCCGACGGGCGTCGCCTCCTCCGCGCCCTCCGCCGGGCCCGCCAGCCGAATCGCCGCGTTCACGCCGCAGCTCATCGACAACGAGCTCGCGCGCGCACGCCGCACGCGGCTGCGCGCCGGCCTTGAGATGGTTGAGTCCGAACGGCGGTTTGTCGCGTCAGTCCGGCTGCTCGTGCGCACGTTCCGGCCGCAGCTCGGTGCGTTGCGCACGCGCGCGCGCGCGCGCGCCGACCCGCGCGTGTGTGCCGCTCCGCTTGGTCACGTGGCGTCGCGCCCAGGGTGGCGCGGGTCCACACCCGGTCGGCGCCTACCCGTGCCGTGCGCCTGGCCGTGCGCGCTCCGCCTCGCGCCGCGCCTGCGCCGTTTGCAACGGCGGGCGTCACTCGCGGTCACCCCGTGCGCTGCGCCCTGCCCCTGCCCCTGCCCCTACCCCCGCCCCTACACCATGCCCCTGTTCCCACCCTGCCTTCGCCCTGACCCCGCCCCGCGCCGCCTCGCCTCCGCCCGCGCCGCCCCGCGTGGCGCAGAGCCGCTCGCGCCTCAGTTCGTCGCGCGCATCTTCTCGGGCCTTGACGTGCTCGGCACACTGCACGCGGCGATGCTCGCGCGCATGGAGGTCGTCCTGCCTCGCAGCCTGCGCGCCGGTGGCGCGCAGCGCGGCGGATGCGACGGCGGTGACGGTGGCGGTGACGGTGGCGGTGACGGTGACGGTGACGGTGACAGCTGGGAGGCGTCACTGTGCGGCCTCTTCTCCTCCGATTTTCTGCAGCAGCTTGGCCCGTGCTACAAGCATTATCTCGGTCACTACGCTGCATCGACGCAGACACTGGCTGCGTGCATGCAGGTCGATGCCTTCGCCGCGCAGGTGCGGCTGCAGCCCCGCTGCCGCTGGCTTTGGCCCCTCTGCCGCTGGCTTTGGCCCCGCTGCCGCTGGCTTTGGCCCCGCTGCCGCTGGCTTTGGCCCCGCTGCCGCTGGCTTTGGCCCCGCTGCCGCTGGCTTTGGCCCCACTGCCGCTGGCTTTGGCCCCTCTGCCGCTGGCTTTGGCCCCTCTGCCGCTGGCTTTGGCCCCGCTGCCGCTGGCTTTGGCCCCGCTGCCGCTGGCTTTGGCCCCGCTGCCGCTGGCTTTGGCCCCGCTGCCGCTGGCTTTGGCCCCGCTGCCGCTGGCTTTGGCCCCACTGCCGCTGGCTTTGGCCCCACTGCCGCTGGCTTTGGCCCCGCTGCCGCTGGCTTTGGCCCCACTGCCGCTGGCTGCAGCCCCGCTGCCGCTGGCTTGGCCCCGCTGCCGCTGGCTTTGGCCCCGCTGCCGCTGGCTTTGGCCCCACTGCCGCTGGCTTTGGCCCCGCTGCCGCTGGCTTTGGCCCCGCTGCCGCTGGCTGCAGCCCCGCTGCCGCTGGCTTTGGCCCCGCTGCCGCTGGCTTTGGCCCCGCGGCCGCTGGCTTTGGCCCCTCTGCCCCTGGCTTTGGCCCCTCTGCCGCTGGCTTTGGCCCCGCTGCCGCTGGCTTTGGCCCCGCTGCCGCTGGCTTTGGCCCCGCTGCCGCTGGCTTTGGCCCCGCTGCCGCTGGCTGCAGCCCCGCTGCCGCTGGCTTTGGCCCCGCTGCCGCTGGCTTTGGCCCCGCTGTCGCTGCCGCTGCTTGCGGTCCTTCGCTCACGCTTTGTTGCCCTTGCCCCCCCCCCCCCCCCCCACCCCCACTACCCTCCTCCAACCCTCGCCCTTCCTCCCTCCTCGCTCCCTCGTCCATACCGCTCTTGCCACGCCGCCCGCAGGTGCACATCGTCGAACGCTCGCTCGCGCAGCGCGCAGCCGCTGAGCGCGCCACCGCCATCGCCACCGCCACCGCCACCGCCGCGGCTGCGGCGGCGGCCGTCGCCGCCACGGGCGACGCGCCGAGCGCAGCCGCCATCGTTGCGCCTCCTGCGCCCGCCATGCTGCACGGCGCGACGGGCGGGGCCGCCATCGTTGCGCCTCCTGCGCCCGCCATGCTGCACGGCGCGACGGGCGGGGGCGCCATTTCTGTTCTGCTCACGGACCTGCTCGCGTGCCCAGTGCAGCGCGTGCCGCGGTACAAGATGCTTCTCGAAGTGATTGCGGCCACTTTCCGCGTCACCGGGGGCGGGATGGCGGCGGGCGCTGGCGGCGTTGGCGGCATCGCGCCGGCGGTCGACGCGGCGGCGGCCATCGCTGGCTCTGCCGACGACGGCGATGCGCTCGCCGCGTCGTGCGCCGCAACCGGCGCGGCGCGCAAGGCGGCGGCGGGCGGGGACATCGCGCGCGCGGCGCTTAGCCGCGTGCAGGCGCTCGCGACGGAGCTCAACGAATGTCAGCGCGACCTCGAGGCATTTGAAAAAGGGCTGCGTCTCCACTCTCGGCTGCGCGGTGAGTGCCACGCGCGCCGCCCGTGCGCGCGCGCGCGCGTCCCTGGGCGTGCGGTGCGGCTGCTGCTGCCGTGGTTGGTCAATGCGCTCCGGCCAGCGGGCATGCCCCACCGGACCCCATGCGCTCCGATGCGCTCCGGCCAGCGGACATGCCCCACCGGACCCCATGCGCTCCGGTACGCTCCGGCCAGCGGACATGCCCCACCGGACCCCATGCGCTCCGGTACGCTCCGGCCAGCGGGCATGCCCCACCGGACCCCATCGTGGACGTGACTCTCGCAGCAGCAGCAGCAGCAGCATGATCACCTCTTCCCCATCCCTCCTCTCCCCTCCCGTTCCTCACCTTTCCCCGCCCTCACCCCCCCCCCCCCCCCCCCCCCCCCCTTTCCCCTCTTGTTTCTCCCCTTTTCCCGCGCGCCCTCCCGCGCGTCGCACAGGCCCCGCCCCTCTGCTTGAGGCGCCGCATAGGCGGTGGCTGTGCGAAGCCGCCGTCGACCGACTGCAGGCGCGCCGCTTCCCGCCGTCCGGTTCGCTCCTCGACGCGAGCGTCGCGTGGCGCGGCCGTGTGCTTGTCCTGTTCAACGACGCCATCGTGATTTGCAGACCGTACAGGCCACGTGGTGCGCATGGCGGCGTGGGCGGGTCGGCCGTGGTTGGCGGCGGCGGTGGTGGCGGCGGTGGCGGCGGTGGCGGCGGCGGCGGCGGCGGTGGTGGCGGCGGCGGTGGCGGCGGCGGAGGCGGAGGCGGAGGCGACGAGCTTGAGTTCTGCGCGCTTATGCCCCTCGCGGGCTGCGCCCTGCGCCAACTCACTGACGCGGAGGCGGCCGCGGGCGTGGCCGCGTCGGCGGCGCGCGCGCTGGGCCTGGGCTCGCGCGGCGGTGGCGGCAGCGGCGGTGGCGGCGGCGAGCAGCCGCTGGGCGCTGGTGTGATGAGCGGCAGCCATTGCTGCGCTGAAGGCTCTGAGATGGGCGGCGATGGCGGCGATGGCAGCAATGGCGGCGATGGGGGCGATGGCGGCGGCGGGGCGGGCGCACGGCGCGCAGTTTGCGGAGGCGCCGGCCCAGCCGCGGCCACGGCGGCCGCGCACGGCTCCTCCGGCTTCGCGCACGGCGTGGACGGGACAAACGCGGCCGCCGCCGAGCTCGGCCGCGTCGGTGTGAGCGACCTCGAGCTGCGCGCGCGCTGCCTCGTGCTGTGCCACCCGCCGGCTGTGGGGGCCCTGCTCACGTCGGCAGGGCAGCGCTTTGACCTCGAGCTTCAGAGTGCGCGCGCGCACTTGCGCAGCGCAGACGCCCAAGCCGCCATCGCTCGCCCTTTGCCGCCATCGCTCGCCCTTTGCCGCCATCGCTCGCCCTTTGCGGCAGTTTGGCTTCTTGCCAGCCGCGGACGCCTCGCGCGCCCTTTGCCGCCATCGCTCGCCCTTTCGGCAGTTTGGCTTCTTGCCAGCCGTGGACGCCTCGCGCGCCGTGGCGCGGCCCTGGCCACGCGCCAACCAGCTCACGCCCTCTCCGCGCCACCCAGCCCACGCCCACCCCGCCCGACCCAGCTCTCGCCTTCTCCGCCAGACCCAGCTCACGCCCTCCCCGCCCGACCCAGCTCACGCCCTCTCCGCCCGCGCCCAACCGCCCAACCGCCCACCCGCCCACCGCACGCAGTGCCCGCCGGCGCCACGCGCCCGGACCGCGGTCGGCGCGTCATCTTGAGCGGCCTAGACTCGGGCGGGCGGCTCGTTGCCCTTGCGCGACAGCTGCCACCGTCCGCGCGCGCGGCGCTCCGCTTCGGCGACCGGATTGAGGCGCGCGCTGCAGATGCGGACACGGACACAGCTGGCGCGGCTGGCGCGGCTGGCGCGGCGGCCGGCGCGGCGACGGTCGGCACGAGCGATGGCGGCGGGGTGGCCGAAGGCGGCGGCGGCCGGTACGCGGCGCTTTCGCCGTCGGGCGCGCAGCAGCGGCTGCAGCTGCGCGTGCTGCGTGAGCCGCTGATCGCGTGCTTTGCCAACGCGTCCGAGAAGGCCGCGTGGGAGCAGACCATTGGTGAGCGGCTGACCGCCATCGCCGCCGGCGCGGGCGACGGCGGCGGGAAGGGCGGGCACGGGCCGTGGTCGTGCGCGGCGGTGGGCGCGGGCGCGGCGCGCGGGGACGGCGCGGGCGGCGCGCGGCTGGGAGGCGGCGGTGGCGGCAGCGTGGACACGGCGGCCGCTGCTGCAGCCGCAGCGGGTGCAACAGCTTCGGCTGATGCGCTGTACGAGGGCTGGCTTCTCTGGTGGAGGCCGCGAGGTGTGGGCGGGGAGCCTGCCGACGCCATCGCCGTTGGCGGCGACGGCGGCGTCAGCGGTGGCGGTGTGGCCGGGCCGGGCGGCGGCGGCGGCGCGGCCGGGCCGGGCGGCGGCGGCGGCGCGGTCGGGCCGGGCGGCGGCGGCGGCGAATGGCGGCGGGTGTGGGCGCAGGCGCATCCAACGGCGCGGCTCACGCTGTGGGCGTCGGAGGCGGACGCGATCGCCGCGGCCGCCGCCGCGGCGGGCACGGCTGGGCGCGCGCGCGACGACGATCCGGACGATCCGGCCGATCCGGCCGCTGCCGTGGCCGCTGCGGCTGGCGGCGCGTGCAGCGCCGGGCCCACGGCCGCGGCGGGCAACATCGGCGGCCTCGACTCGTCGCCGGCGGGGACGCTCTCGCCTGTACCGCCAAGCCCGCTCAGCGGGCCGGGCTCGGCGCCGCAGGCCGTGGCCAAGGCGCGTGCGAGCGCAGCTCGCACACTCAGCCTGGCCGCGTGGGTGAGCGGCGGCGGCAGCAGCAGTCCGGGCGGCAGCAGCAGTCCGGGCGGCAGCACCGGCTCGCCGCCCGCGTGCGGCGGCGGCGGTGGCGGCGGCGGCGGTGGCGGCGGCGGTGGCGGCGTGTGCGCGCGCGCGGATGCGGCCGTGGCGAGCGCCGGCGGCGCGGGTGGCGTGGGCGGCGCGGGCGGCGTGGGCGGCGGCGACATTGGCGGCGTCCGCGCCGTCCGTGCCCCTGCGCCCACGCCGCTGCGCGAGTTTGAGCTGGGCCGTTGGCGGCAGGTGACGTTGCACCATATGGGTTCAGACGGCAGCCCAGTGCTCGCACTCTGTCTCTACTGCCCGGGTGTCGGCGAGGCGACACTCATGCCGCCAGCGAGCTTGGACGGCGGCGGCGCCGACGCATCCGCCGCCGGTGCGCCCGCGGCGGCCGGCGCGACGCGCGGCGGCCGGCGGCCAACAGTGCAGCGCAACGTCGGGCTCGACGCGTGGATCGCTGCTCTCAAGGAGGCGCGCCGCCGTTCGGAGGATCTCGTGGACGAGGTGGGCAAGATCACCGGCTACGGCGCGCGGCGCGCGGCGGGCGGCTCGGCGCTTGGCGGCGAGCTCGCGCGCTTTGGGTGGCTGCGCGTGCAAGAGGGCTCCATGCGCGAGGGCAACGTGTTTGAGGAATGTGATGCGTGTGCTGGCGGCGGCGGCGGCGGAGGCTGCGGCGGCGGCGGTGGCGCGGGCGGCTGCGCGGTCGTTGGCTCGTCGTCGCCGCTCGCCACCGCGCGGCAGGTGTGGGTGACCGTCTCGCCTGGCGCGCAGCTGCTCATTTTCGAATCGCCCGAGGCGACGCGCCCGCTCAAGGCGCTCTCGCTCGTGGAGTGGGAGGCGTCGATCTGCGGCGAGCGTGGCTTTCTGCTCGTCTGCCGCAGGGCGGGGCCGCGGCTGCTCGGCGCGGGCAGCGGGAGCGGCGCGCCCGCCGCGGGCAGTGCGCGTTCGGTCGCGCGCGCGTGCAGCTGGGAGAGCCTGTGCGGCACGGGTGGCGGCGGCGGCGCGATCACGGGCGGTGGCGGTGCTGGCCTTGGCGCGTGCGCAGGCGGCGGCGCATGCGCGGGCGGTTTCGGCGGTTTCGGCGGTTTCGGCGGCGGTGGGTGCGGCGGCGCGAGCGGCGCGTGCGGCGCACACGGCGGCGCACACGGCGGCGTGCACGGCGGCGTGCACGGCGGCGTGCACGGCCAGGCGCTCCAGCTGCAGGCCGCGTGCGCGGAAGAGCAGGCGGAATGGATCAAGACCATCCTCACACTCGAAGTGAGACCGTATCGCGCGGCGCCGCAGACGGGCGAATTGCCAGCCCTCACGCTCCGCGCGCTCACGCTGCCGCCGACGCCCGCCGGCGGCGCGTCCCTCGGAGCGTCTGTCGGCGAAGTGCTCGGGCTCGCCGTCGTCACCGGCGTGCGGCTCGGCTCACCGGCGTACGTGGCAGGACTGCGCGGCGGCGAGGTGATTGTGACGGTCAACGGCAAGCCGTGCAGCTCTGCAGACCACGCGACGCGCCTGCTACGCGATGCCGCCGCCGCGCAGAAGCCCGCCACGCTCATCCTCTCGTCGGAGCGGGTGCACGCGCCGCTGTTCGTGCAGCAGCCGATGGTCGCACACGTAGCCGCTGCTCATGGTGGCGCTGACGGTGGCGAGCGACACGGCGGCGGTGGTGGTGGCGTCGGTGGAAGTGGCTGCGGTGGCGGCGGTGGCGGTGGCGGCGGCGGTGGCGGCGGCGAGGGCAGTGGCGGCGGCCAAACGGGCGGCGCGGGCGGCGCGAGCGGCAGCGCCGGCAGCGGCGGCACGACGCGCACCTCGCCCAGCCGCGACGACGACGTGCACGACGCGTTGGCCTCCGCATGGCACGCGGACGCCGACGCGCGCCTCGGGGCCGCCGTCCGCGCTCTGCTCGAGCTGCGCAGTGCCGCGCTCGCGCTTGCGGCGCACGCCAAGGCGTGGCGCAACGCCGTCGCCGCGCACGTTGCCGCGCTCGGCGCGCTCGGCCCGCCGCCCGTCGACGCCGGCGCGCGCGCGCGCGCCACCGCCGCGCTCGTCGACATCGGCGCGGCGCGCGTGGACCGTGGCGGTGACGGCGTGGGCGGCGTTGACGGCGTCCCGTCGACCGGCGACGTGAGCGTCGCGGCCGGCGGCGGCGGTGGCGGCGGTGGCGACGGCGGGCCGCTCACACCTCGCGCAGCGATCGGCACGACCGCCATTGCCCCGACCGCCATTGCCCCGACCGCCATTGCCACGACCGCCATTGCTGCGACCGCCATTGCCCCGACCGCCATTGCCCCGACCGCCATTGCTGCATCCTCGAGCCTCGCGGCCCCGTCGCCGCAGGTGCGCGCCGGCGCGCAATCGCGGGCGCCGCTCGCGGCCTCGGCCGCGTCGCTTGCGCCGGCCGAGCACGACGCGCGCGCCGACGTGCAGTCCGCCGCGGTGCGAGCCGCGGTGAACGCGCAGCGGCCGGCCGCGCCCGCGCCCGCCATCGTCGGTGAGTTCGAGCGGCAGCTGCGCGCGCACCGCGCGCACGCGGCGACGCTCGCCGAGGTCGAGCAGCTCCTCCGCGCCGAGGCAGCGCGTGCTTCGCTCGTCGTCGGCCCCGCGGAGCGGCGTGCGCGCGAGCAGCTCGCGAGCGCGAACGTGGGTCGGCTGCACGCGCGCGCGCGCGCGGCGTGGGACGAGGTGGAGGCGGCGGAGCAGGCGATGCACCAGTCGAAGATCGAGTTGGACCTCGCGCCGCCCGAGCTGCTCCTCTCCGAGCCCGCCACCCTCTCCGCGCTCGCCGACGACGTCGTGCGCGCGCGCGAGCGGCTCGCCGCCGCGCGCGCGGGCTACGAGTTGGCGTCGCGCGCGGTGCACGAGTGGGCGCACCGGCTGCGAACGGGCGAGTTTGCAGCGTCGGTGCGCGAGCTCGACGAGGCCGCGCAGCTGACCGCGCTCGCGCTGCGCAGCGCGCACGAGCGCATGGCTGCCGATCCGCTCGCCAGCTGACGCGATGGCGCGCTCTCTCCTCCGCCGCTCACGAGGCGCGCGTGAGCGCGCCTTGAGCGAGCTTGCGGTCGTACATAGAGCATCACTGCAGGCCGACTCTTCCCACGTGCTCATGGACTGTGATGAAGGACAGTGTCAGCTGGCGCACGGCCACTGTGGGTCTATGTTGACGACGACGTCGCCGTTTTGTGGCGCCGGCTCATCGCCGAACGTGCTGCGGCGGAGGCGGAGCGTCCTGATCGCAGCGCCGCGTCGAGAGCTTGCGTGCGCGTCGCGGCGTACGCGTCGTTGTAGATCAGCGCGTCGCGAAACGCCTCGCAGTCCCGCGCGTACACGCGCGTGTCGAGCAGAGCGTGCGCGCGGCAAAGGCGCACGCGCCGGACTCGAAGCGCATGAAGCGCTCGCCCTCCGCGCGCACCGCGCCATTCTCGCTCCCGTCTCAGCCCAGCTGCCGCGAGCACCTTGCGAGGAGGGCGTCGGCCGTGCGCGCGAGCGTCACCGCGCACACATCCCGGCAAGGGTCCGGCCCGTCCGTGCGTGCAACAGACGCGCAACGCTCGGCAGCAAGGAAAGCCGCGAGCGAAGATGGGTGTGCCCGCCTTCTACCGATGGCTCGCGGAGAAGTACCCGAAGACGGTGGTCGACTGCGTGGAGGCCGAGGCGCCACCGCTCGCAGACGGCTCGTCCGACTTTGGCGCGCTCGACTGGCGCGCGCCGTCGCCCAACGGCACCGAGGTCGACAACCTCTACCTCGACATGAACGGCGTCATCCACCCGTGTGCGCGGCCCGAGGTGGGGCCGGCGCCAAGCTCGGAGGAGCACATCTTCCAGAACATCGAGAAGTACATCGACCGCCTCCTCGCCGCCGTTCGCCCTCGCCGCCTCATCTACATGGCCGTCGACGGTCCGGCGCCGCGCGCCAAGATGAACCAACAGCGGAGCCGCCGATTCAAGGCCGCGAAGGACGCGGCCGAGCGCGACGCGGCAGAGGAGCGGCTGCGCGCGGAGTGGCGCGCGCGCGGCCTTGAGCCGCCACCCAAGCGCGACGCCGCCGCCTTCGCCTTCGACTCCAACGTGATCACGCCCGGCACGCAGTTCATGGCGAGGCTCGCGGCCGCGCTCCGCGCGTACGTCGCGCGCCGGCTCGCGTCGCACCCGGCGTGGCGCGGGCTCGCGGTGGTGCTGAGCGACGCGTCGGTGCCGGGCGAGGGCGAGCACAAGATCATGGAGCACATCCGCGCGCAGCGCGCGATGCCCGGCTACGACGCGAACATGTGGCATTGCGTGCACGGCCTCGACGCTGACCTAATCATGCTCGCGCTTGCAACGCACGAGCCGCGCTTTCTCATCCTGCGCGAGGTGGTCTTCAGCGCGAAGGACCGCAAGCGCCAGCTGCGCCAGGACGGCCGCGCTGGCCTCGGCGCCGCAGACGACGACGACGAGACGGACGAGGCCGCCGCGACCGCTGCCGCGCTTCGGCGCGGCGGCAAGCCGCTGCAGGTGCGGCGCGGCCCGAGCTCCCGTCCGTCCGTCCGCGCGCGCGCGCGTGCGCGCCGCGATACGGCGCCGCGCCTCACCCCATGCGCTGCGCCGCCCTTTGCGCGCCGCCGCCGCGCGCCCGGCGGGTTTTGCGCGCGTCCCCTCCCTTCCGCACCATTGCACTGCCACCACCGCACCGCCAACGTCACGGCCACCAGTTCCTGCGCATTCACACGCTGCGCGAGTACCTGGCCGTCGAGTTCGAGCGAATGTCCTTTCGCGGCACGGCCGTGACCTTTGAGCTCGAGCGGCTGATCGACGATTTTGTGTTTTTGTGCTTCTTTGTAGGGAACGACTTTTTGCCGCACATGCCCGCGCTTGAAATTCACGATGGCGCCATCGACACGCTCATGTCGCTGTACAGGGACGGGATGGGCGAGCTTGGAGGGTTCGTCACGGACCGGGGCGAGGTCGACCTCGCGCGCGCCGAGCTCCTCCTGCGCAAGATCGGCGCGTACGAGGAGGAGGTGCTCTCGCGACGGCGCCGGCGCGACGCGGGGCGGCTGCGGATGGTCGGCGAACGCGAGCGCGCGGTCGCGGCGGAGGTGGCGAGCGCGGCGGCGGTCGCGGCGGGCGGCGCGTCGCCGTACGGCTCGCTCTTCCCGCCGCAGACCGCCGACGCGCTCAAGCTGTGGAAGCAGCTCGAGGCCTTTGCCGACGCTCGCGCGTACGACCAGACTTTGAAAATCGAGCCGAACGGCGGCATCCTTCGTGCATGCGCGCATCTTTACTGCCACATGCTCGGGCTGCGCGCGGAGGCGGGGTACGGCGAGCGCGCGCTCGTCGTCAGCGCGCCGTTGCCCACCGACGCGGAGGCCGCCGCCGCCGACGCGGCGGCCGGCGCGGGCGCGGCGCGCGCGGTGGCGGCCTCCGCCGCTGCGCCCGCCGCCGACGGCGGCAACGCGGCCGGCGGCGCGGCGGCGGCGCGGCGCGCGAAGGGCGGCGGCGCCAGCGGCAACGCCGCGCAGCACGGGCAGAGTATGGCGGCTCCGCCGAGCGGGGCGGACGCAGCGGCGCGCGCGTCGCGCTTCGCCGTCGAGCTCAAGCTTCTGCTCGACCGGCGCGACGAGGAGCTGCAGGCGGCGCGCGACGATGTGCGGTACGGCACGCCGGGCTGGCGCGAGCGCTACTACGCGTGCAAGCTGCAGATCGGCGCCGACGAGCCCGCGCGGCTGCGCGAGGTGGTGCAGGCGTACGTGGAAGGCCTGATCTGGGTCTTACGTTACTACTACAAGGGTGTCCAATCATGGGGCTGGTTCTACCCGTACCACTACGCACCGTGTGCATCAGACATGAAGGGGCTGCGCGAGCTCGCGCCGCGTATCCGCTTCGACAAGGGCGCGCCATGGTCGCCGCTCACGCAGCTGATGGCTGTCTTCCCCGCGCGCTCGGGCCACGCGATGCCCGCGCCGTACCGCGCGCTCATGGGCGCGCGCGTCTCAGCCGTTGTCGACTTCTTCCCGTCCGACTTCAAGCAGGACCTCAACGGCAAGAAGTTTGGGTGGCAGGCGATCGCGGTCCTCCCGTTCATCGACGCGCCCCGCCTGCACGCCGCGCTCGAGCCGCTGCGCGCGCAGCTCGGCGTTGAGGAGCGCGCGCGCGACGAGCACGGGCCTGCGCGCGTGTACGCTCGCGCCGACGCGCCGCTCGGCACCGAGCTGCGCGCGCTCGCCGGCGCGGTGGGCGAGCACAGCAAGCACTTTGTCGCGTCGGCCGCCGTCGCGTTTGGCGGCACCGCGCTCAGACCCGCTGAGCTGCACGGCGATGCGGCCGCCTCCGTTGTCGACTGCACGCTCGCGCCGCCGCCTGTCGCCGGCCACGTCTCGCGGCTGCTGCCGACGGTGCAGCTGCCCGCGCGCACGCTGCTCGACGGCGAAGGCCCCGTGCTCTCGCGCGACGCGAAGAATTTGGCCAAGGAGCGCGAGCGGGGCGCCAACGGCGGCGGTTACGGACAGGGCGCGCGCGGTGGTTTTGGCGCGCAGGCGGCGCGCCGCGCGGGCATTGGGCACGCCGATCGCCCCGCCTCGGCCTCGGCGGCGGCGGCGGGCAGCCGCATGGTGTACCACGCCCTCGGCGCGCGTGCCGTCAATGCCGCCACTGGCGCGCGCGCCGGCGCGCCGACGGCACAGGCGGGGGGCGTGCGGCTGTCGAACGCGTACAGTGTGCTCAGCCTCGAATGAGGCTGCGCTGCTGTGAGAGCCAAGCGTGCCGCGGCCGCGCGCACGGCGCGTGGTGAGCGCATGTGGGCGCACAGAGCGAATCGCACATTCGTCAGAGTCCGCCTGGCGCAGCTCTGTGTGTGGAGAAAAGTGGAGAAGATGGGCAGCTTCTCACACCCTTAATTACTGGCTGCGACTGGGGGAGCCCCGATGGCACGTCTTCTCGCCCTGCTGGGCACCGCCTCCGGCGTGAGCGGTTTCGGCTCGCAGATGATGCGCTCGGGCCTGCGCACGTCCGCGATCCGCATGGTGCGCGCGCCGCTTGCCGCGCCCGCCCGCCGCGCCGCCCTTTCGATTGCGCCGCGCGCCGCGCCGCGTCTGACGCTACGCCGGCGGCCGCCACGGCGGCGACGACGCAGGCGGCGGTCGGCGACAAGTTCCCGGCGGTGTCTGTGGACTTTGGCTTCCCGCCCACCAAGGTGGACATGCGCGCACGCCTCGCCGGCAAGAAGACGATCATCGTCGGCCTGCCTGGCGCGTTCACGCCGACGTGATCGTCGACGCAGGTCCCCGGGTATCTTGCCAAGCAGGCGGAGCTGAAGGCAAAGGGGGTGGACGAGGTGCTGGTGTACTGCGTGAACGACGGCGCGGTGATGAAGGCGTGGGCGGCGGACCAGGGCGTCGAGGGCTCGATGATCACCTTCCTCGCCGACACGCGCTGCGAGCTGACCGAGGCGCTCAAGCTCGTGCTCGACCACCCGGGCCCGATGTCGGTGCTGGGCAACGCGCGCTGCAAGCGCTTCGCGCTGTACGCGGTCGACGGCGTGATCAAGGTGCTCAACGTGAGCGAGGCCCCCGATGACCCCGCCGGCGACACCGACCCGTCCAAGTCCCTCGTCGAGAACATGCTGAACAGCATCTAAACTCGCGCGACGCGAGATGACGCCGGCGGTCCCAGCGGGCGGACCGACGGCGCGTCGCGCGGCGGCGAGCGCCGCGAGGTCGCACCGCGCCCCTCTCCACACATGACGCCCGCCCATTCAAAGCCTCTTCAAACGGGCACATGGGCAGGCCGAGGCCGGGCAAGCCGCCCGCCGCCGTGCATACCCGGCGGCGGCGAGGCGGACGCCGAGGACGAGGGGCGCGGTGCACTTGCGGCGCGGCCGCGCGCGCGGCGCGCCGGACGACGCCCGCCGCCGCCAGCCCGCGCACTCCGGCGCGGCGCGAGCACGCGCCGGAGCTGCTGGTGCCGGTGGCGTCGGACACAAATTGAGGTCGCGACCAGTGGACCCCGGCTTTTTAGAAAAATCCGTTTTTACAAAAGCTCGCAAGGAATGGGGGACTGAAGACATCCGCCCGCGATGAGCCCGCGCGGGTGCGAGCCGGCACTCTGCCTCTCGGCGTGCGGCGTGTGCGACGCGGGCACGCCAATTGCGTGCTGCCCCGAGCGCACGTGGCAGTGGCCCGAGTGCTCCGTTTACCGCACGTGGCTGCTGATGATCACGGCGCCGTCGGTCGCGTTCTTCGTGCTCGTCTGCCCAGACCTCTCGCGCCGGCTCTCGCCGCTCGTCCTCGGCTTTGGCGTGGTGGGCTACGTGGTCGCCTCGCTGCTGCTCCTCGCCACCGCCTTTCGCGACCCTGGCTCAATCCAGCCGCCGCAGGCGAACAAGAGCGCGAGTGCGCGCGCGTGCGCGCGCGCACGCGACACGTGGCGTCGCGCGCGCCGACCGCGCACCGCCGGGCGTATCGCGCGCCGGTCGCGCCGTTTTTCGCGCGCCGTAGCTGCGCGCTATTACATCCGCGAGGTCCTCGTGCGCGGGCACACGCTCGAGCTCAAGTTTTGCGTCACGTGCAACCTCTACCGGCCACTGCGCGCGAGTCACTGCCGCGAGTGCAACCGCTGCGTGCTCAAATGGGACCACCACTGTGCGCGCCACGTGCGCGTGCCGTGCTGCGCGCCACCGCACGCCCGCGCCTTGCCGGCCGGCGCGCGTGCAGCCGGCGCCGAGCCGCACCGCGCCGCGCCGCGCCGCGTCGTGCCACACGCCCCCATCCCCTCGGCTTGCGCGCGCGCCGCGCGCTGCGCGCCGCGCAGGCCCGTGGGTGGGCAACTGCATCGGGCTGCGCAATTACCCGCTCTTCCTCGGCTTCATCGCTGCCGCGTCGCTCTTCACCGCGTACGTTTGCGCCTTTAGCGTTGTCGAGCTCGCGCTGCTCGCGCGCATGGCGCAGCGCGCGGCCGGCGGCGCACCCGGTGGCGCGCACGCGCCTGCCAAGCAGCCGTACGCGCTGCGCACGGACACGGCGCTCGGCGCCTTCTTCGAGGCGGTGACGCAGTGCCCCACCGCGCTCGTGCTCGCCATCTACACGGCGATCGTCGTCGCGCTCCTTGCTATGCTCGGCGCGTACCACGTCTACTTGGTCTCCGTGAACGAGACGACCAACGAGAACGTCAAGGACGCCTTCTACGAGGGCAACCCGTTCTCAGAGTCGTGCGCGCGCAACTGGGGCAAGGTCTTCTGCGCGCTCAGCGAGGTGCAGGGCACCGAGCTCGGACGGGACGCCGCCGCCGCCGAGGGCGCCGATGCGCGCGCGTGCGGCGTGGCGGCCGAGGCGGCCGACACCCCGGCGGGGCCGCGCGCCGGCGGCGAAGGAAGCGACCAGCCGCTCCCGCCCGTCGCGGAGCTGGACGTGGAGGTGAGCGCGCGGCAGAAGCGCTATCAGGCCACGCTGCGCCGGCTGAGCGTCACCGAGGTCGAGCTCGGCGCTGTCGGCCGAGGCGCGCGCGCGGGCGCACCCGGCGTGGACGGCGACGACGCTTGCGCGGCGCGCGCGCTCTCGGCGCGCGCGTCGTCCGAGGGCGTCGGCGCGTTCGGTGGCGCGGCCGCCGCACCGCCGAGCGACGGCGGCGAGTCGGACACGTCCGCGTCGCACGCGGGCGCGTCGAGGCCGCTGCTCGACGCCGTGCGCCAGCCGTCGCCGATGGGCAAGCCGCGTGGCGCGCCCGTGCGCGCGTTGAGCGCGCGCCGGCCGGCGCGGCGGTCGGAGGAGCCGACGAGCGGCACGCGCGCCGCGCCGCGCAGCGCCGACGCGTCGGACGACGACGGCGACGGAAGGACGGCTGGCGGCACGGGCCGACGAGCAGGCGGTGCCGCCGGCGCGGCGTTGGCGCTGAGGCTCCCCCCCCTTGGCCGCGAACAGTACGCCGAGCTTGCAAGCTGAGGGGCGCCGCGCGGCTGTGCGCGGGCCACTCGCCGCGCGCCGTACGCGCCTGGTTGTATCTCGTGCGCGTGGGCGCCTGGATGTCGATGACACGACACCGACTCAGCCGGCGCTCTGCGAGCCCCGCCGTCGCGCGAGCCGGACAAACCAGCCCACGTTCAGCACGTAGGCGAGCGTGGCGAAGCTCGCGTGCGTGCGCACAACCGCGCGCGGCAGCTCGGCGCGGTTTCGCGCGATCAGCCGGCCGCAGATTGGGAAATTGACGAGGCGGAAGACGACGAACGTTGCGAGGAGCGCGCGCCGATTCTGACAGTCGAGCCAACGGAGCAGCGCGCCGTCAAGGCGCGCGCGCCGGCGCAGGCGCGGTAAGAGGCGCGAGAGGCGCAAGAAGATGGTCGACAGCTCCGCCGTGTACGCGAGGCCGAGATAGGCCGACATGATGCGCCGCTGCCGGCCTGCGCTGAGCAGCACAGGCGCATTCGCCGCGGTCTGCACTGCATGGTGCGCAAGCCGGCCGAGCCAGAGGTGCGGCGCGCGCCCGCGCGCGCGCTGCACGGCGATCCAGATCACGTCGCACCAAAAGTAGGCGAGCGACGTCGCGAAGAGGTCGTGCGCGCTGTGCACCATCCGCTCGGGCAGGAGCACGTCGTTGCGCCGCGACGGCTGAAGCGTGCTTGCGAGGCGAAGCGACTCGCAGCTCGCCCAGACGGAGTGCACGAGGTCGACGAGGTCTTCGCCCGCGTCCGTGCCGACCGCCGCGGCGATCGTCACGAACGCCGCCGCCCAGCTAGCCATGTCGCGTAGCAGCCGGAGCAGCAGCGCGCGCGCCGCGCCGCGCCGCGCGCCGTCGGGCGCGCCGTCGGGCGCGCCCGCGCGTGGCGCGGCACGCGCGGCACACGGCGCGCCGCCGGTGCGCCTCAACGCGTCGTCACGCGCCGCGCGCACCGACGTCTCGGGCGCCTTGAACGGCGGCGACAATGGGCTGAGCGCACGTAGTCGCGCCGTCGCGGACGCGTGTGCAGGTGCGTGCATCGCACCGCGGTCCGCGGCCGGCTTTGATGATGGAAACGAGTTCACGAAGGGGTTCGAGTGACTGTGACTGACCATGACCGTGACAGCCAGTGTCAGCGAGCGCACGCGCCTGCCATTCCGACACCCAGATTGGCCGAAGTTGCCTTCAGTGGGGCCAGCGCACGCGGCGACGGATGCGCACAAACCACAGCAGCGCGGCGATCATCTCGCGCAGATCGCCCACGGGCCACGAGCCCACGACGTTGCTGTCGATCTCGCGGGCAGCCGCCTCACAGCCATTTAAATTTTGAGTTTTGACGGGTCCGCTCCACTCACAGGTCCTACGCAGCCAGCCGTCCTAAAAATTTTCTAGCCGATCTGGGCGTGCGCCGGATGGCGCTCGCGTCGTCCGAATCCGACGCCGTTCCGGCCGACCTCGATTCCGCGTCCGCGGCAGCGCCGAGCAAGCGCAAGCGCATGCGCGCACTGCCCGCCGAACCGTCCGACGTGCTCACCGCGCGCGCTGATGCCGGTGGCAGTTCCGGCGTCTCGCGCTCCGGCCTTCGCCAGGGCCCACTCGCCACGGCGGCGGACTACGCCGCCGTCGATCTAGCGGCCGTGCGCGCGTGGGCATCCAAGCTCGCGCAACTCGCGCGTTCGCCGACCAAGCTCAGCTCGCAGGCATGCCGCGACATTGTCGTCGAGGCCGTCCCGAGCGCGCCATTGAACGCGCTCGCCGAGGACGACGGTCGCGCTCGCGACGTCCGCGGCAGCGACGCCGAGGACGGCACGAGTAACCGTGTTGGCGCGCCCCCCGTCGGCGCGACTTTGAGCGCCGCCATTGGCCAGCCCTCACCCGCAGGCGATGCGCGCGCCGCGTCGGTGCCCCTACGCGCAGCCTCTTCGCCCTCTCGCGCGGGCGACAAGCGTTACCGGACTGGTGGCCGCGTGTCCGAACTGCGCGATCCGCGCTCGGATATGGCATGCGCGCCCGTCGATGCGATGCCATACACGGTGGCATTTGCAGAGGTGTTTGCATGCTCGACCGGTGCAAGCGCGCGCCTCACTCTGCTCAACATTCTCTACCTCCTCGTCACGGCAAGCCGCGCGGCGGTAGTGGCGGGAGGGCGCCGCGCAATGTGTGGGCGGGGGCTGGTTGCAGGCCATGGCTGGTGGTGACGGTGCACACCTTGGCTGGTGGTGACGGCGCCGCACAATGTGTGAACGGGGGGGGGGGGGGGGGGGGGGGGGGGGAAGGGGGGGGGGGGGGGGGGCGGGAGGGAGAGAGAGATGCACGCATGGTCGAGTCAGAGAGTGCATGCAGTGTCATCGCGCCACCGTGGCGTCCAACCCAGCACGCAGCGCGCTGAGCTGATCGCGCCCTCCGCGCGCGCGCCGCCCACGCACGGTGCGCGAGCAGCACGAGAGGCGCACGCCCAAGGCCGGCGCGCACGCGACCTCGCTGCACACGCGGCGCGCGTGGCGTGCGGTTGCTGAGCGTCACGCCTTCTCGCTCTCGCTGCTGTGCGCGCAATCTGCGGCAGCTGAGCTGCCGAGTCCGGCCGACGCAGCACGCGCGGAGCGACTTGCCAGCGCGAACCTCGCCGCGCCGCGCGGCGATTCGATGGCGGCAGCGCGCGCGTCAGCGCAGCGCGCGCACGAGCATCAGTGCGATGAGGCGCACACGCTGCACGCGCGAGAGCGGCGCGAGCTTGCGGAGCAGGACCGGCACGAGCTTGCGGAAAAGGAGCTCGAGGTCGCGCGGAACATCTGGCGAGCGCTGCACGACAAGGGGGCGATCTCGGCGCACGTCGCCATCGCCGCCACGCGCGCGCTCGCACGGCCGCGCGGGTGCGACGATGGCGCGGCCGGTGCGGATGCGCCGCCGAGCTGCGGCGTGTGCTGCGTGACGGGCGCGCCCGCCGCGCGGCGCTTCCGCCGGCTGAGCACACTGCCGCCTGAAGTGGAGGGCGGCTGGCTCGCCGGCTGCAACGCGAGCTGGGAAACCGCCCAGTTGCTGCCGGACGCCCAGGTGCAGCCGGGCGGTGCTGCGCCGCTCAAAGCGGAAGGCGCCGAGCTGTGCGCCGAGTGCTGCGTGGCGGTGTACGGCTGGCAGTGGCACACTGTGATGGTGGCCGTTCAGCCGGCCGTCGAGCAGCGCCCACGCGCGGCACCGGCCGCACCCGCTGTCGCGCTCGAGGGCGAGAAGACCATGCAGAGCGCGTCGCTGGCGGCAATGCTCCCCGCGCCACTGCCTGCGCCGCTGCCAACAACGCTGCCAGCGATGCTGCCTGCAATGCTACCTGAGATGCAGCCTGCAATGCTGCCCACGATGCTACCCACAACGCTACCTGAGATGCTGCCTGCGATGCAGCGCGCGCCGCGTGAGCCGCTGTTGGCCACCGACGCCGAGCGAGCAGCGCACGAGCAGCAGCGCGCTCTCGAGCGTGCGCACTGCGCCGCGCATCCGCTTGACAAGTCGCCGCTCGCCTCGGAGCGGTGGCGGTTGTTTCCGCGCGCGCCTCCGCCCGCGCACGAGGCCACGCAGCCGCCCACTGAGCCGCAGGCCGAGTCAGCGCTGGATGCGCACACGGGAACGGCGCTCACGTGGCTGCGGCAGACGAGTTTGAAGCGCGGAGCGCCCCGCACGCACAGCGCACCGCCGCCCCTGCGGCTGGACGCAGTCGCACAGCAGCTCGCGCCGCTTGACACCGACGGTTGGTCCTTGCCACCTGGTTGCATGCTCAGGCCGCACGAGCCCAGACCTTCTCCGACTGGCGCGCTTGGCATGGCGGCGTCGGTGCTGCACGGCGCGGATGCGCCCGCCTGCGTGTCGCCCGCGTACGGCGTGGAGCGCAGCGCGACGCCGAGCTGCTGCAGCGGCGAAGGCATCGCGGACGGGGGCGGCTGCGCAGGCGGGCGCGCGCAGGCGGCGTTCAGTGCGGCGGGCGCGCAGCGAGCATGCGATCTGCACGCCACTGCGCTGCTGCCTGCCGCCAACTGCGTGGCCGACACTGTCTGGCAGTCGGACATCGAGTCGGCGAGCAGGCATGCGGGTTGCGCGCACGACTTTGGCGTGGGCGAGTCATCTGAGGCGCGAGACGGATCGCCGCGCGTCGCCTCAGCGCCCATCGCTCACGGCGACGACGACGCGCTCGGGCAGCGGCAACGGCTCGCGCCGCGGCCTGCGACAGCGCAGCCATCGCTGGTGGCGATGCACGGTGGCGCGCCGTCCGCTTGCGCGCCAGCGTCGCTCGCGGCGCACAGCGGCGCCAGGGAGGGGCGCGACGATGGTGCCGCGCACCTGCCGCGCATGGTGGCGCCGACCAATCCGCGCATGTGCAAAGTGAACATGGTGATCTGGTTGGATGTACGATTTGCATCGCTCGCGCTCCGAGGCGAGCACATGGCGCGGCTGCAGCAGGTCGCAGCTGCGCATGGCTGCATCGTGGAAGGAGGGCTTGGCGCCGTCTGCTCACCGCACAGCCCCAAGTACGAGCCCGTGCCGCACCTCGACGAGGCCGTGCGCATCGTGCGCGCGGCGCACTTGGCCGGCTGCAAGCTGAAAAGTGCGTACTGCGCCATCCGCCGCGACTCGCCGGTCCTGCTGCCGCTCGCACGCACCGACCAAGGCGTACTCGCGGAGATGAGTGCGGCTGCGTGGAAGGTGCAGAAGTACCTTGGGGCCCTCTTCTCGAGCGCCCGCACTTTGGATGACGGCAGCGTGCGCGACGCGCAGCTCGAGGCGGGCGCGTCGCGCGACGCGTTTGAGGTCGGCGGCACTGCAGAGCCGCGTCAACCGCCTGGTGTGGCGCGTCGATCGCTGCCCGGCCCCAGCCTGTCGCGCGGCTTCTGCCCGCCATGCGACCGCAGCACGCCGCGCGGCCGCAGCCGCAGCCCGACGCGCGGCCGCCCAACGGGCGACACCAGTCTGCACTATGAGCGCGGCCGCCGCCGCAGCCGCAGCCGCAGCAACGGCAGACGCGGGTGCAGCCGCGATCGCAGTCGCGGCAGCAGCCGCAGCTCGTCGCGCATGCGCGCGCGTGACTTTCCGGCGCGCCGCTACAGCCCCCGGCGAGACAGCAGGTCGCCACAGCATCCCGCCCGGCAGGATGCTCGCACGCCCGAGGCGCTACGGCGCACCGACCGCGCGCTCGGCTACGAATCTTCCTCCGCTGCAGGTTTGCACGGATCGTCAGTTGCAGACCTT
The DNA here is from genome assembly GCA_019448385.1 of Diacronema lutheri. NCBI lineage: Eukaryota > Haptophyta > Pavlovophyceae > Pavlovales > Pavlovaceae > Diacronema > Diacronema lutheri. Next base: position 316,371 of record JAGTXO010000032.1, read on the forward strand.
CCTCCGATGCGCCCGCCGCTGATGCCGCGTCGGCTGCCGGTCTTTCCGCAGCGGCAGATTCTGCTCGACCCTCGCTTCGCAGCCGTCGCACTCGTGCCGCCCGACCTCGACAGGCTCGTGCTCGTGCTGCGTGCTGTTGACTGCGGCATACTCAATGTGGGGACCAAGATGCTCGGTCCCGGGGCGGCGCACCATGTGCTCGACCTCGCCGGCGCACAGCGGGCGATGCGCGCACAGCTGAAGACGACGGGCACGTTTGGCATGGCCTTTCTCGAGGTGAGCCTGCTCTACAGGGGCAGGCAGCCGTTGAGCGTGAAGCAGCTGAACTTGCTCAAGCACGAGCGCGGCGACCTGCACGTCGAGCGCAAAGTTGATATTGGCGCCGAGGCGGCGTTTCGGCACCTTTGGCGGCTCTTCAAGGACCTGCCCGTCGAGCAGATGCGCGACGAGTGGGTGCGTACATCCCCGCCGTCGCTCGCAACGCGGCCGCGCGCGTAGGCTGGGTGCAGTGTTGGACCCACGGGGCACGACACGCGTGCGCAGCCTGTCTTCCGCGGGACGGGCAGTCTCGCGCCGCTCTCGCCAGTCGAGCGGCAACACCAGTCGAGCGGCACGGTCCTTCGAAGGACACGAGTGAGTGCGCACAATGGCCTCCCATGCTCCCCGTGCTAAGCCCGCCACGCGACGCGAGGCTTCACGTCACCACCACGCGCACGTCGCGCTGCTGGTCGAAGCCGATGTAGCAGTCGGAGACGAGGTAGACGGTGAACACGTACTCGCCCGGCTCGGCGGGCGCGACGAGTCGCAGCTCGACCCTCGTCGCGCGGCCGACCGACACGCGCTTGAGCGCGAGCAGCTCGTCGCCGTCTGCGCAGACGAGCCACCAACCCTCGCCCTTTGGCTTTGGGAAGCGTGGCGCGTACACTTTGCGCTCGGGGGGCCGGTTCACGCGCGCGAGCTCGACGGCGAGCGTGCCCTCCGCATCAGCAGCGAGGTGCAGCTCAGCCCCCGGCTCGTCAGCCTGCGCACTGCGCGCGCCGCCGTGGCTGCCATTGCCCCCGGCCGATGACCGCAGGCGCGGCAACAGCGGCGTCACGTCGACGAGGGGGAACGAGCGGATGGCGCGAAGCACGTCGCGCCGCTCGCGCTCAGGCACGTGCGGCGCGAGGAGGGCATGCAGCTCGGCGTCGCTCATCTCGGCGACGTGCGCGAGGAACGCGCACCGGCCGCCGCCCTTGGCGCCGATCGCCGCGGCCGCGTCGTGCGACATGTGCGGCAGCGTCTCGAGTTGCGCGCTGCCCGGCCACGCGGCCTGACAGACGGCCTGACAGAGCGACATGGCGCCAAGCGCGTTGGGCAGCGAGCCCGCGTCGGCGGCGATGTCGACCATCGCTTGCAGCACGCGCAGCGCCTGGTCGAGCACGCCCTTCGTGTCGGTCACGTAGTCTGTGATTGGGAGGGGCAGACGGGAGAAATGCGCCTGCAGCAGCAAGTGAGCCTTGACGTGCGGCGCGTCGAGCGAGGCCGAGTCGACGGGCAGCGGGCACTCGAGCGCGAGCGCGCCGTTCAGCTCGTCCTCGTTGTGCCGCACGGGCAGCTCGGCAAACTCGGCGGCATCGCACAGCACGGCGAGCAGGCTCGGCACGTCGTGCCGCGCGGGCGCGTTCCACCCGTCTGCGTCTTCGCCGCGCCGCGCGCCAAGCTGCGCGTGGAATCGCGCGACGGTCGAGTGCTGCAGATAGTAGAGCGACGCGACTTGGCCGAGGGGCAGCGGCTCGACGCCCAGCCCGTCGGGCGCGAGCGCGACGCAGCCCGCCGCCTCGAGGTCCGTAAGTACCGACTCGACGAGTCCGGACAAGAAATCGGACACGCACGGCACGCTGCCGTCGTCGAGTCGGTAGTAGGCCGGGTTGTGCCGCAGCCGGCGGTAGAGGAAAGTCCACGTCAGCCAGTCGACCGCATCCTGCTTGGAGCGGATCGCCCCGCCCGCCACCTCCGCATTCACGTGGTCGTGCAGCCGCGTGTGCAATTGCGACTCGACGGGGAACGGCTCGTACCTGCCCGGGGGGGGGGGGGGGGGGGGGGGGGGGGGGGGGATGGAGGGTCGCAGCGCGTGCGCTCAGTGTCTGCGAGCTGAGTGTGCGGGAGGGGGGGGGTGTGAAGCTCAGTGTCTGCGAGCTGAGTGTACGCTCGCGCACAACGGCGTGGACACGCCGTGCACGCACGCGCGCGACGGGACGGGAGGGGAGGAAGCGGAGCGTGGCGTGCGCAGCGCCCGTGGGTTTGGTGCGCGCTGGCACGTGCGCACAGGAACTTTCGGTAAAACTGCTTCTTCGGCTCGTGCACGAGAATGACTGCGACGCCGCGGTCGTCGTATTGCGGCCTGCCGGCCCTGCCCATCATCTGGAGCACGTCGGTGATCGGGAAGTCGACGTACCGCTTCTCCTTGCCGTCGTAGTACTCTGTGCCTTTAACCACGACGAGGTGAGCGGGGAAGTTGACACCCCACGCGAGCGTCGACGTCGAGACGAGGACAAGAATCTTGCCGCGCACGAAGAGCTCCTCGCATAGCGTGCGGTCAATCTCGCACAGGCCAGCATGGTGAATGCCAATACCAAAGGCGAGCGTGTGTCGCAGCGCGTGGTCGCGCACGCGCGCGAGCGCCTCGTGCAGCTCGTCATGACGCATGTTGACAAACTGGCCTGCGCGCGGCAGCAGCGACCGCCGGTTTGCGCGCGTCGACGCGAGGCGCGGAGGTGCGCGCGCGCGCACGTGCGTCAAGGTCAGCTCAACTTGGGGCACGACGAGCTGGCCACTTTTGTAGGCATGCCGCACCGGCCCGACCCGACGCGTGGCTGGGCAGGTGCGCCACGCCACGGGCCGCACCGCGCGCCGCGCCGCGCCGCGCGCCGCGCCGTGCCGCACCCGCGCGGTCGTCCGCGGAGGTGTAGGAGATGAGGTCGAGGGCGGTGAGGCGCGTCTGTCTGCGACTTGAGACGAAGACGAGCGTCGGCTTGTCGGGCGCGTGTTGGATGATTGCCCGGTAGGCGGGCCTGTTCATAGCGGCCATGCGTGGGCAGTAATGCTTGCCCGCGTGCCCAGAGATGTGCACCTCAAGGGGCACGGGGCGGACGGATGGCTTGAAATTGAAGAGGCCACGCTCGCCCACGCCCAGCCAGTCCGCAAGGTCGTGCGCGTTCGCGAGCGACGAGGTGAGCGCGACAAAGCGAACGGCAGCGTCTGCACTCGCCGCCTGCGCGGCGATGTAGCGCACGCGCGCGACGATCACCTCGAGGACGGGCCCGCGCTCGTCGCCGAGGAGGTGCACCTCGTCGAGGATGAGCAGCCCGACCTGGCGCACGTACCTGCACCGAAGCGGCAAAGCGGGCGGGCGGGCGGGCGGATGGGCGGGCGGGCGGGCGGGCGAGCGAGCGAGAGCGTGGGTCGAGGCAGGGCGTGAGCGGGCTCTGCGCCTTGCGCGATGCCGGCACGGTTACGCGGGCAGGCAAGCGCGCCAACCCGTACGCGGGCAGGCAAGCGCGCCAACCCGTACGCGGGCAGGCAAGCGCGCCAACCCGTACGCGCTCGCGCGCGCAGGACGCTGCATGCGGCGGCGCTCGTGTCCGCGCGCATACCCGCGCGTCTGCCAGCCGCGCGAGACGGAGTCCCACTTCTCCGGCGTCGTGCACAGCACGTCCGCGTTGCGCAGTGCGGCCATGTCGGGTGCGACGTCACCGGTGAGCTCGACGAGGTTGAGGCCCAGGCAGCCGACGAGCTTGCGCCCCCAGTCCGCCATGCGCTCGCGCACGAGCGCCTTGAGCGGCGCGACGTACACCGCCTTCTTTCCCGGGTGCGCTGCAAGGAGGCGCAGGACGGCCAGCTCGGCGGTCACCGTCTTGCCCGAGCCGGTCGGCGCACCGACGAGAATGTTCTCGTCCGTGTGATAGCTGCGGGCGGCGTGTGATCGGGGCGGCGGCGGGAAGGGGGGGGGGGGGGGGGGCAGCAGTCGAGGCGTGGGCGCACGACGGGATGGCGGCGGCGGCGGCGCGGCGAGACGGCGGCGGCGGCGTCGCGCATGCGTGACGCTGTGGGCTCGTGCGCGCGCGCGGCGCGAGCACACGTCGCGTGGAAGATCTGGGTTTGCACCGGGTTGAAGTGATCGAAGCGGAAGAGCCGCTCGAAACGCTCGTTGCCCAGCGCGGCGCGCGGCAGCGGCCGGAGAGGCAGCAGCGGCGTGTGCGTCGGACCCGCGGCGGGGAGCGCGAGGCTGTGCAGCGGGAGGGAGAGGACGCTCTCGGCGCCGAGCCACGTCTCGGACACGACGCGCACGAGGTACTGCGCGGGGAGCGGCTCGAAGAGGGGGATGGTGAAGGCGAGTACGTGCGGCTCGGCCGCCTTGGCCCTGTGCAGCACGAAGCGCTCCTTGTGGTACACGTGCTCATCGTCAAAATCCTCCACCCACACGTACCTGCACACTCGTGCGCAGCCCAGTGTCACAGCCCAGTGTCCCATTCGAGTGTCGCAGCCCAGTGTCGCAGCCCAGTGACCCAGACGAGTGTCGCAGCCCAGTGTCACAGCCCAGTGTCCCAGTCGAGTGTCGCAGCCCAGTGTCGCACGGCGCGCGCGAGCGGCGGCGGGGCGTGAGCGCGAGCTGCTGTACGAGAGGGTGGGCGAGGGTGAAGGTCACGTCCACGCGCGCCGGCAGCGCAACGTGCACGCGCGCACACCACGGCTGCACCGCGCCATGGCTTCGCTCTGCCCAGTCAAAGTCCGCAGTCAACGTGAGCTCGACCCGCAGCACCGTGCGCGTGATCGGCCGCGCGACCAACTCGACGTGCATCGCGGGCAGCCTGCGCGCCGCCGCGCGCACTGCGCTGCCAAGCCGCGGCTGTGAGACGAGCGAGCCCGCCTCCGCATCGTTCATGTCGAGGAGCGATTCGCGCGTCGCCCGGCGCGTCTCGAGCCGCGCGAGGACCTCCTCCGGCAAGCCGCCCACCTGGCGCGCGGCGGGAAAGCGCGCGTGCGCCGACGGGCGCACGCCGCGCGCGAGGCGGCCGGCTCAGGGGGGGGGGGGGGGGGCGGAGCACGCGGGAAAGGGCGGAGCACGCGGGAAAGGGTGGAGCACGCGGGAAAGGGCGGAGCACGCGGGAAAGGGCGGAGCACGCGGGAAAGGGTGGAGCACGCGGGAAAGGGCGAAGCACGCGGGAAAGGGCGGAGCACGCGGGAAAGGGCGGAGCACGCGGGAAAGGGTGGAGCACGCGGGAAAGGGCGGAGCACGCGGGAAAGGGCGGAGCACGCGGGAAAGAGTGGAGCACGCGGGAAAGGGCGAAGCACGCGGGAAAGGGCGGAGCACGCGGGAAAGGGCGGAGCACGCGGGAAAGGGCGGAGCACGCGGGAAAGGGCGGAGCACGCGGGAAAGGGCGGAGCACGCGGGAAAGGGCGGAGCACGCGGGAAAGGGCGGAGCACGCGGGAAAGGGCGGAGCAAAGGGCGGAGCACGCGGGAGCGCGCGCCTGGCGGAGCGGCGAGGCGGTCGCCCACAGGCGCCACTCGAGCATCTTTGCGAGTGTGAGCGCACGCAGCGCAAGGCCGATCCACCCCTTGGAGAGCGCAATCTCGAAGAAGCCGCGCGCGATCCTGCCTGCTGACTGTGCGACAAAGTTTGAGTCGGAGATGAGTGACGAGGCCTTGAGCTGCACTCCTGAGATGTACGTCTGTATGAGCACGCACACCTTGCCGCCCGCGCCGTCCAGCCCGCCGCGCACCTTGAGCGGGCACGCGCAGAGCAATTCGCCAAGCTCGTCGGATTCCTCTTCGCGCAGCTTGACATTTTCAAACTCGGCGGAGCATGCGAGAGCGCCGAGCAGCTCCGCGTCCGTTGCGAGCGGAGTCAGCCGACGCTCGGACGCGTCGCCCGGGCGCACGGCGGGCGTGGCGCCGGCACCGCCGCCGGCCGCGCTCGCCGCCGCCGCCGCCGCCGACGGCGTGGGCCCCACCGCCGAGTCGTCGAAGAGCTGCACCGTGCCCAGGCCGAGGTAGAAATGCGACGCGATTCGCCCGAGCTCCGTCGGATCGAGAGCGCCCGTCGCCGGGTTGAAACGCACCATGCGACAGCCATCAAGGCGGCGCGCACACGTGCGCAGCAGCGATAGCCGCCATGCAAAGAGGTCGGGGTCTCGCTCACGGAAGGACGGGTCGATGCCGTATCTGCACGGCGAGGGAGCGCGTGGCGCGCGGCGCGGGGCTCGCGCGCGTCGGTGCCGCACGCGCACGGCGAAGGGGCGGCGCGGCGGGGCGCGGCGCGCACGCGGCGCGCACGCGAGCGGGTTGCGCATGGCGCGGATGTAGAGGTACGAGTAGGAGAGCCACGCGGCGCCCTCGGCGAGGGACGAGACGGTGCCGAGGCACACCTCCGCGTTGAGGTGGTCGGCGAGGTGGGCGGCGAGCGCGGACTCGACGGGCAGCTGCGCGTTGAGCAGCTGCGGTGGGTCCGGGCGCGGTGGGTCCGGGCGCGGTGGGTCCGGGCGCGGTGGGTCCGGGCGCGGTGGGTCGGAGCGGCAGGTCGGGGCGGCGGTGGTGAGAAGATGGTTATGGGCGAGGTGGAGGTGGGCAAGGCGGCGCGCGCGCGCAGCAGCAGCGGTGCGGCGCGTGCGCTGAGCGCATCGCCGCGCGCGCGTGAGAGCGTGGCTCGCGCCGAGCAAGCGGCCCGCGCCTTGCCGCAGCGGCCAGCATGGAGCAAAGGCCCAAGCCTTGCCGCAGCGGCCAGCACGGGGCAAAGGCCCTTGCCTTGCCACAGCGGCCAGCACGGGACAAAGGCGGGCGGCGCGCGGTGGCGCACGCGGCGGCTTGCCTGCAGGTAGTGTGCAAGTTTGTCGTGGGTCGTGATGATGACGCCCTCGCCCGACGTGTCGAACTGCGGCCGGCCCGCGCGGCCAAAGATCTGCATCACGTCGAGGGGCGAGAGCTCGACGTGCGCGCCCTTGGCCGGGTCGTAGATCTGCGTCCCCTTGATGATCACCGTGTGCGCGGGCATGTTGACGCCCCACGCGAGTGTTGAGGTGCAGACGAGCACCTGGCGGCAAAAGGCGGGAAGGCGGAGGAAAAGGAGGTGGGCGGGAAGGCGGAGAAGGGTGGTGATTTGGGAGGGGGGGTGTTAGGTGGTAAGATCGGGGAGGGGTGGGCTCGTCGGCAGCGCAGCGGCGGGGGCGAGCGCCAGACAGGGAGCGGCGGTCGGAAGCGCCCGCGTGCAGGCGCAGCCGACGCCTCAGAGCGCCGCGCCGCTCGTCGTCGCGCCGCGCTGGCCCATCCGCGCAGCTGCAGCGCGCGCGCTTGCCTTGAGCAGCCCGTCGGCGAAAAGGCGCTCGGCGAGGGATCGCTCAGGCCTGAGCATGCCGGCGTGGTGCACACCGAGTCCGGCGGCGAAGAGCTCGCGAAGATCGGCTGAGCGGCTCTTGCCAACGTCGCGCACGGCCTGGGCGTAGCGCGGATGATCTGCCGACGGTGCGAGCGTGAGGGCATCGCCACGCGCGCGCGCGAGGTCCCGGAGGGCACGCGCGGTGCGGACGGTGTCGTTACGCGCGTGCACGAAGACCTGCGACGGGTGGCAGGAGCGTCGCACGGTGCGACGGCGAGCGGGAAAGTCGGCGCGTTTCAAAAAGCGGCGCGGTGACCGCCTTGCGCATCCGCTGCTCGCACGCGTGGCCCTTTCCGCCTTTGTAACGGACGCGCGCGCTTTTAAAAGTCGCGCACCATAGCCTGCTTGCCCGCCTCTGCCGCATGCAACGCCTTCTCGTAGGCAATTGTGAGCATGCACTGCACCCGTTTCATCGGGTTGGCCACCTTCACGCCCACGTACCTGCCACGGAAGGGAAGGAGGGGGGGGGGGGGGGGGGGGGGAAGGGAGTTCGGGAGGAGGGTGAATGGGCTGGGTTGGGGGGGGGGGAGGGGGGGGGGCTGTTGTCTCGTTTGGGGGGGGAGGGGGGGGGATTGCTGGCTCGGTGGGTGCTGCCGCCGCTGCGGGGAGGCACGCGCGGCTCAACGCGGCACGCGGCGATCGTCTCGTGCGGGCGGATCGGGGGCGCAGCGCGGCGCGGGCCGTGCGGGCGACGGCAGGCGCGAGCTGCACGCACTGCTGCGAGAGGGGGACCGGTCGATAGCTCTGGTCAAAGTAGAAGATGCCCGACGTGGGCGCCGCGCGGAGGAAGAGGCCGACGTCGACGTAGTTTGGCAGCGTCGCCGAGAGGCCGAGGAGCCGCACCTGCACCTGCGCGCGGTCGGCGGTTGGCGGTTGGCGGTTGGCACGATGGCGGTCGGCACGATGGCGGTTGGCACGATGGCGGTTGCGCGGCAGAAGAGGGCCAGGGCGGCACATGGCGCCAAAAAAGGGCACGGCGCATGCACGCGGTGTGCGCATCGAAGCGGCGGCGCGCGTGCGTGCGTGGGCGCGCGATCGGCCAGTGTAGGAGGCGCAGCGCAGGCGCGCAGCCGACGTCACGCGGCGGGCAGGGGGGGGGGGGGGGGGGAGGAGTTGGGTGGGTGGGGGGGGGGGGGGGGGAGGGGGCGTGCAGCCACCTGCGCGGACTCGACGAGGCGAAGCGTACGCGCGACGATCGCCTCGAGGACGGGCCCGCGCGAGTCGCCGAGGAGGTGCACCTCGTCGAGGATGAGCAGCCCGACGAGGGACGAGGACGACGCAGACTCCGCGGCCTTGCGCGTGACCACGTCCCACTTCTCGGGCGTGACGACAAGTACCTGGTCTCGTGCATGGGATTGGGGGGGGGGGGGGGTAGGGGGGGGGGGGGGGGGGGTAAGGGGGGTCGGAGTGGGGTGGGGGGTGGGGGCTGGAGGAGGTTGAAGGGGGTGGGGGGTGGGGGCTGAAGGAGGTTGAAGGGGGTGGGGGGTGGGAGATACAGGGGGGTCGGAGTGGGGTGGGGGGTGGGGGCTGGAGGAGGTTGAAGGGGGTGGGGGGTGGGGGCTGGAGGAGGTTGAAGGGGGTGGGGGGTGGGAGATACAGGGGGGTCGGAGTGGGGTGGGGGGTGGGGGCTGGAGGAGGTTGAAGGGGGTGGGGGGTGGGAGATACAGGGGGGTCGGAGTGGGGTGGGGGGTTGGGAATGGGCAGGGTTCGCCTCAGCGCTCGGGAACGCGGCTCGCAGCCCCTCCCGTGCCGCGCACAGCTGCGACCGTGTGCCCGTGCGCGCTCCGCCTGCGCCGTGCCTGCGTCTCGACCATCTCCTTGCGCGTCAGCTGCATGTCGCCCGTCAGCTCACGCACACGCAGGCCGACGGGACGCAGCGCGGCGGAGAGCTTGCCCGCCACCTCCGCGGCCAGCGCCTTCATAGGCGCAACGTAGACGACCTGGCAGGCGAAGGAAAGGAAACGTCGAAGGAAACGGCAAAGGAAACGGCAAAGGAAACGTCGAAGGAAACGGCAAAGGAAACGGCGAGTGAATCGGTACACGCCGCAAGGCCACGGCGCGTGTGAAAGCGCGCGCGCCTCCCCATGCGGCGCACGATGCGGGAGGCGGCACCCCCCCCCCCCCCCCCCCCCCCCCCCCACCATGCGGCGCACGATGCGGAGGGCGCGCCTCCCCACGCGGCGCCTCTGCGCGTGCACGCCCGCGAGCGCTGCGGGGCCGACGGGCGCTCACACCCCACCGCCCACCCCGCTCAACCCCAGGGGGGAGGGGAAAGGGGGGGGGGGGGGGGGGGGGGGGGGCTTCTTTCTCTCCTCGTGAGCCGCGCGGGAGGGGGGCCCATCCGACAGGGCACGCTCGGTGCACACCTTGACAGACGCGAGGTCGACAACTCCGCCGCCCGCCTTCTGCGCGGCGAGGAGCTGCTGGCAGATGGCCATCAGCGCGACGTTGGTCTTGCCCGCACCCGTTGGTGCGCAGACGAGAAAGTTCTCGGAAGAGTAGAGCGCGCAGCTGAGGAGTCAAAGGAGGGGGGGAGGGGGGGGGGGAGTTTTTCTCTGTGAGGGCGGGTAGCATGGGCGGGCAGGCGCGCGTAGCGGCGCGCTCTATGTGCCTACCCTTTTTCTGCCCTTTCCCGCCCTTTCCCGCCCTTCCCGTCCTGCCCTCTCCTTTCCCGCGCGTACGAGTGCACTGCCGTCTGCATCGGGTTGAGCGCGGAGACGCCGGCGAGCACACGTTGCACGAGCGGCTCGAGGAGGCGCACGTCGGCGCGGGGCCGCGCCGCCTTGGCCGCGCGCGCGCGCTCCGACACTCCGGCGGGCGGGACGCTGACCGTTTCGTAACTGTCAAAGACTTCACGCACCGTGCCCTCGGGGAGCGAATGGCGCGGCGCACCGCTGCCGCTGCCAGCCGCGGCTGAAACGGGCGGCGCGGCGCGCGCGTCGAGTTGCGCCTCGGCGGCGATCTGCAACGCACCGTCGAGCCCGAAAGTTCCGAGCAACTTCTCGAGCTGCGCGCCGCCGCCGTCGACGCCGCCCGCGCGCCTCGCCACCTTGCGCTCCTCCTTGCGGCGCGAGCGTTCGGCACGCACCGCGGAGAGCGACGTGACGCTCACGCCCGGCGCGCTCGCGTGCGAACCGCCCGGCCCGCAACCGCCGCCGCTCGCGTCCGCGCTGCCACCGCCTCCGCCGCCTCCACCGCCTCCACCGCCGCCGCCACCACCGCCTCCTCCACCGCCGCCGCCGCCGCCGCTGCCACCGCCGTTGTCGAGCACTGCCGCGCACAGCTGCAGCGCGGAGTCGCACAAGGCGGTGCGGTGCGCGAGGAGCTGCGCGATCAGCTCGAGGCCCTCGAAGCCAAACCTGCGTCCGACGCGCAGCGCGCACGCGCGGCGGGACGTGCGCCGATCCGCGCGCGCGTGTGCGCGCGCGCGCGAGACGCGGCGAGTCAGGCGGCCGTGTTTTTTGTTTTTTGTTTTTTGGGGGTTTTGTGTGTGTGCCGCCGTCCAATTGGCGCGCGCGCGGCGGGCGCAGCTCGCGGCGGAGGGATCACAGCACGCGACGCGGCGCGGCGCGTGCGCGCGCGCACAATCCGAAGAGCTCGTCCTGCAGCGCGTCATCGGTGCCGTCCGTGAGTAGAAGGCGCAGGCACGCGCTGCTCGCGCCCTCCGCGTCGACGCCCGCGGGCGCGTCCGGCCGATCGACGTACGCCTGCACGGCCTGGCGCAGCCACAGGACCGTGAACGCCGGCGCGTCCGCCGCGCCGGCCGCGCCGAGCTCGGCGCCGCCGTCGCGCGCGTCGGGCGACGTGCCCGCGGCTCTGGCCGCGGCGGTGGCGTCGGCGCCACCGTCGCCGCCGCGCTCGGCGCGCGCTGAGTCGAGCGCGGCGAGCACGGCGCCGAGCGGCGCGGCGTGCGCGGTGAGCGCCGCCCAGCTCGCGCGCGGCCGCACGTGCCACCCGTCGCCAAACGGCGGTGCGGCGCGCGACACGTGCGGGCGCTCGCCGCCGCGCACGGCGGGCAGCCGGTTCGCGACGCGCCACGCTTGAAGCCGGTCGTGCAGCGCGAGGAGGCGGCGGACGGCCGGCATGTGGACGTTGGACCGCCCGAGCATGGGCTCGAGCGCCGCGTGCAGCGCGAGCGCGCGCCGCTCGGCGTCGTCGGCCGGCAGCGGCGGCGGCGCGGGCGGCTCAAGCCCCGGCGGGCGTGGCGCGCCGTCGCCGCCGGCGGGCGCGGCGCGGCGCGCGGCGCCGCTCGGCTCGGCGAGCGTGCGGCCGGCGGCGGCGTAGATAGCGGCGGCCGCCTCGTCCACGCTCGCGTCCGGCTCGTCGCCGAGCAGCGCGGCGACGGCCGTGCAGAAGTCGCGGAACGCGGCGCGCGCGTCGGGCCAGCCCGCCGCGACCGTCGCGGCGGCGCCCGCCGAGAAGCGCTCCCACGTGAAGTCGGCGCCCGCGGGCGCGGCGGCGAACGCGGCCTCAAGCGCGCGCGCCTGCCGCGCCGCCGCGCCGCGCTCGTCGAGGCGCTCGCCGCGCAGCTCGCGCAGGCGGATCGTCAACGCCTCCATCGTGCCGGACGGGCGACGACGCTGCGAGCGGCCGAACCGCCCTCGGATGGACGCGTGCGGCGCGCTCGGCGCGGTGCGCGCGGCGGCGGCGCTCGACGCGGCGCGGCGGCAGCGGGAGGCGCTGCGGCTCGAGCTCGTCCTCTTCACCTACCTCTGCGTGATGGCCGTCGGCCAGCATCTGCACGCGCACGGCGGCCGGCTCGACCGGCTCGAGCTGCCGTGCGCGCTGCTCTCGCTCGCGCTGTGCGCGCGCCGGCTGCTCGTGCAGTACCTGTGGCGCAGCGCGGTGCGGCGCGCGGCGGAGGAGGCGCGCGATGCCATCGTCGCGCCCACCCCCGCCGTCCACCTCCTCCGCTCCTGTGGCATCGCGCGCGAGCTCTTTGTGAGCGTCGCGCTCGTCATCAACGGCGTCTACGTCGCGACGCGCTTCGCCGCGCCCGCGCCGGCGCGGCGGTGCGCGCTGCTCGCGCTGCCCGCGATCGTGTGGCTCGGCGCCGCGCGCGCCGCTGGCCCCTCCTACGCGCGCTCCATCGGCACTGGCGGCGCGGCCGCGGCCGACCCGCGTGGCGCGGCCGCGGCCGTCGCCGCCGCGTCCGCGGGCGCGCGCCGGCCGGCGCAGATTGCGGCGGAGGTGGCGCGCGAGGCGGCGGCGTGCGCGTTCGGCGCGTGCGTGTTTCCCGCGCTCGCCGCCGCACACCTCGACGAGCTCGTCGAGCCTCGCCTCGCCGCGTGCGCGTGCGCCCACGCGGCGTGCTCGTCACTTCTTCTCCTCGTCGCGCAGGCGGCCATCGTGACGCTGCCCGAGCTCTTCTGCTCGACGCACGGCGTGGGCGCGTGGGCGTGCCTCGGCGCGGCTGCGCGCAGGCCGCGCGCCGGTTGGGCGCTGCTCCATGGCCTCGACGCGCCCGGCGAGCCGTCGCCCGCGCGCATCGGACGCGGGGGCAAGGCGGGCGGCGCGGCCGGCGCAGGCGCGGGCGACGCGCCGATCGGCGGTTCGTTCCGCTCGGCGGGCGGTGTGCGCGGCGGGCGCACATTCGCACCCGCGGGCGGCACGGCCGACGGCGCCGCCGCTGCCGCCGCCGACGCCGCCGCCGTCGACCGGCCGCCGCTGCCGTGGACGCAGCAGCAGCGGCAGCTGTCACCGCCATGCGTGACCGCTGCCGCCATGGATGGTGGCAGAGGCGGGTGGTGCGGCAACGGCAGCGGTACGGGCTGCGCGGCTGGCGCCCACGGCAGCGCGGGTGGCGCCGACGGCGCCGCCGCCGCCGCCGGCGCGCCGCCGGCGGGATCGTGCGGCGCGGCGGGTGGCACCGTGGGCGGTGGCGGCGCGCACGAGCGCGCCGCGCCGGCCGGTGGCGGCTGCGCTGTCGGCGGCGGCGGCGCCGTCGGCGACGGCAGCCCTAGCGCATCGCAGCCCTTGTGCACGCGCCGGCCGCCGCCGCTGCCGCTGTCGACGCCGCGCGCTCCGCCCGCGTGGAGCGGTGCCCTCTGCTACCCACGTGGGTATGTGGTGACCCACTCGGGCGCTGATTGGCTCGCGCTCGGCCACCGGACGCGCGGCGCGCCCGGATCGACCGCCGCCGCGCTCACCTTCTTGCTGCTCTGCGCGCCGGACCGGCTTCCGCGTCTCCTTGTCTACGCGCAGGTGGCTCTCTGCCTTGGCGCGCTCGTGCCGTGCGCGCTCGGCGCGGCGGGCGCGCGCGGCGCGCGCGCGCTCGTCTGGCCGGCGACGACGCTCGAATGCGTCGCCGCGTCGGCGGTGCTCGCGCAGCTCGCGCGCGCGCGCCGCGTGACGCTCCGCACCTTTGAGCGCGCGGCGGTGGCTGTGCCGCCGGACGGCGCTGGTGGGCAGGGCGGGCTGAAAGGGGGCGGCGGGGGCAGGGGGGGAGCCGAGCGGCCGGCCATCGTGCCGCCGTTGCCAAGCGGCAACGGCCGCGCCGATGGCGCCGGTGGCGCGGGCAGGGAGGGCTGCAGCAAAGGCGCGGACGCGAGCGCGGGCGCGCGCTGTGCCGACGATGGTGGCGGGCTGCGCGCGCGCGCGCAGCGGGGCGTCCAGGCCGCCGCGGACTGAGGAGGCGGCGGGTGGCCGAGCCCGCCGCGCAGCGGCAGCGTTGTGCGCGCGCGCGTGCACTGCGCATGCGCGCGGCAGCCGGCGCCAGGCTCGCCGTCTCGCGCTCGTCTGCTTCGCGCGCATTTTCGAATTGTCGCGCGCATTTTCGAATTGTCGCGCGCATTTTTCGAATTGTCGCGCGCATTTTCGAATTGTCGAGGGCGATGCGCCGGCGCGCAGCCGCTCGCCGTCGCTCGCGCAGGTGCGAGACACGGCCACTCACGCGCACCGGCGCGGTCTCGTGGAGGCGCTTGCGCGCTGCCGGTTGGGAGTCTGACGTGTGTCCTGTCTCCTGTCTGGCTGTCTCCGCACACAGCCAAGAGTTCAGAGCCCGTCACGGCGCGGCGGCGGTGAGCGGGCCGCAGCGCAGCCAGCACGCTCAGCGCAGCACGACGCTTTCCGCGATCTTGAGCCTCTGCAAGCCTGAAATTCCCACACGCCGTTACATGTTCCCGCTCCCGTCATTTCGCCCTCCGACAGCAAAGAAAACGTCAATATGCGTGGGCTCACGCTGCTCGCGCTCGGGGGCGCGCTGCTCGCGCCGTGCGTGGAGGCGTGCACGGCAATCGGCGTCGGCCGCCTCGCATCGACGGACGGCTCTGTGATGGTCGCGCACACGGACGATTCGGGCGGGATGGGCGACCCGCGCCTCGCGCGCGTGCCCGCCCGCGACTGGCCCGAGGGCTCGATGCGGCCCGTTTACCTGTCGATCGCGGACTACCCGCGGATGATTGCACCCGAGCGCTCCGAGTCATACGCGCCGCTCAACGAGGCGCAGAAGCGCTTGCCCTGGGCTGCGCCCATCGGTTTCATCCCGCAGGTGCGCGGCCGCGCCGACCCTACCAGCGCGCGCGCCACGGCTGCGCGGCGACGTCGCCTGCCGCGCGCGCGAGCGCAGCAGCGGGCGTGTCGCGTGCGCACCGCGAGGCGCGCCTTCTTCGACATCCGTCTCGTGAACGGCGCATGCCCTTCGCGCCACCGGCCACGTCCTCTATCTGCAGGTGAACCACACGTTTGCCTACTGGGACGTGGATTACGGGCTGGGCAACGAGCATGGCCTCGTGCTCGCCGAGACGACGTGCGCGGGCCGCTGGGGCGCGGTGCGCGCAGGCGTGCGCCCTCGCTCCGCACTCGCCCCGCGCGTCGGAGGGCGCGCCTGGCAAAGCGGGGAGGGAGAAAGCGCGCACTCTCTCGCCGCTCTCCGTGCTGCCGCTGCCCGTTGGCTGTCCGGTGACCGTGCCAGTCCGGTGATCGTGCGGCACGCGTCGCCGCGCGGCCCTTCTCGCGTTGCTCGGCAGGCACCCGTCGGCCAGCCCAATGGCACGGCGCTCTTTGGTATCGAGGAGCTCTCCAAGATTGCCCTCGAGCGTTGCGCGACCGCGCGGTGCGCGCTGCGCCGCACCGCCATGAGGCGGCAGTTGGTCGATAAGGTGGCCAGTGGGGTGTATGCGTGGATCAAGCTGGCGTGCCCGCGGCCCGTCACCAGCTCGTGCGCGCACCGCACCCCGCGCCGCCCGCCCGCCCCTGCGTGTGCGCGCTTGCTCAGCTGTGCGGTCTCCACAATGGGTGAGCTTGCCGAGGCTTATGGCTACTATGGCGGCAACTCGCATATGGGCGCGTTCGTGCCGTGGGCTGGCACGCAGACGGACGAGGAGGGCGAGGCGCTCATCGTCGGGGATGCGGCTGGCGAGCTGTGGGTGCGCGCGTGCGGCGGCAGCGGCTGCGGCTGCGGCTGCGGCTGCGGCTGCGGCTGCGGCTGCGGCGCGTGCGAAGAGGGGCGCGGGCACACGCACACGCGCACCGATGTATGGCGCGGTCCGGGCCTGTCCGGCTGCGCGCCTGACCGCGCCTGCCCCCGTCCTGTGCAACCCCGTGCGACCGCGCGCCACCCGTGTGCAACCCTTTTGCCGCCCGCCCGCCCGCCCGCCCGCCCGCCCGCCCGCCCGCCCGCCCGCCCGCCCGCCCGCCCGCCCGCCCACAGGTCTTCCATATCCTGCCCGGCCCCGATGGCGGCGCGGTGTGGGCGGCGCAGCGTATGCCCGAGGAGAGCGTGACGATCGTCGCCAACATGTTCATCATCCGAGGCATGGACCTGGCCGACCCGGCCACCTTCCGCGCGTCGCGTGGGATCGAAGAGCTGGCCGCCAAATTAAAGTGAGGCGCGTGGCCGCGTGCTACGACAAGGGGTGCAACGCTCGGGCGCGGCGGCACGTGGCGCGCGCCGGCTCGCCGCGATGCGTCGCGTCGTGGCCGCTCGATGCGTCGCGGTGCATCGGCGCCGCGTGTGATCGGGCTCAGTTCCAAGAGGGCACCGAGCTCGGCACCCGAGCCGCGATGCGTCGCGAGGCGTCGCGAGGCGTCGCGAGGCGTCGCGAGGCGTCGTGCTCCTTTGCACCTCGCACCGCCGCGCGCGCGCCCCATCACACGCGGCGCCCATGCACCGCGCGCGCGCGCCCCGCGCGGTCGCGTTTCGCCGCAATCGCCGCAATCGCAGCTTGTGCCGCGGTGCCTTTGACTTCACCGAGGCCTTCTCCGGCGACTTCAAGGCGCCTTCGCGCACCGATGCGCTCGTCGACGCCTTCTACACGGGCAGGCGGCTGTGGCGCGTCTACGACCTGCTCGCGCCCGGTTTAAAACTCGATCCCGAGCTTGGTGCCCTCCAGGAAGTGCGCGCGCCGCGCACCGCCCGCCGCGCACGCAGAGCGGCCATGGAAAGGAGGGCGCGCTCGCGCGACACCTCTGCCGCCCTCGGCTGGGCTCGCGCGACATCGAGGCCGCGCGGCTTGCGCCGACGCGCGCGCAGCAGCTGTCGTCTACGCCTCCCTTCCGCGGCGCACCGCCGACCTCGCTGCCCCCCCCCCCCCCCCTTCTTTTTTTCCCTTCTTTCTCCTTCTCCCCTTTGCCCCTTTTCCCACCGCAGGTGCAGACCTACCCGCTCTCCGTCGTGCCAGAGGCCAAGGTGTCGCCGCAGCGCGTGATGAGCATTCTGCGCGACCACTTTGAAGGCACACCTTACGACCTCACAAAGGGACCGGCCGCAGGGCCCTATGGCTCGGTGGGCGCACACGCGGCCGCGCCGCGCAGCTGCCCGCCCGCGCACCTCCATGCTTGGCCACGTGCTCGTCTGCGTGCCCACGCGCCCGCCCCTCCCCCCCCTTTGTACTCTTGCCTCTGCCCACCCCCCGGCGGGCTTCTCCCCGCCTGCCGTCCCCCTGCCCCCGCAGCCCAACCGATGGGATGGCGCGAACGGCGAGTCGGAGGTGCGGCGCGGCGCGTGGGAGCGCGCCATCTCGATCCACCGCACCATCTTCTCGTTCGTCGCGCAGGCGAGGCCGGCGCAGCCGCTGCCCGACGGCGCGGCGGAGTCGGCCGCGGCGGCGGAGCTGCGCGGCGCGCTGTCGGGCCTCGTCTGGTTTGGGGAGGATTCGCCGCACGCGACATGCTTTGCGCCCCTCTTCCTCGCACAGAAGAGCTACTCGCCCGCGTGGACGCACGGCACGATGGCTGTCTTTGACGAGGGCAGTGCGTGGTGGGCCGCGCAGGTGCGGCGCGCGCGCGCGGCTGCGCCGACGCCGCCCGCCGCGGCGGCTGCGCTTCGATGCGATGGCGTCACGACGCGCGTCCCTTCGGCTGGAACGGGGCGTCACGTGCACGTCCGTCACGTCCTCGCGTCTTCCCGCGGCGCACGCGCCCGCCGCCGGGCCGCGCTCACGCCCCCATCTCACCCCCCCCCCCCCCCCCCCCCTCCCACCCTTCTCTCCCCGGCGCCGCGCGGCGGCGTGTGCGCAGACGGTCAAGCGCGTGATGGATCTCAACTACGCCGCCATGCTGCCGCACGTGCAGGCGGCGCAGGCATCGTGCGAAGCGGACGGCGCCGCGCTCGTCGAGGCCGCCGACCGCAACGCGAGCGCGCTCATCGCGACGGCGAGCGACGCCGCCGAGGCCAAGGCCGCGATGCTCGCTCAGGTGGCGCACGCCGCGTCCGAGCACGCCGACGGCGTCGTGCGCCAGTGGCGCGCGCTGCTCGCCGACCTTTTCGTCTCATTCAAGAACGGGTACAACAACACGGTGCGGCGCGCGCGCGCTCCGCGGCCGGCGTCGGCACATGATTGAGCGGACGCGTCCGCGCGGCGCGACGGCGGGGCCCTCGCGCGCTGCCTGCGCATCGCGCGCGCGGCGCGCGCCTTAAACTGGCTTCATTTTGGCTTCGCGCCCTTCCACGCGCCGTAGGTGCTGCTCGAGGGCTCGATCATGCACGAGCGCAACCTCGGCTACCCGGCGTGGTGGCTGCGCGAGGTCGGCTACGGCTCGTGGTCCGACGAGAGCGACGCGGCGCAGGCGGGCGCGCTCGTCCGGCTGCTCGGCCGGAAGGAGGCCGCGCGCTACCTGCCCGCCGAGTCGCTCGCCAAGCTCGACGAGTCGGTCGCGCCGTCGGCCGCGGCACTGCTGCGCGCGGCGCGCGATCCGGCGACGCGCGCGTTCGGCCGCGCGCTGCTGCCGTGCGCCTTCGCCTCGTTCGCGCTCGGCGCGGCCGCGCTCTACGCCGCGCAGCGCGCGGCCGAGACCGTGCGCGCGCGCCGCAGGACATATGGCCGCTGGCCCGGCGCGGCGACGAGCCTGCTCGGCGCGCACGAGGGCGAGCGGCTCAACGCCGAGCTGATCGCGCGCATCTGAAACGTTCCAATTTTTTCCCACCAGTCCCCTCCTATATGGGTAATATTTATGGAGTGACTTTTTGAGTCGGGGTCCCTTTTTCGACCTTTTGCAGGCTGTTTCGGCTTTGGCTGTGAGCGCGGGAACTTCAGGGGGGTGCGCCCCAAGGCGCGGTGAGCCACCCCACCCGCGCGGTGAGCCACCACGCTATCGGCTCGGCCCGTCGCCTAGCTCGTTGCTCACCCCTCCGCCGAGACCTTCACCGCCCCACTCACCGCCGCCATGGTCTCTAACACGGTGCGCACCGTCTACGAGGCGCGGCGCGCGCGCGCACGGCGCAGCGCGTGCGCGCTCGCCCTCGTGTGCGCGGCCGTGTGCGGTGAGCCCGTCGCCTGCTTTGCGCTGGCGTCTGCCATGGGCTCAGCGACGATTCCACTCGACTCTGACCGGCTCAGCGACGTCGAGTACAAGAACTTCTTCCGCTTTAAGAGGGCGTCGGACGGTGACTTTGATCTCTTCGGCAGCATCGACGACGGCGACGAGCCGTCCAGCCTGCCACCGGGCGGCAGCGCCACGCGCAAGCGCTGCGGCGGTGCCGGCGGCGTGTCGAGCGCCGGACTGAAGCCGTCCAAGCGTGCGGCGATGGCGATTCGGTCGGAGGCGGATCCGACGGCCTTGGGCCTCCAGGCGATTGGTGAGGCGATGGCGCAGAAGGCGACGTCGGAGGCGACGACGAGCGAGCACAACGCTAAGATGATGCAGGCGTTTGCCAACAACTCGCGCGAGGCAACGACCATGTTCGGCCAGCTGAACCAGCAGACCAACAACCGGCTCGACAAGGAGATAGAGTTGAAGGCCAAGCAGGCGGCGGAGGAGCTCGATTTTAGGCGCAAGCAGCTCGAGCTTGAGGAGAAGAGGATCGCGGCCGAGGAGAAGAGGATCGCGGCCGAGGAGAAGAAGATCGCGGCCGAGGAGAAGAAGATCGCGGCCGAGGAGCGCCAGACCGAGCTGCGGGAGGCGACGCAGCAGCAGCTCCTACAGCTCATGCAAGCGCATTTCTCGCAGCCGCGGCCTAGCTGAGCCGTTTTCGCGCTGCTTGCAACATACGATTCTATGCAGCTGGTGCTGACCCCGCTGACCTAAAAGCGCTTTTAGGTCAGCGGGGTCAGCACCAGCTGCATAGAATCGTATGTTGCAAGCAGCGCGAAAACGGCTCAGTTAGGCCGTTTAGTTCGACCTACTTTCTAGGTCGACCTACTTTCTAGGTCAGCCGGAAAGTCCGGACGAGGGCAGGCGCTCATTGGACGAAAGTGCATCCAACGTCATGACCCCGCCGTCCGACGGGCGACACCGCGACGCGTCGGCGTACCTGGCCGCGCACGAGTTTCCACCCGGCCTGGTCGAGGCCATCCTCCGCACCAAGACCGCGTTCGCCCATCGGTGCGCTACTCGTCGGCCGCTTGCGCGCGCGCGCGCGCGCGCCGCGCGCGCGGCGGCCTCCCGGCGAAACACGCTTGCGGCGCGCCCGCCGCGTCCGCGGGCGCGCAGGTACTGGGTCGTGGACAACTCCGGCTCGATGGCGCTGCTCGACGGCAAGCGCGTAGAGGACGAGCGTCCGCGTGGCGGCAAGCCGCGCATGGTCTCCTGCTCGCGCTACGAGGAGGTGCGCGAGATCGTGCACTTCCACGCGCACCTCGCAGCGCTCCTCGGCTGCCCAACCACGTTTGCATTCCTCAACCACCCGCACAAGGACCACTCGGGGGCGCAGGACTTTGCCGTCGCGTCCAAGGCCGACCTGCCTGCGCTCCTCGACGCCGCCGCCGCGCACCCGTACGACGGCGATCCTATCTGCGCGCGCGTGCGCTCTGTCGCGGAGGCGATCGGCGCGCGCGAGGCAGAGCTGCGCGCGAGCGGGCAGCGCGTCGCCGTCGTCATCGTCACCGACGGGTTGCCAAGCGACGGCAACCTCGCAAAGGAGCTCGAGCACTTTGGCAAGCTGCCGGCGACCGTTGTCGTCCGGCTGTGCTGCGACGACCGTGCTGTGGTGCGCTTCTGGAACCACCTCGACCACACGCTCGAGACGGTGCACCTCAACGTGCTCGACGACCTGCACGCCGAGGCGCACGAGGTGGCCGAGCACAACCCGTTTATTACTTATGGCGCCCCACTTCACCGGCTGCGCGAGTGGGGCGTGCACGAGAAGGCGAGCATATGCGCACGCACGCTTCTCCCTCGGCGCCTGTCGCCGCACGATGGCCCTCGTTGCCCCTTCCCCTTCCCCCCCCCCCCCCCCCCCCCCCCCCCCCCCCCCCCCCCCCTCCCCCTTCGTCCTTCCCTGAGACACCGTCCTTGCGCGCGCCTCCCCCAAACTGCAGGTCGTTGACGTGATTGACGAGCGCCCGCTCGCCGCCGACGAGATTTGCACGCTGTGCTCGGTGCTCTTTGGGCAGGCGGCCGCGAAGGGCTTACCCGCCGCCAACGTGAGCGCCGACGCGTTCGTCGATGCCGTCGTCGCCCTTCAGCGCGCGTCGCCTGCGCCGCATGACATGCTGCACGCCGGCACACGCGCGTGGATTGACGGCGAGTCGTTGCGCAAGTATCTCCACGGCCGGTACACGCTCGGCGAGGACGGCAAGCTGCGCGATGCGGATGCCAAGGCGTGCGTCGTGCAGTGAGCGGCGGCGCGGCGCGCCGCAGAGCGCAACTCTCCATCCCCTTCCCCCCCCCCCCCCCCCCTCCCCCCGAAGGCAAACTCGCCCCTTCGGCCGACCCGGCCGGGAGCCCTCAGCTCGGCTGCCGAAAAAGCCACGCCCATCAACCGCTGTAGCTCTCTTCGATGCATGATCCCGCGGCCATGGCCGATCGGCGTCAATATGCGCGCGCGACGTGGCGGTTCACCGCCCTCTCTCGGCGTCGACGCTCGACGTGATTGGCGAGATCGGGTTTGGCGCGCGCTTTGGCGCGCTCGACGGCTGCGAACCCGGCGCGGTGCCAACACCGTTCCTCGGCGCGGCCAACATGCTGCTCAGCGGCGTGCTTGCGATGGTGCCGACGACGTCGCCCTCGCGCGGCTACACGATGCCCAACATCTGCGCGCGGCTACACGACGATGCCGATCGTGTAGCCGCGCGCGCGGAAGGGAGGGGGGAGGGGTGGGGGGGTTGCATCGACGATGCCCAACATCTGCGACGGACGCCGGACGTCGACCATCTTGCTGTGCGCGCGTCGGAGGTTGGAGTGGGCGTGCATGCGGCGCGTGCGAAACCAGTCGTCGCCGAGCCAGGCCGTGGGCCATGACAGCGCCGGCGTGTCCATGCGCGAAAGCTGCGCGCGGGAGCTCGCGAAAGCTGCGCCGACGTGTCCATGCGTTGGGCAAGTCGGCACCGAGCCAGAAAGCCCATGCGTGCCGTTACGTGGAGAATGCCCCCTTATCACAGAAAGGATCGTAAATACAGAAAGGATCGTAAATCAACCGCTCAAGCAAGCCGTTTTGCCGTTTTGCCGTTTTGCTCCGCGTGTGAACGTGCGTCGAGCGCGATGGTCGACGAGGTGCATGCACAAGAGGCGAAGCCCGAGCGGCTGTCGGAGGCAGCTGCGTGCAACTGGCGGCGAAAGCGAACGCGCTCAGCCGCCGCGCTCCTGCGCCCCGTCTTGTGGGCGCTGGGCAACAAGCGCAAGCGCACGGAGCCGCCGGCACACGCGGATGGCGAGCTGACCATCGACGAGCAGACGGCGAGCATCCCCTGCCAGTATTTGCAGGCGCACCTCTTCCTGAAGCGGCGCGTCTACCTCCAGTCGCAGGATCCGCGTGCGCTCCTGTGCTGCAAGGCGCTCGAGAGCGAGCTGCGCCGCAGGATGGGGACCGCGATGGCGGCGCTCCACAGCAACGGCAGATGAGCGCGGTCGGGCGCACGCCCTCGCGCTCATCACGCACTGGTCTCCACGGCGGCGCGGAAGACGCGCCGCTAGATGGAGGCTGCACTTGCCGAGCGCCAGCCGTGCTTCATTTGCTAGATCAGCCCTCTTGGCGACATCCCCCAAGAGGGTCCAAAGAGGGTCAACATCGCCGATCCATCGACCGTTTCGCCTTTGCGTCATTTTGACCCGCCGTTGCACTTTCCGTAACGTTCCAGCATGGCCGGCGCGCGCGCGGATGTCGACGAGTGGGTGCTCGCCGCGCGCCCAGGGGAGGTCGGAGGCGACGTGGGCGCGCGAAAGCACCTGCAGCTCAACGAGCGTTTTGTATCGCTGATTCGCGGCAGGAACGGCGGGCTGCACTGTCTCGATTCCGTGTGCTACCACGCGGGCGGCCCGCTCCTGATCGGCGACGTTGAGGATGTGAACGGCGTCGAGTGCATCCGCTGCCCGTGGCACGCGTACCCGGTGCGGCTCGTGGATGGCGCCAAGCCATACAAGCGTCTGCACGTGATGCCCGACGGCACGCTCGGCCGTGCCAGCTGGGAGCTCAGCGAACGCCGGCAGCGCGTGCACATGGTCGACGAGCGCGCGGACGGCGTGTGGGTGCGTCTCACGTCCGATGCGCGCGTCGATCGGCACGCGGAGGGCGCGGAGTGCGAATCGGACCGCTGGGCGTACAGGGAGAGCGCCGGGCGAAACGTGCTCCGGCACGGCGGCCCGCTGAAGCACGCCAAGTACTGAGCGCCTTGCTCTCGCGGACGCCCAGCGGTCCGATTCGCACTCCGCGCCCTCCGCGTGCCGATCGACGCGCGCCTCGGACGCGAGCCGTGTCGGAGCATGTCTGAGCCTCGGACGTGCGCCGCGCCGGCACTCGGCAGGGGCGCTCCGCCGGGCGTGCACCTGCATTTTGTTGGCTTGCTCCACTCAATCAGTGAGTTGCAACCCCCCCCCCCCCCCCCCCCCCCCCCCCCGCAAGTGTCCTCACTCAGCCGGCCGAGTCGGGCGCATGACTGCGTGTGTCGGCGGATGGCCGGGCGTTCACCCCGTCGTGCGGAGCCCGAGCGCGTCACTGCTTCCCGTCGGACGGCCGCGCGCGCAGGTCTTTGGAGACCTCGCGCCACGCCTGCGCGAGCTCGCGGCTTGCCGCGGCGGCCCTCGCCTCGGCGACACGCCGCGTCTCACGCCCCTTGGCCGCAAGCTCCTCCGCCTCCGCACGCCGTTGCGCCTCGGTGTCCGCCTCGCGCACGCGCACCGCGTCCTCGCCGCCCACCATGGCAGCGGCCGGCTCGGCCTTCGCCGGCTGCGCCGGCGTGGGCCGCGCAGGCGCGTCGAGCGCGGCCACTGCCGGCGCGTCGCTGCGCGCGCCCGTCGGCTGCGCCGCGCGGGGCGCGGGCGCCGTCGCCGGTGCGGCCGACGGTACAGCGTCGGAGGTGGCCGCCGGCACGCGCGGCCAGTTCTCTTCGGCGCGCGCGGCGGCGGCGGCGGGCGGCGGCGGCGGCGGCGGCGCGGAGAGCGCGCGCGGCGCGCGCACACCGGCGACCGGCGCCGCGGCCGCCATGGACGCCCTCGCCGCAGGCGTGGCGGCGGGCGCCGGGCCATTCGCCATCTCGCGCAGCTTGGCCGTATCGGCCTCCGCCTTGCCGGTCGCGGCGCGCAGCTTGACGACGGCGGCGTCGAGGCGAACGGCAGCCTGCTTGAGCTCAGGTGACGCCGCCGACACGCGCGCGAGCTTGCCCACGCGGCTCGACACGCCGCCGGCCGCCTTGGCCGCCGCCTGCGCGCTCGAGACGAGCGCGAGCGCCTCCGTGCGCGCCGCGCGCTCCTTGTCGGCCGAGCCGTACTTGAAAAGGGCGGTGAGCGGGAAGCCGAGCTCCCACGCAAGCTGCGACGCCTTGGCCGCGTCGCGTTGCCCGTCGGCCGCGCGCACGAGCGCCGCCTGCGCGTCGGCGAGCGGGTCGCCCGAACCGCGGCCGAGCAGCAGCGCGCCGCCCGCGGCAGCGACGAGCGCGGCGGCCGCCGCCTCGGCGATGGGCACGTCGAACGGGCTAAGCGCACGCACGCTTGCGCGCACCGGCGCCACCGCCGGCCGCACAGAAGGGCGCACCGGGCCTGCTGGGCCCGCGAAGCTGAGGGCGGCGACCACCAGCGCAGTCGACGACATCGTGATGCTCGGGAGTTCGACGTCCACGGCGAGGAGGAGGGTCCGGTCGGGGGAGAGTCCTGTCCGGAGCACGTCGGAAATGAACGAAACTTGGAAGCCAAAGTTGGCTACCGGTTGAGTTCCCGCGTGGAGGATGGCGAGCCGCATCTCGAGCCCGCTCCCGTCGCGCTCGGTCGGCGCCTCCGCCGCCGCCGGCGCGGCGCAGCGCGCGGCGTGCATGCCGTCCGCCGACACCGAGTGCGCGATCTGCCTCGCGCCGTACGCTGAGCCCGAGCGGCTCGGCTGCGGCCACAGCTTTTGTCGCGCATGCATCGGCAAGCTGATCCAGCACCACGGCGCGCCGTCTGGCCGGATGCTCGCGTACGCGCTGCTGTGCGACAACGGCACTTCGCGCATCATTTCGCAGCGCACGTGCGCGTGCCCACTCTGCCGCGAGCCGTTTCCGATGTCGCGCTTTGTGCACATTGAGCAGTCTGACATTGCCGCGGCCGAACTCGAGCTCGAGCGGCGGCGGCAGCGCGCGGCGCAAGTGCTCGAGCACCTCAACAAGCTGCAGGCAATCACCACGCTCCCGCCTGTCGTTCGCGCACCCGCGTCGCGCCGCCTGCCCGCGTTCTTCGACGGCGCGCCGCGGCACAGCACGAGCCGGCGCGTGGCTGAGCCGTCGCTGCTCGGGCGCGCGCGCCACTTCCTGCGCAGGCCGGAGCCGCGGCCCAGCTTCGCGTTCTGGCAGATACCGCCCCCGCCCGCAACGCTCGCCTCGCCGGCCTTCTCGCCGTCGCGCGTCGTGCCGGACGTGCGCGCGCGCGTTGACGCCGTGCCCTCGCTCGCCGCGTCCTGAGGCGCTGGCGAGCGAGCGCGGAGCCACGGACATTCGCTGCAGCTCTGCTCTCCCTGATTCTGTCAGACTGTCAAAGGCCACGGCCCAAACCATTCGCGTGCGCCGTCGGCGGGCCACACGGTCGGTCCGCCGCAAAGCACCACCTCGTCACAACCAAGCGATCACTGCAGCTGACTGCCTCCGTGCTTCGAAACCGCACTCTGCCGAAAGCAAAAAACGGAGGACGAGGACACGCCGATCAAGACGTTCGTTGCGCGTCGGAAACGAAAACGCAAAAGAAGCAGCCCGTGTCGGCTCGCGAGCTGAAGGGCTACTCAAGGCCGAGGACCTCCTTGCTCGCCTCGTGCATGATTGCGGCCGTTTGCTGCAGATGCTTGCACTCCTCGGGCGGGAGGACGGTGTGCCACGGCCGGACGCCGTTGCGGTCGACGATGCACGGCAGCGACATGTAGATGTCGTGCTCGATGCCGCAGCGGCCCTTGGCGGGGCACGAGAGCGGGATGATCTCGAGCTTGTCGCGCACGATTGCCTCGACAATCTTGCCGACGGCCATGCCGATGGCCGTCGCCGTGTACCCGCGCAGCTTGATCACCTCGCCCGCCGCGCCGATCACCGCCTTGTGCGACTCGCTAATCGCCTCCTTGGACACGAGCTCCGTGAGGAGCGTGCAGCCGACGGTGGCGGTGTGCACCGCGACGACGGACGCGTCGCCATGCTCGCCGAGCACGTACGCGTTGATCGACTCCGGTGCGACGCCAATCTTCTTGGAGAGCTCGAGCCGCAGGCGCGACGAGTCGAGGAAGGTGCCCGAGCCGAACACGCGCCCCTCGGCGAAGCCGGACATCTTGTGCACTAGCTGGGTCATGAAGTCGCACGGGTTGGCGACCACAATCACGATCGCGTTCGGCGAGTGCTGCGCCATGGGCGGCACGATGTGCTCCATGATCGACTTGTTCCGGCCCATCAGGTCGCGGCGCGACTCGCCCTCGCGCTGGCGCACGCCCGCGGTGATGATCACGACGTCCGAGTTGGCGGTGTCGGCCCAGTCGACGGCCTCGACGACGCGCGTCGCGTGGAATGCCTGCCCGTGCTGGAAGTCGAGCACCATGCCGCGCAGCTTGTCCTTGACCACGTCGGAGAGCACGAGGTCGGTGATCTCGTCCGAGATGACGAGCGCGTTCGCGATCGCCTCGCCGACGGCGCCGCAGCCGATGATCGTCACCTTGCTCGGCATGGTTCGCCTGTGCGGCGCACGCGGGCGGCGCGTGCGGTCACGGCGATGCGTCGGTGCTGGGATCCGCGCGCGTCGGCGCGGGCGTCGGCGCGGGCGTCGGCGCATCGGCGCACTTCGGAGGCTCTTGTTGTTTATTAAGGACTTTCTTGCCGAAGGGCGCAGGTCCGCCAATGGGAAGATCCGGAAGAAGGGAAGATCCGGGGGTTTTAAGGCTTGCAGACGGACCCGGCCACGATGGCGGCGGCACCGACGGCCATCGCAGCGGGGGCAGGGGCGACGGCCCTCGAGGAGTCGACTGCCGCGGCGGTTGGCGCGCTGGGCGCGACGCTCGCGCTTTACCCGCTTGAGGTGGCGAAGACGCGCATCCAAGCCGAGAAGGCTTCCGCGTCCGCGCCTTCGCACGGCACGCTCGCTACGTGCGCGCGCATCGCGCGCACCGAGGGTGTGGCGCAGCTACTCGCAGGCGTCGGCCCAAAGGGGGCGCTCACCGTCGTGTCCAACTTCGCCTTCTACTATTTTTACGAGTCGCTCAAGCGGTTGCATGCGCGCGCCGGATGCGCGCCTGGCGCTGCGTCGAGCCTCCTCCTCGCCTCGCTCGCGGGCGCGCTCAACGTGTGCGCGACGCACCCGATGGAGACCGTCACGACGCGCGTGCAGGCGGGAGGGCGCGATGGCGACCCGCCGGAGGGTGTCGCGAGCGCGTGCGCGCACATTTTCGCGGAGAGTGGCTTGCGCGGGTGCGCGCAGCGCGCAACAGCGCCGCCCGTCGGCGCCGCGCGCAGGGCGGGCGCGCATGCGCCTCGTGTGGCGTGATCGCCGCGCGCACGCGGCCTGAGCGCGCGCGCGCGCACGCGCTCGCGCGGCCAGGTTTTGGCGCGGGTTCGCCGCGTCGCTCGTGCTCGTGGCCAACCCGGCGATCAACGTGACCGTCTTTGACGCGCTCAAGACGCGCCTCCTCGCCGCGCTCGCCAGGCTGCGCGGCCGGCCCGACGCGCGCCTGTCGGCGATGCACGCCTTCGCGCTCGGCTGCGCGGCAAAGGCCGTCGCGACGGTGCTCACCTACCCGCTCATTCGCGTGAAGGTGCTGCAGCAGTCCGCAAAGCAGCAGCAGCGACCACCGCCGCCGCCCGCGCCACCGCACGCGTCGCCGTCGCTCGGCGCGCGCCAGGGCGACGCGTGGGCGCGCGCGCCCGGTGGCGGCGGTGCGTCAGCGCGCGCGCGCGCGCCGGGCATGGCTGAGCTGCTGCGCGAGATCTGGACGGAGCAGGGCGTGCGTGGCATGTACGTGGGCTGCTCCGCGCAGTTACTCACAACCGTTCTGAAGGCGGGGCTGCTGCTGATGGGTAAGGAGCAGGCGCTCGTGCTTGCGCTTGCGCTCCTCCGACCGACGCGTGCGCCCGGCCGCGCGCCCGCACCGCCGGTGGTCTGCGGCGGCGCGAGTGTGCTGCCGCGGCGGCGAGCGCGGCCCATGTGACGAGCCGTCCCTCGTGACCGACTCTTGCAAGCGACGCTAAAAAGAGTGCCGCACAGGGTCACACATCACACTCACATGAGCCGGCAACACTGGTTCTGCTTGCGCGCGGTCTTGTAGAACATCTTGGAGCTGCCGGAGAGCTCGTTGCTCTTCTCGATCAACGTGTCGATTTTCTGCCCGCGCTCAATCGCCGTCTCGATCGTCTCGTGCTGCGCGGCGCGATTTTGCGGCGCGCACGCGCCGGGCGCTGCGGTGAGCGGCGCGAGACCGCGGCACGCGCGCGCGGCGGCCGTCCAAGAGAGCGATCCTGACGCGGCGCACGGCCGTGGCGCGTGCAACGACCGGGACCGCGCGCGCGAGGCCACGGCGCGGTCGCATGGCCCGCAGCGCAGGCCATGAAGTGGAGTCTGTGCGTAGCGCGGGTTCGGCGCGCGCGCACGAGTACGAGCTTGGTCTCGTCGAGCTGGCGCATGATGCTCGTGAGCTGGTCCGCCTCGGCGGGATCTTGGAACTTGAGGAGCATTGCGTCGTGCGTCCCCTTGAACGCGCCGTTCATGCAGCCCTCCGTCAGCGCCGCGCCGCGCGGCAGCTGGCCGCCCGTGCTCTGCATGAACACCTCGCCCAGCTGCGCGAGGTAGCCGAACGCGACGCGCGACGGATACTCGGCGTCGGCGAAGGCGACGGCGTTGAAGCCGTGCGGCGTCGCGTAGATGTAGCAAAAGAAGTCTGTGCGGCGCGGCGCGATACGGTCGGCGGGGTGGAGGCGTCGGCGCAGCGCGAGCTCGCTCTGGCGCCGGCGCCGGCATGCGCGCGCACCCTCGTGCTTGACCGAATTTCTGGTCCCGGGCTGCGACGGCTTGCTAAACTGCCGGCCGAAGAAGGCCATCATCTCCAGCACGCTGCACCGCCGCACGCGGGCGCGAGCCGCACCAGGACGCGCGCGCCGCGTGCGCCGTCGATCAGGCGCCAGCCGCCGCGCGCTGCGCGCGCCGCGCATGCCAGCGCGCACCTGCTGCGTTGGAAGTAGCCAAAGCTGGAGAGCTCTGAGGCCGAGGTGAGCACCACCGGCTCGCCCCCCGCCGCTGGCTGCGTGTACAGCGCGCTGTAGAGCAGCTTGACCATCCGCTACCCCCACCGGTCTCTTGGAACGAACAAATATACTAACGACGCTTTCCGACGGGTCAACAGATGGGGTCAGGAAGTGCGCAGCGAGGCGCCAGGCGGAGCAGGCCCAAAGGCCCACACGCGCCTAGCCACCGCGCGCCGCCGCCCGCGCGCCGCCGCACCGGTGGCTGCCGTCAATCACACCACCGGCCGACGCGCACGCGCACGCCGAGGCCCGAAGATCGTCGGCGACGACCGCCACCCCCGAGCCGCCGCCTGCCACGTCGCCAAGCCGCCCGCCGCCGCTGCAGAGCGCGACGCCCGCCGCCAGCGAGCCGCCGCCCTCCCCGCCGCGTCGCAGCCCCCTGTCGCCGCGGCGAAGCGCACCGCCACCCGCCGCCAGCGTGGCAAGCGCCGCGATGCTGGCCGCGTGGCCGCGCACGCGCGCCCCGCCACCCCCAAACCCACCGACCGGGGCGAAAAGTACGTTGTTCGCGGTGCCGGCGCAGTCGATGGGCAGGGGCGGCGGGGCGCGCGGAGCGCGGCCAGCAGAGCGCGAGGGCGCAGCCGTCGCAAGCGAAGGTTTCGTCGTAGAGAAGGCCACGCCGCCGTCGCTCGTGCGGCCGTGCGCGCGCGCCCCGCCACCTCCAAACCCACCGACCGGGGCGAAAAGTACGTTGTTCGCGGTGCCGGCGCAGTCGATGGGCAGGGGCGGCGGGGCGCGCGGAACGCGGCCATCAGAGCGCGAGGGCGCAGCCGTCGCAAGCGAAGGTTTCGTCGTAGAGAAGGCCACGCCGCCGTCGCTCGTGCGGCCGTGCGCGCGCGCCCCGCCACCCCCAAACCCACCGACCGGGGCGAAAAGTACGTTGTTCGCGGTGCCGGCGCAGTCGATGGGCAGGGGCGGCGGGGCGCGCGGAGCGCGGCCATCAGAGCGCGAGGGCGCAGCCGTCGCAAGCAAAGGTTTCGTCGTAGAGAAGGCCACGCCGCCGTCGCTCGTGCGGCCGTGCGCGCGCGCCCCGCCACCCCCAAACCCACCGACCGGGGCGAAGAGTACGTTGTTCGCGGTGCCGGCGCAGTCGATGGGCAGGGGCGGCGGGGCGCGCGGAGCGCTGCCAGCAGAGCGCGAGGGCGCAGCCTGGATGGCAAAGGCAGGCGTCGTCAAGGCAGCCGGCGTTTCGAAGCTGCCGGCCGGCACGGCCGCGCCGGCGCGCGCCGCGCCGACGGGGACCACGGTGCCTCGCAGCTGTTCAAAAGCCTTTATTTCGTTACTCAGATATACTAACGACGCTTACAGGCGGGTCAGCAGGGGGGGCGTGCACGGGGCCGAGGCTGGACAACCGGAGCGAGCGAAAGAGAGCGCGCGCGCAACGTCGGGCCGAAGTCAGGGCGTCGACCCTGTGCACGCCGGCAGCGGAGACGGCAGGGACGGCGAGGGCGCGGCGGGGGCGTGCCAACCCCCGCCGCGCCTATCCACCCCACGCCAGAAGGCGCACGTCGAGGTCGCGACGCGACGGACGCATGACTCCGCCCAGCGGCCAGTCGTCGCCGTCGTGTGCACCGCCGCCCTCAGCCAGCACGGCGCGGCCCGCCACGCCACCGCGCGGCCCGCCGCCCCCGCCCGGCCCGGCGCCGCCGGGCGCCACGCCAACGAGCGTGCCCGACCACAGGGGCGGAGCGCGACGCCCACCCACCGAAGGGCACCGCGGCGCGTGCGGCGCGTGCGGAGCGATGCGCATCGCGGCCGCCCCCCGCAGAGCCCACCGATCCGCTTGCAAAGGCAGAGGCGGGAGCAGACAAAGGAGAGGTAGCCTGAAGCGCGAGACTGGGGACAATTGAGGGCATCTCACGATGCGAAGCCGCGGGGTTTGGGTTAGAAGGCGCCAGTGCGGCCCGCATGGTCCCCTCATCCCACGAACAAACGAAAGCGCAACGCGCGGACGCAGCCGCCCGTCGAGCGGGCCGTGAGCGAGGAACTTGAGGGTCTTGAGGGTCTTGAAAGAAGCAGAGCGCCGGCCGACGAGCGCGCCACCGAGCGCGTCCGCCCAGCGGCGCTGCGCGCGCCGATAGCGCCGGAGGCCGCCGAGCGTGCCCGACCACAGGGGCGGAGCGCGACGCCCACCCACCGAAGGGCACCGCGGCGCGTGCGGCGCGTGCGGAGCAATGCGCATCGCACTCAGATGAGCAAGGTCGCAAAGAGCCGCGGGCATCGCGGGCTTTCAAGCGCCGCCCGTACGCATGTCACGGTGGGCAACGTCCACTCGGTCGAGCGCCACCGCTTCGCGCGCCGGCGCCAAGCCGCCCGCGTCCACGCCCGCGCGCCTCGGCGCGCGGGCCCACTGCGTGCCCGGCTGCCCATCGTCGGACGCCATGCTGAGCTGCGCGCGCGCCAAGTGCTTGGCTTTGAGCCGCCCTCGCAGCTCAGCGCCGCCAAGCGGCTCGGCTCAGACCGCCCGCGCGCCCGCGGCGGTTGGCGCGCCGACCGCCCCGTCCGCCACACCGTGCGAGGGCGTGCGGCCAAAACGCGCGCGCCAAAGCGCGAGGGCGGCCTCGCGCGTTGCGGGCCGCGGCGAGCGCGCGCGCCCCTTCGCGGGCGCTCGCTCGGTCGGCACGTGCCTGAGCCGTTCGTGGAAAGACCGGGGCAGCGCGGCAACGCGCGCGTCGAAGCGGGCGAGCTGCCGCCGGTACAGCTCGGTCGAGCAGTTGTTCCACTGGAGCAGCGCGGGCGCAAGTGCCCTTGTCTCCTGCGCGCTTGGTGTGCGCACGCCCAAGCCAAGGGACCCCCACACCGCCTTTGCGGACTGCTCCTTCGCGCCGCCGCTGTTCGCATTCAGCGCGGAGGGCACGTGCTGCAAGCCGAGCGCGTCGATGAGCAGCAGCACCGTCGGACCCATCCGCTCGACAAAGCCGACCAGATCAACGTGCGCGAGCAGCGCATCGGCGCGGCGAATGAGGGACGCGCACGAGAGCGCACCGTGCGCGCGCAGCGCGTCGAAGAGCTCGGCGCGCGCGAGCTGCGCGGCCTGCAGCGCGGCTGATTGCACGCCCCACCACGTGAGCTTGAAGTCGGCCGACAGTTGCGGCCGCCTCTGGCCGCCGCGCGCGCCGCCCGCCGCGTAAAATGCGCGGCGCGCGTCGGCGAGCTGCGCGTGGCCGGCACGGCGGCGCTGTTCGGATATGCGGCCAAGATGCGCGAGCTTCTCGTCGAGCGCCGCGCGCGCGGCCACGACAGCCGGCGCCGCCGCCGCGCCCGCGCCCTCCGCGCCGAGCAGCTCCGGCGAGAGCAGGTCGTCGCCCAAATTGAAATGGCGGTAGCCCAGTCCGGGCCCCGAGCCGAGGAGCAGGTACTCGGGCTTGCGGCGCGCAAAGGCGGCGAGGTCGAGGCCGCGCTTCTCGTGCTCGTTGACGAAATACGAGAAGTCGGACGCGACCATCTTTGCGGGCTCGCGCAGCAGGATCGCTGAGAAGAGCTGGCAGCCGCGCTGCGCGGCAAGTTGGCGCAGCGCGGCCAGGCCAAGCACAAACCGCGCGAGGTCGGGGTTGCAGTGCACCTCGATGAACCAGCGGCGGTGGCTGTCGAACGGCTCGAGCTTGCCCGGCGCGCGCGGCTGCGCGCCCACCGCACCGCCCGTCAGCCCCTGACGCCGCCGCTTGGCCGCGTGGATCGCCGCCGTCTCGCCCGACCAGAACTTGCGCACCGTCTGCAGGTCGACGCAGTACCCCGACCACTTCCACTCGTCACCCTGGCCGGCCATCAGCGTGCGCACGGTCACGCCCGCGCACTTGCGCAGGTGCGCGAACGCGAAGATCGAGCAGTTGCACGGCGCCGTGCGCGCAAGGCTGCCGCCAATGTCCTCGAGCGGCCCGTGGCGCCCGCCACTGTTGAGCGTCGCGGACGTCGATTTGAGCGCGAGCTCGATCGAGCGCGCGTACGCGGGCGCGGAGAGGCGCTCGCTTGGCGCGACCATCGGCATGCGCGAGAGGCATGCCGTCGCCGACGGCGCCTCGCCCGACACCGACGCGAGCGAGAGCACGGTCGCGAGCGCGCGCCTTCTCCGCGGCTCCATCGTGTCGTCGGCGGCGGTTTCGCGGGATGGGCGAGTCCATCCGCGTCTTCGTGCGCGTACGCCCGCCGATCGGCTCGGAGCTGGCGCTCGAGCCCGCAGTCGCGGTGGTCGATGAGCGCACGCTCGTCATCACGCGCGGCCGGTCGACGCACACCGCACGGTTCAACGGCGTCCTCGGCGTGGACGCGACGCAGCGCGACGTGTTTGCGCGCGTGCGCGACACGGCCGCGGCGGTGATGGACGGGTTCAACGCGACGATCTTTGCATACGGGCAGACGGGCTCGGGCAAGACGCACACGATGCAGGGCGCCGGCGCCGCGCCGAGCGGCGCGCGGATGCTCTTGCCCCCGCCTGCCGCCGCGCACGCCGGTGTGGACGATGCGCACGGCGAGCTGGGCGTGCTGCCGCGCATCGTCTCCGAGCTGTTTGCGTTGGCCGCGCAGCGCGCGGGCAGCGCGCGCGTGCTTGTGTCCGTGTCGTACATCCAGATCTACAACGAGACGCTGCAGGACCTGCTCTGGGCGCCCGTGCACGCGGCGCACGCGGCCGTCGGCGCGGCGGGCGCGGCCGGCGCGCGGCCGCTCGCGCCGCCGCCGCTCTCGCTCAAGGCGGACCCGGCGACGGGCGAAGTGGTGGTAACGAACGTGCTCGAAATCCCGTGCGCCAGCGCCGTCGAGCTCCTCGAGCTCGTCGGCAAGGCCGCGTCCGCGCGCGCGACACGCGCGACGCGGATGAACGAGGCTTCTTCTCGCTCGCACGCCATCGTGCAGCTCATCGCCGAGCAGCGGCCGCTCGGCGCGGCGGGCGGCGAGGCGGGCGCGCAGCCGCGCGCCAAGCGCGCCAAGCTCAATCTCGTCGACCTCGCCGGCTCCGAGCGGCCGCACAAGCAGCTGGCGCTCGGCGCCGGCGGCGCGGACGGGCCCGGCTCGGCGTGCGCGGCGGAGGCGCGCGCGGGTTCGGCTGCGTTCCGCGAGGCGACGTCGATCAACACGTCGCTGCTCGCGCTGTCCAACTGCATCTCGGCGCTCGCACACCGCGGCCGCTCCCACGTGCCGTACCGCGATTCGTCACTCACGCGGCTCCTGCAGGACGCGCTTGGCGGCAACTCGCTTACGACCGTGCTCGCAACCGTCTCGCCCGCGCCCGGCTCGGCGGACGAGACGGTCGCGACGCTCAAGTTTGCCGACCGCGCGCGCAACGTGCTGCAGCACGCCATCGCCAACGAGGTGGTCGTCGCCGATTCGCTGCGCACGCAGCGCCGCCGCTTTGACGCGTACGCCGCGCGGCTCGTTGCGCAGATCGACGAGCTCAAGCGCGCGGCGCGCCACACGGCGGCCGCCGCGCGGCTGGGCGAATCGGGCGCGGCGGCCGACGTCACGCTGCGCGCGCGGCTCAACGCGATCGTCGGCGAGAACGACGAGCTCAAGGCGCACGCCGCCTCGCTGCAGGCTGAGCTATCCAACGCACACGCCGCTCTGAGCAAGGAGCGCACGCGCCACGCCACCGTGCACGCTCAGCTGCGCGCGCTCGCCGCCGCCGCGCTCGCGCCGAGCGGCGCGGGCGCGCCGCCGGACCGCGCGGCGGTCGCATCAATGAACCTCCTCCTCCGGCAGCTCACACACGGCACGGGCGCGAGCGGCGACGACGGCGGCGACGGCGGCGGAGGCGGCGTGGGCGCGGCCGGCGACGGCGACGCGCGGCCGGCGACGGCGGCCGCGGCCGTGCCGAACGCACACACGCGCGCGAGCGGCGGGGCCGGCGCGCTGCGCGGCGCGCTCGCGACCAGCGCCAGCGCATGGGCGGACGATTCGCCGCCGCTCGCGACGCCGCTTAAACCACCAGCCTGTCGGCGAAACGGCGGCCAATGGGCCCTGCCCGCCGCCGCCACGCCCGCCGCCGCGCCGCCCAGTATGGCGGAGTTGGACGCGCTCGCCATCGCGCGCGCGCGCCGGCCGGGCAGCGCGCAGGCGATGGCGGGCGGCGGCGGGCGTGCACCCGACGCGTTCGCGCGCACGAGCTCGGGCCAGCCGATTCTGCCGCTGCGCCACTCGAGGCCGGTGTCGCGGCCGCCGGCGACGCCACCGCCACCGCCACCGCCACCACCGCCGCCGCCGCCGCCGAGCGGCGAGTGCGCGCGCGCTGCGTCGCGCGCGGTGGCTGCGCCGCGCGCGGCGGGCGGCGTGGACGGGCGGAGCGTGCTCAGCGCGCAGCTGGACGAGCTGTCGGCCTTCCAGGCGCAGCTTGAGCGGCTGCGCGCGCAGGGGCACGAGGTCGAGTCGCTCCTCGCGCAGATGCGCGGTGGCACGCTCGGGCTGCGAGGTGGTGACGGCGATGGCGTTGCGATGGCCGATGGCGGTGGGAGGCACGGGCACGGGCACGGGCACGGGCACGGGCAGGAGCAGGGGCACGGGCACGGGCACGGGCAGGGCCCGCGCGATCAGTTGCCTTACGCGCTGCCGCCGGCGCGCGAGCCGGCACCGCTTGCGGTGCTGCACGCGCCTCGCCCCGCGATTCGCGTCAGGCCGTTCGACGGCACGCCCGCATCTGCGCCTGCACCCGCCGAAGCTTGCGCAGGCGGCAAAGGGTTAGGGGCGGGAAAAGCGGCTTGCGCAGGCGGTGCTGCAGCTGCCGCACGGCGCGATGCACGTTGGGCTACGGCTCAGCCCGCCGGTAGTCACGCGTGGTCGGTCACCGGCCCGCCGCCGCCGCCGAGCCACGACGCCGGCGCGCTCGCCGACGCGTACACGACGACACGCGTCGTCACGCCGCCCCGGCCGCGTTCGCGCGCGCGCGGGTCAGCGCACGATGCGCGCGCGCGGTCGGGCGGCGACATGTGGCGCGCTCCGGTACGTGGCGATCCGGCGGGCGCCGTCACGCCCCGCGTGGCGGCGGCGCGTTCAACGCACTCGCAGCAGGCGCTCATCGAGGTGAGCATAGAGGCGATGCTCGCCGGCCGGCTGCACCGCGCCAAGCCGCGCGCCGTCGAGCCGCCCGCGCGCGCGGCCGGCGGCAGCGCTCTGCGCGACGGCGCGGGCAGCCGTGTCTTCGTCCTCGGCTCGTCGGCGAGCAGCACGCGCGTGCGGCATTTGCAGGCCGTGCTCGCGAGCAGGCAGCAGGCGACCGGCTGGTAGCGTGAGTGCGTGACTCGCGAGTCGTGACGACTGCTGGCCTACCCGCGTGACAAGCGTCACCAAAAGAAGTGGGGTGATGGCGCGAGAGCCGGCCAAACCAGGTGCGCCTACTTTTCTGGTGGAGCGCCAGAGCGGAGGGGCGGCGCCGAGCGCACCGGCGCAGGCCCACTTGCTCGCAACCAAGCCGCATTACGCCTCGTCATCCTCGCCGCCGCCGCGCGACGCCGCCGGTGGCGGCCATCCTATCGACGAGCTGCTGCAGCGCGTCTCGCCGGCGCTCGCGGCGGCCGACTGGCTCGCGGGCCGGCTCGAGCCGTGCATCGGCCGGCAGCTGGTGCGCGTGCGGACGCCGTCGTCCGTCTTTGCCGCGCGCGAGTCCGTCCGCCGCGTCGAAGGCGACGAGTTTGCCGCGCGCGAGGGCGTGCACGTCGCGCTCGCGTTTGAGATGCTCGCCGACGAGGTGCGGCGCGCGCCGATCAACCTGGCGGGTCGGCTGTACATCCAGCAGCTGTTCGAGAAGTCGGCGCGAACGCGCCAGCTCGTCTACGCGCACATCGCGCGCAACCCGTCCGTCGCGCACGTGCGCGTGCGCTCGCCCGTGTTCGTGGTCGGGCTGCCGCGCACGGGCTCGACGCACCTGCAGGCGCTGCTCTCAGCGGACGCGCGCTCGGAAAGCCTGCGGCTGTACGAGATGCTCGTGCCGCTGCCACCCTGCGCGCCCGGCTCGGCGCGCGCGCGCGCGCGCGCCGCCCGTCTTGGCGCGCAGAAGCGGCTGATGGATGTACTCGCGCCGGGCTGGAACTGGCGAAACGACCGTTTCCACCACACGCTCATGGACGCGCCCGAGGAGGAGGCGGTGCTGCTCGCGGGGTGCGGCGTGTCGATGATGCCGTACGTCTGCCTCGGCGGCGTCGGCACCGCGTACGAGGCCGCGCACGCCGACGCGTCGAGCAAGCGTGCTACGTTTCGCTTCCTTCGCCGCTTTCTGCAGCTCGCGAGCGGCGCGCGGCGCGGCGCGGGCGCGGGGGCGGACGGCGTGGAGTGCCGGTGGGTGCTCAAGTCGCACTACAACGCGCTGTGGACCGACGCGCTGCTCGCCGAGTTCCCCGACGCCAAGCTGATCATCACCGTGCGCGAGCCGCTGCAGGTCGTCCAATCATTCATCTCATATTCGATTGCAAACCTCTCATTCGTCGCGCAGCATGGCGACGGCGAGCGCGTGAGCGCGGCGCGCGGCGTGCCACGCGCGCGCGGAGCGAGGCGGCGTGCGATGCCACGGGAGGCGCGCGCGTGCGGCGCGCGGCCGCGTGAGGGCGCACGCGCGGGTGGGCGCGGCGCCCACGCCCGCGCCCTTAACCGTACGCCCGCGCCTGCGGCCGCGCGCCGCACGCTCGCAGCTCGCGCGCGCGCATGCGCACGCCGCGTACCGCTACCTCGTGGCCAACGCGAACGCGCTCGTCAAACTGCGCCGGCAGACGCGCGCCTCGTGCGCCAACCGGCTGTGTGTGGTGCAGTACGACGAGCTCGTGGAGCAGCCCGTCACCGTCCTGCGCGCCATCTACGGCCAGCTCGACCTGCCGCTCACCGACGAGGCGCTCGAGCGCGCGGGCCGTTACGTCGACGCGAGCCCGCAGCACGGGCGCGGCCGGCCGATCAAGGCCGCACTGAGCGACGTCGGCCTCAGCCGCGAGCAGATCGACGCGGACTTTGCCGAGTACCGCGCGGAGCTCATGCCGCACGGCGCGCGCTGAGCCGCTGCGCGTCTTCCACGGCCGCCGCGGCCTAGATTCTGGGCCGGCTACTGAACCACCAGCGGGCTGCAGCCCCCCCCCCCCCCCCCCCCCCCCCCTAGGGTCGCGTCAAGCTCTGTGCTGATCGGCCGCCGCGGCTTCTCTACCGGCACCGCACGCGCGCGCGCCGCTCCGCTCGCCGCTGCTGCTGCCGCCGTCGCCGCCGGCCGCCTCACCGCCGTCGCGAAATGCGTGCAGGCTGAGGTTGTTAAACGCACCGCTCGGTGAGAGTGAGTCCGCGATGGGCGCCTCGCGCACGCGTCGTTCGGCAACAGCCGCGTCGATCTCGGGCGT
Organism: Diacronema lutheri; assembly: GCA_019448385.1. Lineage (NCBI taxonomy): Eukaryota > Haptophyta > Pavlovophyceae > Pavlovales > Pavlovaceae > Diacronema > Diacronema lutheri. The sequence goes on from JAGTXO010000032.1 coordinate 355,117, forward strand.
GGGCTGCGCGCGCCGCCGCTCGGCCGATCGTTCGGCGTAGGCGCCAAAGCTGTTGCCGAGCACCCACACGTTGCGCAGGCTGCCGCGCCGGCCGTTCGCGCGCACGACCGCCTCGTAGAGCGGCGCGTCGCAGTGCGGCATGTAGAAGAGCGTGCGCAACGCGCCGACCTCGTGGCACACGTCGGCGGCGGGCAGGACCGCCAGCCCAAGCGCGCGCACGATGGCCGCGTCCGCGTCGCTCAGCACGGGGTCGAAGACAGCCGCCAAGAGGGGCGGCTGCGCAGCGGCGACGAGGCTCGCTGGCGGCGAGCGCGGGCGCAGGCGTGCGGCGGCCGCCTGTTCGCTCGAGCTAGCGCCGTTCGCCGAGCCGGCCGCACACGCGGGCGTGGCCGCCGGCGCGCCGGCCCGCGGCGGCGGCGGCGGATCGTCGGCGAGGAGGAGGAGGAGGAGGGCGAGCTGGTAGCGCGAGATGCGCGAGGCAGAGGGGCTGCCGAGGCCGTAGCAGACGATCCGCTCGGGGCGCATATCTAGCGCCGCCGCGGCCACACAGACGCTTGCCAACGTCGCCGACGCGCGCAGCTCCTCCGCGCACGCGCGCACAAGCTCCGCGACGCGCGCCACGTCGCGTGCGGCGAGCGGCGCGTTGGGTGCGCCGACGAGGTCGACGGCGCGCGCGAGCGCGATGGCGGACGGCGCTGCACGTGCGCACGCCCTACTCCCGCGCTTGACGAGCGTGAAGCCGCCCTCCTCCATCACCTCGGTTTCGGCGGCAACTCGAAGGCTCGCGCCCCCGCCATTCTTGGTCGTGTGTCCGCTTTGCAGGGCGAGCTGCCTGCCCGAGCGCGCCACTTGCCAGCGCCTTGCGTAGCGGACGAGGCGAGCCAACCCGCAGTCGCGCGGCGGCAGCTCCTTCCCTGCGCGTGATTATCGTCTCCGCGCTGCGCGCCGTCGGCCTGCACGATGGTCGCAGACCGCACGCCGCGAGCCGCGCCGGCGACGCAGCCGCCGTTTGGCGTCGCGACGCGCAACGTCGACGCCTTCGAGAAGCTCGAGCAGATTGGCGAGGGGACGTACGGGTGCGCGCTGGCCGGACGGGGTCGCGAGCGCGCGATCGCGCCGAGCGTGCCATCATGCGGCCGCCGTCGGGCTGGCGCTCGCGCGGCAGCGGGGCTGGCTCGCCTCCTCGCGCACCTGCGCACGCTCTTGGCCTCTGGGGCGCATGCGGCAGGCTGGCGGCCGGTCGGACCGCGCAGGACGAGCGCGTGCGCCCGTTTGACCCTCTCTCCCTGCCCTCCGCCCCCGCCTCTGCCTCCGCCTCCACCCGCCTCGACGCGCCGCGCCCTTTCGCGCGCACACGCGACGCCGGTCGGCACTGCCGCGCGCAGCCAGGTGTACAAGGCGCGCTCGCGTGACGACGGGGCGATTGTCGCGCTCAAGAAGATCCGCATGACCAAGGATCAGGAGAAGGACGGCGTGCGTGCCTGCGCGCTGCCGTTTGAATCCGCCCCGCCCCGCCCCGTCCCGTCCCCCCCCCCCCCCCCCCGGCCCTTCCCTTCTCGACACACGCGCCTGCGCTCGCCGGCCTCGTGCGCCCCGCCTCCGCGCCCCGCCTCCGCGCCCCGCCTCCGCGCCCCGCCTCCGCGCCCCGCCTCCGCGCCCCGCCTCCGCGCCCCGCCTCCGCGCCCCGCCTCCGCGCCCCGCCTCCGCGCCCCGCCTCCGCGCCCCGCCTCCGCGCCCCGCCTCCGCGCCCCGCCTCCGCGCCCCGCCTCCGCGCCCCGCCTCCGCGCCCCGCCTCCGCGCCCCGCCTCCGCGCCCCGCCTCCGCGCCCCGCCTCCGCGCCCCGCCTCCGCGCCCCGCCTCCGCGCCCCGCTCAGCCCCGCTCAGCCCCACGCACGCCTCGTGCGCGCGCGCGCACGTGCCCGCGCAGTTCCCGATCACCGCGCTGCGCGAGATTAAAATCCTGAACGCGTTACGTCACGAGAACATCGTGCTGTTACGCGAGATCGTCACGTCCGCCGCCTCGGAGGCGAACAAGGGGAAGGGCTCGATCTACATGGTCTTCGAGTTCATGGACCACGACCTCACCGGGCTGATGGACTACCAACACTCCGCGCCCTTCAGCGTTGCGCAGGTGCGCACCCGCGCGCGAACGCGCGCGTCGGCGCCTCGAGCGCTGCCGCGCCGGCCGCCATCGTTGCCGCCATCGTTGCCGCCAGCGCATGCCGCCATCGTTGCCGCCATCGTTGCCGCCATCGTTGCCGCCATCGTTGCCGCCAGCGCATGCCGCCATCGTTGCCGCCATCGTTGCCGCCAGCGCATGCCGTCGCGCCGCTGCTCACAAGGCCGTTTCGCTCTCCGCTCCCGCCCTCTGCCCCCCCCCCTCCCCCCCCCCCCCCCCCCCCCCCCCCCTTTGCTGCGTTCAGATCAAGTGCTACCTACGCCAGCTTCTCAACGGTCTCCACTTCTGCCACATGAACAAGGCGAGCCGCCGCCGCGCGCCGCCCGCGCCCGCCGTTCGCGCGGGCGACGCGCGCGCGCGTGCGCGCCGTCCGTGCGCCAGCGACGGCAGCGACGGCAGCGACGGCAGCGATGGCGGCGATGGCAGCGACGGCAGCGCTGGCAGCGACGCCAGCGCCGACTCGGCGGCTGCCCTCCGCGAGCGCGCAGGTGCTGCACCGCGACATTAAGGGCGCAAACCTTCTGATTAACAACCGCGGCCAGCTCAAGCTTGCGGATTTTGGCCTCGCGCGTGCGCGCGCCGCACGCCACGCGCGATGTGCCGCCGCTTCTTCCCCCCCCCCCCCCCCCCCCCTCCCCCCTCCTGCCCCCCTCCCCCGCCCCCCTCTCTGGCCGCGCGCTGACCGTAGTGTCTGCAACCCCCCCCCCCCCCCCCCCCCGATCGGCAGGCACCTTTGACGATCAGGCGCGTGCCTACACCAACCGGTACGCCCGCCTCGCCCGCAGCAGGCCCCCACCCCTCTCCCACGAACCTTCCCCCTCAACTCCCTCTTTCCCCCTTTCCCCCATTCCCCCATTTCCCCCATTTCCCCCTTTCCCCCTTTCCCCCTTTCCCCCTTTCCCCCTTTCCCCCTTTCCCCCTTTCCCCCTTTCCCCCTTTCCCCCTTTCCCCCTTTGCTCAGCTGCGTGACGCTGTGGTACCGCCCGCCCGAGCTGCTGCTCGGTGCAACGCTCTACGGCCCCGAGGTCGATCTGTGGAGTGTCGGCTGTGTCTTTGGCGAGATGCTCCAGCGCAAGCCCGCACTGCCGGGCAAAGACGAGGTGTGTGCGGCAAAGGCGGCGAGCTGCGAGCTGCGCGCGGCGCGTCGCTGCGCGCGCATCGCACGCCGCGTCACGCGCTCAGCCCCCCCCCCCCCCCCCCCCCCATACCCTTCCCCCTCCCCATACCCTCCCCTCTCTCGTACCAGGCAGACCAGCTCGACCTGATCTGTCGGCTGTGCGGCATGCCCGACGAGCGGAGTTGGCCGGGCGTGTCGCGCCTTCCCTTCTACGACAAGCTCGTTGACAGGCGCGGCACGTACCACGAGCAGCCTCACCACGCGCATGCCCGCCCCCTCGTCGCAAAGCTGAGCAGAACGTGAGCGGGGCGCGCACCGCTTCGCCCCCCCCCCCCCCCCCCCCCCCCGCCCCCCGCCCCGCCCCGCCCCGCGCCCACGCCCCGCATAGCACGCCCCGGCCGTGTCGGCGACGGCGGCCTCGCTCGCCCAGCCAAACGACCGCCCCTCCCCCTCCCCCCCCGACGGCTTCTCACTCCCTTCCCCCCCATTCCCCTCCCCCCCCCCCTTCCTCTCCTCCCCGGGGCCCGTCCGCTCGCCCAACCCGCCCGCCCCGCCGCGCAGCGTGCCCGACGCCGCGGCGCTCGACCTGCTCAACTCGCTGCTCACCCTCGACCCGCAGGCGCGCGCCTCGTGCGCCACCGCCCTCGACCACGACTACTTCCGCATCGAGCCGCTGCCCGCACAGCCATCCGAGCTGCCCACGTACAAGTCGTCGCACGAGTTCAACCGGAAGAAGAGACAGGCGCAGCACGCGGCCGCGGCGGGCCAGGGAGCGCACGCCGGCCGCGACGGAGGCGGCGGCGGCGGCCGCGACGGAGGCGGCGGAGGTGGCGGAGGCGGCGCGCCGGGCGCGCAGTCGGCTGTGGCGGGCGCGGGCGAAGCGGCGGGCGCGAAGCGCGCGCGATCCGATGCGTCGCACGGCCTGGGCCGCTCGGCGGGCTCGGCGGGCAGCGCGCGCGCCGCCGTTGGCGCGGGCGCGTCCGTTGGCGGGAAGGCGCAGCCGCCGCCATTCTCATCGATCGTGCCTCCGCCGAGGCAACGGCACGGCTGATCGGGGCGTGCCAATGCCACGTGGCGTGTGCGACTGTGAGTCAGTGTGAGTCAGTGAGTGTAGCTGTGCCCGCGGGCAATGGCACGGCTGCTCGTGGGCGGAGGCGCGTGGAGCAATGCTGCCGCAGAAGGGCCGTCGCTTGCCCACGAACGGCGCCGCCCTCGGTGGTGGCAAGCAGCAACGCGGCCAGCCGACCAGCCCGCGACCAGCGTGCAGCACAAGCACCACAAGCACGCCGCTGCCCGAACTTTCGCAAGACGTGCAGGCACGGACGGAAAAGGTGAGGGAGGAAAGTTGGCGCGCTTTTGGCCATGCTGCGCACGTCCCCGCTCGGCGACGGCGACGGCGCGCGCGGCGGCGAGCGCCAGCTCCCGCTCGCGTTCGACGTGGTCGTCGTCGTCTGCCCGGCGGGGCTGGGCCGCGCCTTCGAGCGCGAGCTCGCCCGACGCGCACCCGCGCTCGCCGGTCGGCTCGTCGTGTCGCCGTGGGCGGACGCGCCGCCGTCGGGCGTCGTGCCCGACGGAGGCGGCGGACTGCTCGCGGGGCTGTACGCGGCGACGGAGGCGCTCTCGGCGCGCGAGGGGCGTGGCGCGCTCTCCGCCGAGGTGTGGAGCTCGCCGCACGGCTTGGCCCACACGTCGGCGCTCGTCATCGACGCGAGCGCGAGCTGCGACGCGCACCCCGCGCTGCCGGCCGCGCTCGTGCCGTGGGGCGAGCATGGTCTCGACGGGCTCGACCACGCGCTGTGCGCGGCGGCGCAGCTGTGGCCGCGCCCGCCCGCCGGAGCGGCGCTCATCTCCGCCGACGAGTGCCTCACCCTCGCCGTCGGCGCTGCGGCGCGCGCGCCGCGCTGGGACGAGTCTGGCGCGACCGACTTGACCCTCGTCGCGCTCTGCGCCAGCTCGACAGGCGCGCCCGCGCCGGCGCCTGCACCGGCGTACGCGCTCGTCAGCCTGCCGCCGGCCGACGCGCCGCTCGCGTCCGCCGCCGAGCCCGGCGCCGCCGAGCAGCGCCGTCTGGGCGCAGCGCTCTCGCGCGCGGCAGTGACGGGCGATCTTGTCAGCGTGACGAGCGTCACCTCGTCACGCGATGGCGGCGTCTGGCCGCCGAGCGCCGGGTTGGCGGGCTCGTCGTCGTCCACCGCGCACGCGACGCCGCTCAGCTGCGCGCTGCCCGCCGCAAGCGCCGCACTTGTCTCGCCGGCGCTGTGCGCGGCGCTGTGCGCGGCGCTCGACGAGTCGCGCCTCGACGCGTCGTGCGCGCGCGGCTGGGACTGTGGCAGCGTGCCCGTCCGCCTCGAGCTGCTCGCCGACGTGTGCGCGGCGGCGTGCCGCGCGGGGCGCGCCGCGCGGCGCGGCCGCGCCGAGGCGCGCGCGGCCGACGGCTGGCGGGCGGACGCGGCGGCGGCGGCAGCGCGCGCGTTCGACGGCGCGAGCGGCGCCGAGGCGCGCGCGCGCGGCGCGCTCGAGGCGGCGTTTGGCGCGATGGGCGGCGCGGCGCCGCCCACCGTTGCCGCGGTCATGTGCACGGGCACGCTCACGCGCCTCGCGGTGCTCAGCGCCGCGGAGTTTGCGGCGGCTGCGTGCGCCGCGGCGGGCGGCAGCGGCGGTGGCGGCGGTGGTGGCGGTGGCGGTGGCGTCGGTGGCGGCGGCGGCCACGCGGTCGCGCCGTGCTCCGAGCTGGCGGCCGGCGGAAGCGCGGGGGCGGGCTCCGCCACCTTCTTCTCGTCGCTCGGCGCGCCCGGCTGGGCAATCGGTAGCGGCGCGCTCGTGTGCGGCGCACGCACGCACCCGCCGCCGCCGCCGCCGCGCGCGCCCGCCGCTTCGCCCGGCGCGCGGCCGCACGGCGCGCGCGGCGCGTCGGTGGCCGGCCCGCCGCTGCGCGTGCCGAGCGGGTGCGCGCTGTGGGAGGTGGCACTCTCCGCCGCCGGGCTCGACGACGCGGGCGGGCACGAGCCGCGCGGCGTGGCGGTGGCGGAGGCGCAGCACGTCGCTGCGCACGCGACGGCGGTTGGCGCGGTGGGCGCGCCGCGCGTCCGCCTCCTCTGCGCGGTGAGCGACGTGCTCGACGCGCGGTACGGCGCTGAAGGGGGCGCGGGCGCGCAGAGGCCGCGCGCGGACGGCGCGCGGGCGGGCGGCGCGCGGGCGGGCGGCACGTTCTGCGGCGTGCCGTGGGCGCAATGGTTGCGTGCGACCGGCGTCAACGCGGCGGATCTGTGGCCGGCGCCGCGCGGGGGCGCGGGCGCGTCGTTTGACGAAGGCGGCGCGGAGTGCGACGTGCGCAGCTTGCGCACGGCGCGGCTCTTCCCCGTCTGGCTCGCCGACGCGGCCGACGACGACGACGACGACGATGGCGGCGATGGTGGTGGCGGCGGCGGCGGCGGCGGTGGCGGTGGCGCGCCGGCGGAGGCCGGCGCGCCCGCGCGCGGCGCGGACGGGCTCGTGGCGCGCGCGCTCTCCGCGCAGGGCGAGGGCACATTCGCTGCGCAGCTCCTCGCCGCAAAGCCGCGCGGGCCGCACCCATCGCAGCCGCAGCCGCAGCCGCAGCCGGCGGCAGCGCCAGCGTCCCTCGCCGCAGCGGCGGCCGGCGCGCGCGTGCCGGCGCCGGCGGCCGCCGCACAGCCGTCGGCCGCGCACGTGGCCGGCGAGTTCGCCACGTGGGCGACGGGCGGCGGCGCGCCGCCCACGGCCGCGCAGCGCGACGCGTGGCGCGCGTGCGCGCGCGTGTCGATGGCCGACGCGGCGCGCGCGGCCGACGTGGCGGCCGAGGGAAGGTGGCGCGCGGCGCTCGGCACGCGCGCGGCGCTCGGCGCGCTCGCCGCCGGCACCGCGCCCGGCTGTCGCGCGCCGCTCGGCCAGGCGGCGCGCGCGTGCGCGCGCGGCGCGCGCGGCGCGCGCGACGCGGCCGCCGCGCTGCTCGATGCGCGCGCCGAGTTTGCGCCTTTTGGCGCGCTGCCGCGGCTGCTCACGGCTGTGGCGGAGTTGCTCGCCGCGGCGGCGGGCGGCGGCGTCGCCGCGCGCTCGGGCAGCGCGCGCGCACCCGCGTGGGCGGCCGCCGCGGCCGAGCTCGCCGCCGCCGCAGAGGCCGCCTTCCGCACGCGCGCCGGCGACGTGCCCAACCTTGGCCTCGGCGGTCTTCTCAGCGTCGGGGAGGCCGCGGCGCGCGCGGACGCGGCGGCGGCCGCGCGCGCCGGCGCATCGCGCGGCGGCGCGCCCGCGCCCGCGCCCACGCCCGCGCCCACGCCCGCGCCCGCGCCCACGCCCGCGCTCGCGCTTGCCACGGCGCAGCGCGCGCTGCTCGCGCTGCGTGCGCTTCGCGCGCTGCGGCTGCGCGCGTTCGCTGTCGGTGCGCGCGCCGAGCTCGTGCGCGCTGCGCGGCATTATGAGGCGGCGGCGGGCGCCGTCGTCGAGGGCGCGGTGATGGCCGCGAACGTCGTCATCGGGCGCGCGCCGCTCGCGCCGGCGGGCTGGGCGGTGGTGGTGCGCGCGCCCGCTCGGGTCGACCTCGCGGGTGGCTGGTCAGACACGCCGCCGCTCTGCTGGGAGGCGGGCGCGGGCGGCGCGGTCGTCAACGTGGCGCTCGCCATCGACGGCGCGTTGCCGCTCTGCGCGCGCGCGCGCCGGGTGCGCGAGCCGTGCGTTGCGCTCGTGGATGGCGGTGAGGGCGAGTGGCGCGGCGGCGGCGGCGGCGGCGGCGGCGGCGGCCGTCGCGACGCCACCGTTGCTGTCGTCGTGCTGACCGAGCTTGCCGAGCTGCGCGCGTGCGCCGACCCGACGGCGCCGTGTGCGCTGCTGCGAGCCGCGCTTCTCTCGTGCGGCGCGCTGCGATCCGACGCCGCCGCGCCGCCGCTGCGCGAGCAGCTGCGCCTTTTGGGCGGCGGCGTTGAGGTGAGCGTCACGTCGACGCTGCCACGCGGCTCCGGGCTGGGCGCATCGTCTATTTTGGGCGCGGCGGCGATCGCGGCGCTCGGCGCGGCCTTTGGCCTGTCGCTCGACGGGCAATCCCTCATGCACGCGACGCTGCAGCTCGAACAGCGCCTCTCAGCGCGTGGCGGCTGGCAGGACCAGGTGGGTGGTGCGTACCCCGGCGTGAAGCTGGGCACGTGCGCGCCGCTCGCGCCGCCGTCCGTCGACGTGCGCATCCTGCCCCTCACCGCCGGTGCGCGCGAGGCGCTCGACCGCCATCTCTGCCTCGCGTACACGGGCCGCACGCGGCTGGCGCGTGGCCTCCTGCAGGCGGTGCTGCGCGCGTGGCACGGCGGCTCGGACGAGGTGTTGAGCGTGCTCGACGAGTTGGTGGGCGGCGCGCGCGAGATGGCGGTGGCGCTCGAGGCGGCCGACATGGTCTCCGCCGGGCGCTGCCTCGACCGGTACTGGCGCCTCAAGCGCGCGCTCTGCGCGGACGCCGAGCCGCCCGCCGTCTCGCGGATGCTCGCCGCCGCCCGCCCGCTCGTGCACGGCGCCGCGCTCGCCGGCGCGGGCGGGGGTGGCTTCCTCGTGATGATCAGCCGCGAGCCCAACGCGCACGCCGCGCTCGCGGCCGCGCTCGCGCCCGAGGGCGCCGTGGTGCACGCGGCGAGCGTCGTGCACGCGCACGGGCTCGTCATGACGCACGAGCCAGACCCCGGGAACGGGTGAGGCGTTGTCGTCGGCCTACTTCGCTGCGGCGTGCGGTCACGGCCGAGCGGGTGGCCTTTGCCGCGGATCGGCGGTCACTGAAGGAGTGTGTGACGCCGCCGCTGGGATGCCATCTGACTGGCACGCACAACCTGCCCGCCCGCGCGACCGCCTCAGAGCATGTATCCCGCGTCGGCGAGGTTGACCACCGAGTACATGTCCTCGCCCCACTTGTCGCGCCGCCCGTTGATCGAGCGGAACAGCGCGTCATCGTGCGCGTCCTGCGAGGCAGCGGGGCTGAGACCGGACGCGCGTAGGGCCGCGCGGCCGCCCGCTGCCGCCTCCGCGCCGTCGAGCCGCCCGTCGCTGTCGACGTCGGCGAACATGGAGCGGTTGCCGTACCACGACCCGATCTCCGTCGACGTCTGCGGCTCGGGCTCGGAGCCCCAGCGCCGGCGGGCGCCGTCGCCGCCGCGGGTGTGGAAGCGCGGGCGCGGGACGCCCGAGATGGGCAGCGGGCGCGGCTTGACGCTCGGCTTACCCCAGTCGATCGCGGTGACGGGCGCGACGGGCGCGGCGGTGCCGGCCGCGTTGTACGCGTGGCTGAACGGGTCGGTGCCGTCGGCGGAGTGCTTCTGCAGGCGCGCGGAGGCCTTAAACTGCGCGTCCTGCTCCTTTGCGATCTGCTCCGCAAAAGTGTTGTACTTGCGGAAGTCGAAGTCGTGGTTCGTCGCTCCCCACCGGCCCCTCAGCGCGGCCTTGTCTGACATTCTGTTGGGTACTCTAACACAAATGAAACGACCAAGTCCGGAGGAGTGTTTCGAGGAGCCGTCGGACTCGTCCTCCGCGCACCCACGGGCGCGCATCCCCAGCCGCTCGCGCAGCCGGGGACGGGCGAGGATGGACGCGGCCGAGGGCTGCCCGCGCTCGCCAATGAGCTGCGTGGAAGAGAGCGCGCACGAGCCCGCGTTTGCCAGCGACTTTGTCCTCGTCCCGCGCGACGGGGTTGACGCGGACGGCGCGTCGTCCGGCGCGCCGCTCGCCGACGGCGCCGGCTCGGACGCCGGCTTCCGCTTCGATTCGGACGCGGACATGGACGTGAGCGGCACGGTCGCGTGTAGGATGGACCCCGCGCCGCCCAGCTCGCCCGTCGGCACGCTCGCCGATGCCGACGCCGCTGGCGCGCTCCCCGCGCAGCGCGGCGCGCGCGATTTCACGGCGGCGACGGTCGCCGCCGCCGTGTTTGGCGGCGAGCTGTCGGCGCGCGGAGGCCTGGTCGGCAGCTCGGCTGGCGGCGGCAGCGGCTTTGCGGGCGGCTCGGCGGGCTCGCTCCTCGGCAGCCGCTACCTCAGCACGCCCGCGCCCACGCGCGCGCGTGGCGTGGTTGGCCTCACCAACTTGGGCAACACGTGCTACATGAACTCATCGTTGCAGGCACGCGCGCGCGTTTCGGCCAAGCGGTGGTGGGTGGAGCCCGGACCCTGGGCGGAGCCCGGACCTTGGGCGTCGTTGGGGGCGGCGCGGCGCCCGCGTGGCTGCCTCCGTCCGCCCGCGGGGCGCTGTGTCCGCGCTCGCCGTCGCCCCGCGCCTCGCTCAGCTGCGCGCGCGCTCGCGCCGCTGCGCGCGCCCGTGCTTGGCGCAGTGCCTTTCAAATACCGCGCCACTTGTCCGTTACTTCACCGGCGGCCGTTGGCGTGCCGAGCTGAATCGTTCAAACCCGATTGGGACGGGCGGCAGGATGGCTGAGGAGTTTGCCGCGCTCGTGGCGCAGCTGTGGGACGAGAGGGCGCCTGCAGCGGTCGCGCCGCGCGACTTTAAGCGGACGCTCGCCCAGTGCGCGGCGCAGTTTGCGGGTGCGCGCGGTGAAGGGCGGGGCGGCTGCGCGCGCCCCTTTTCGGCTGGGCGGGCCGGGCGGCGGGCCGGGTGACGGGCTGGCTGAGCGTCACGCGAGCGTCACACGAGCGTCACACGAGCGTCACGCGAGCGTCACGCGAGCGTCACGCGAGCGTCACGCGAGCGTCACGCGAGCGTCACGCGAGCGTCACGCGAGCGTCACGCGAGCGTCACGCGAGCGTCACGCGAGCGTCACGCGAGCGTCACGCGAGCGTCACGCGAGCGTCATCGACATTGAATATGAGCGTTGCGCTCGTTGCGGTGCCCTGTTCGCGCGGTGTGCGCAGGGTACGGGCAGCAGGATGCGCAGGAGCTCATGTCCTACTTGATCGACGCGCTCGACGAGGACCTTAACCGCGTGGGCAAGAAGCCGTGAGTGCTGTCCTTCGTATCTCGCCCCCTTCCCACCCCCACCCCCGCCCCCCTTCCGTCTCTTACTGGCCCCTGTGCCCCTCTTCGCCTGCGCTCCCACTCATGGTGCCTTTCCCTTCCCTTTCCCCTGTCCCCCCTTTTCCCCTTTCCCCCTTTCCCGTTTCCCCTCGTCTCGCCTGCCCCCCTTTCCCCGCAGCTACGTCGAACGACGCGACTCGGCCGGCCGCCCCGACGCCATCGTTGCAGACGAGACGCTGGCGGGGCACCGCTCGCGCAACCAGTCAGTGGTGCAGGACCTCATGTGCGGACAGTGAGCGCCGCGACAAGCGCAGCCGCGAGTGGGCGCGCAGCGTGTCGCGCAAGCGCCCGCCGTGCGTGCGCGCAGCGTTGCGGCGTGGAGGCGCGCGCGCTCCGTTTTTGCCCTCCGTTTTCGCCTTGCCGTCTGCGTCGGCGCTTTGCGCGGCGGACGGGCTGCTGTGGCCAGCGCGCGCCGCTGCTGTGGCCAGCGCGCGCCGCTGCTGTGGCCAGCGCGCGCCGCTGCTGTGGCCAGCGCGCGCCGCTGCTGTGGCCAGCGCGCGCCGCTGCTGTGGCCAGCGCGCGCCGCTGCTGTGGGCAGCGCGCGCCGCTGCTGTGGCCAGCGCGCGCCGCTGCTGTGGGCAGCGCGCGCCGCTGCTGTGGCCAGCGCGCGCCGCTGCTGTGGCCAGCGCGCGCCGCTGCTGTGGCCAGCGCGCGCCGCTGCTGTGGCCAGCGCGCGCCGCTGCTGTGGGCAGCGCGCGCCGCTGCTGTGGCCAGCGCGCGCCGCTGCTGTGGGCAGCGCGCGCCGCTGCTGTGGCCAGCGCGCGCCGCTGCTGTGGGCAGCGCGCGCCGCTGCTTGCGCGCGCCCGCGCTCGCCATGCCGCCGCCGCCCCGCGCAGCCTTGTGCAGCGTGCCAACCCGCCGCGCCTGCCCCTCCCCTTCCTTTTCGCCCTCCCTCTTTCCCCTCTTTCCCCCTCTTTCCCCCCGCTTTCCCCCCTCTTCCTCCCCTCTTTCCCGCCTTTTTCCTCCTTCCGCCCCCCCCCCCCTTCTTTCCCCCTCTTTCCTCCCTCCAGGTATCGTTCGTCAGTGACGTGTTTGGCGTGCTCGCATTGCAACACGACCTTTGACGTCTTCCTTCTGCTCAACCTCGAGCTCAGACCGCCCGCAAAGCCACGCACACTCACACTCACACTCACACTCGTGCGCGCGCCGCCCGCGCGCGCGCTCAACGCGGCGGACGCGCGGGCCGCCGCCGAGGCCGCGCTCAGCGCGGCGGTGGCGGCGCGTGGCGCGGCGGCGGACGGCGGCGCGCTCGACGGCGCGGCACGCACCGGCGGCGCGCACGCGCCGCCACCGCCGCCGCCACCGCCGCCGCTCACATCGATTCACACGTTGACAATGCGGCAGGGCGGCACAGCGCGGGAACTGCTTGAGGCTCTCGCGCAGGCCGCCGGCCTGGACGCGTGCCGCACCGTCAGCGTCGAGCCCGCCGCGCCGCAGCCGTGGGAGCGGCCGGCCGCGCGCCTCGTGCTCACCGAGCTCTTCCACTCGCGGGTCTACAGGGCCTTCAACGCGACAGACGGCATGCAGCAGGTGCAGCCCGACGACGTGCTCTGTGCGTTTGAGGTGGCCGACGGTACGCTTTTTGAAACGCACCCCGCGATTGGCGCAGGGTACGCAAGCGCGCGCGCCGCGCCGCGCGAGCGCCGCGCGCGCGCATCCGCGCCGCCGACGCCGCGCCGCGCCGCGGCCCTGCCCCCCCCCCCCCTCCCCTCTCCCTTCTTTTCCTCGCCGCGACAGCTGCTCGTTCTCGCCGCCCGGAGCGCCCGGACGCCTCGGCGCGCCGCGCGCGGGCGGGAGCGGCGGCGTCGCCGTCGTCGTGACGCACGCGGCGCGCGCGGCCGACGCGGCGGGTGGCGGCGGCGGTTACACCGGCGGTTACAATGGCGGTTACAACGGCGGTTACAATGGCGGGTATGGCGGCGAGACGCAGATTGGCGCGCCGCTGCTTCTGACGATGGGAAATGGCGCGACGCGCGCGCAGCTCGAGCGTGCGCTCCGCGCCCATGCGCTCTGCCAACTCGTCGCGCAGGCGGACGCGGCGGCGGACGCGCCGGCGGGTGGCGAACGATCCGCGCGGCGCAGGCGGTGTGCGGACGGCGGGCCGGGCGGCGCTGCGGACGGGGCGGGCGGGGCGTTGGGAGCGGCGGGTAAGGCGGCGGCAGGTGGTGGCGTGTCCCCGTGCACGGCACTCGTCCTCGCAACGCCAACGCACGTTGCGGCCGGCGCAGACGCCGCCGTCGCCGCGCCCGCCGCGGCCGCGCCCACCGCCGCGCCGCCCCGCCCCTCCGACGCGCCCAGCGCCGACGGGGTCGCGGCGGCGGCCGCGCCGGCGGGCAGCGAGCCGTCGGAGGCGGATGAGATCGCGGCGCTGTGGGAGACGGTCGAGGTGATGGTCAGCGCGAGCGAGGGTGCGATCAGCAAGCGGACGCCGCTCTCCGAGCTTGCCGACGATACGCCCGTTGGCCTCGGGCACAACGCGTGCGCGCCGCGCCGCGCGCCGCGTGCGGCCCGCGCGCCGCGCCATCGCCCTGCGCTGAGCTGCTGCGCCACTGCCCGTTGTGTGGCGCGGCGCCCTGCGCTGAGCTGCTGCGCCACTGCCCGTTGTGTGGCGCGGCGCCCTGCGCTGAGCTGCTGCGCCACTGCCCGTTGTGTGGCGCGGCGCCCTGCGCTGAGCTGCTGCGCCACTGCCCGTTGTGTGGCGCGGCGCCCTGCGCTGAGCTGCTGCGCCACTGCCCGTTGTGTGGCGCGGCGCCCTGCGCTGAGCTGCCGCGCCACTGCCCGACGCCATTGCCCTGCGCTGAGCTGCCGCGCCCGCGCGTTCCCGCGGCGACATGCCGTCTCGCCCCCTGCCCACGCCGCGCAGCTATGTGACGCTCGTCTGGCCGCAGCACGCGTTGAGAGAGGCACGCTACGCGCCCCTCGTGCCGTCGGAGGTGTGCCCGCCCGCCTACGCCACGGAGGCAGCCGCGGCGCGCGACGGTGCGGGCGGGACGGGTGGCGCGCAGCTCGAGTTGCTGCAGTGCATCGAGATGCAGCGCAGGGCCGAGACGCTCACGGGCGACGACCGTTGGTTCTGCTCGGGCTGCAAGGCGCACGTCGATGTGACGAAACGGTAGGTGGGCATTTGGAAGGGGACGGGAGGGGAGGATAACGGAGGGGAGGGGAACGGAGGGGAACGGGACGGGACGGGAACGGGAGGGGACGAAGGGGGGCAGGAGCGCGTTGCAGCCGCTGTGCCGTGCGCGTGTGCCTTTTACCTTGTGCCATCCCTCTCTATGACCCTTCTTCCCTTCTCCCCTTCTTTGCCGTCCGCCCTCTGGTCGCACGCCCTCTAAACCAACCCCCAAACCTCCCCACCCCCCCCCCCCCTTCTTTGTAGCATGGAGCTGTGGCGGCTGCCTGAGGTGCTCGTCGTGCAGCTCAAACGCTTCGGCGTCGGCAGACAGCGCGAGAAGAACAGCGCACTCGTGCGCTTCCCGATCAGTGGCCTCGACCTGAGCGGGCACGTGCTCGACACGAGGCGCGCGGCGGATGAGCCGGCGGGTGCGGCGCGCGCACGCCCCGCCCGCCAGCGCCGCGCGCGCGCGCGCGAGCGCGCACGTCGTGCGCGCGCTACGGGTGGGCGGGCGCGCGCCCTGCGCAGAACTCAGCGCGCCTCTCACTGCGTGCCCTCCTCCTCTCTTTGATCCGTTACCCATCCACTTCTCTTTCTCATCTATGAGATCAGTCTTTGATCTCTACGCGGTGACCAATCATTTTGGCTCCCTGCACGGAGGGCACTACACGGCCTACGCCAAGAACGGCTTGGACGGCCATTGGTTCGCGCCGCAGCGCCCGCACCTGCGCCCAACCGTCGCGTGCGCCGCGTTGCGGCCACGTACGCCTGACGCTCCCCCGTCCCTTCCTCCTCTGCCGCCCCAATTGAAAAGGTACTGCTTTGACGACGGTTCGACCCGGCGGATTGACGAATCGGAGATCGTCTCGCCCGCCGCCTACGTGCTCTTCTACCAGCGCAGGCGCACGGCGCGCAGCGAGGGCTCGGACGGGCTTGGCGGCGTGGTGGGCGGCGACGGAGCGCTCGGGGCGGGCGGCCAGGGCTGGGCGCGCAGCTGGTTGGCCGTCGGCGCACCGGCGACAGCCGAGACGTTGTCGGGCGCGTCGGACGTGCGCTCCGGTGCGTGTGCCGCCGCCACCGCGGGCGTGCCGATGGGCGCGCCGACCCCGCGCGGCGCGCGCGCGAGCGGAAGCGATCGCGACGACGACGACGACGACGACGACGACGACGACGACGACGACAGCATGGGCGAGGTGGACCCTGCCGCGCCCTTTCGCGCCGCGGGGAGCGACGATGACGACTGAGGAACCGTCTGGCGCTCGTCTCAGAGTTCGTCACAGCCCCCGGAGCCGTGACAGACATTAACTGTAGTCACGAAGCCACTTTTTGGGTGCAGCGCCCATCTGCGACTCTTGGCGCTGCTGAGATCGCCGCGCAGCGCCCACCTGCGCTCACTGCTGCGCTCAGCTCACCGCGCAGCACGCGCTCGGTGCGCCACCCGCGCGCTTCGTCACGCGCGCCTTTTCTCCCGCCTTTGGCGAAGGCGCGCCGCTCGCGCCGAGCGGCGGCGCGCGCGCGCCGTCCGCGCACGCCGCCGTGTCGCCGGCGTGCGGCAGCGCGTGGTGCTCGAGCTCGGCAAGTGTCGCGCTCGGCGAGGTGCGGCCGGCGAGCTGCCCAAACGCCGCATCGCCCGCGCCCGGCGCGAGCGGCATCCGCAGATCACGCGTTGCCTCGTCGAGCAGCGCAAGAAGCGCGCGCAGTTGGAGCGCGGCGCCACCGGCGGTCGGGCGCGCGGCCGGGTCGGCGTGCCAGCAGTCGCGCACGAGCTGCGCGAGCTGCGCCGGCCACGAGTGCGGCACCTTTGGGCGCAAGCCGCGCGAGGCGACCATCTCGCCAAGCTCCTCCGCACCGCACGGCAGCTCCTCGTATGCGCGGCGCTGCGCGACGAGCTCCCAGCCGAGCACGCCGAGCGCGAAGACGTCCACCGACTCGGTGTACGCGCCCTCCAACCGGAAGAGTTCGGGCGCCATGTACGCGACCGTTCCCGTGCGCGCCGTCAGATGCCGCGCGCGCGCGCGGACGGGCGTGGGCGTGGGCGTTGGCGCGCGCGCCACCGGCATGGGCGGCGAGACGAGCGCGTGCGTGAGCGGTGCGAGCGTGCGCGAGCGCGTGCCCCTCGCCGCGTCCGCCGTCGCCGTCGGGGCCTCCCGGCGGATCGGCGTGAAGAGGCCAAAGTCGCACAGCTTGGGCTCGCCGTCGGCGCCGAGCAGCACGTTGGACGGCTTCAGGTCGCGGTGCGCGATCGCGATGCCGTTGAGGCCTTCGTGCAGGTACGCCAGCCCGCGCGCGATCGCCGCGAGCCAGCGCACCGCCTCGCGCGCACCATAGTCACGCCGTGCGATCCGGCCGGCGAGGCAACCACCGGGCGCGAGCTCGAGCAGCAGCGCGGACGGGCCGACGGTGCCGTAGCAGCGCAGCACGTTGGGGTGGCGCAGCGCCTTGAGCAGCGCGCCCTCGGCGAGCAGGCTGATACCGTCAAAGGCGGGCACGTCAGCCGCCGCCTCCGGTGCGCGCGCGCAGCCGGTGGTCATCGCACCCGTCGCCGGCGTCGGCGCGTCCGCGTCGGCATCGGCGTCGGGCGGTGGCCGCTCGAGGCGCTTGAGCGCGTATGGCCCAGCGGGGACGCTCGGCGTCGCCGCGCGCTCGGGCAGCGCGCACTGCTCCACGCGCGAGAACCCGCCGAACCCAAGCGGCCGCACGACGCGCAGTGCCGACGGCGAGAGCGGCGCGCCGTCGTCCGGCGCCGCGAGATCGACGAGACGGGCGAAGCTCGCACTCGCGGCGAGCTCGGACGAGGCCATCGTCGTCGTCGCGCCGTAGCGGATGCGGCGCAGGCCATCGTCCGCCATCACGCCGAGCAGCGCGTCGAGGGCGGGCGGGGATGCGCCGGGCCTCATTGTCAGGGCGCCTACTTTTCGCGCGCGAAAAAGGAGCGCACTCTCCTTCCGCACACTGGCGGTCGGCCACGCGCGTTCGGCGTTCGCCCTCACCCTCGGGCCCTCCCACGCGCACATGCGCTGCGGCTGTCTCGAGCGAGGCCGCTCAGACGGTGCTACACTCACGCCGCGCGGCCACGGCCCGTCCGGGAATGTGGTCGTCCGGCGAGCCACGTGCGCAGCGCGCTCGGTCGCGACACGAGGGCCTCTCCCCGCGCGGCACCGCCGCCGAGAGATCAACAAGGGCGGGGAGAGGCGCTCGGGCGCCAGCGGGCTGGTGCGCTCGTGCACGCGCGTGGCGAGCGCGCCGATTACGCGACAAGCGCCTTGGCTGGCGCAAGGTCGTACGCGTCGCCGCCGTGCTTGGACACGTCCATGCCGGCCTCCTCGACGTCGGCGGGCACGCGCAGCATGCCGAGCAAGCGGAGCGTTGCGAACGTGATGGTCGACGTGACGCCCACCCATCCAACGATGAGCGCGATGAGCGTCACCTGCACCGCCAAGAGGTCGGGCTTGGGCCCCGGGTAGATGAAGCCGTGCGAGCCAAGGAGGTTGTACGAGTACTCGGGACGGCAGAAGATGCCCACCGCGACGAGGCCCCACGCGCCGCACGTGCCGTGGACGGCGAAGGCGTCGAGGGGGTCGTCGATCTTGAGCTTGAGCATCAGCTTGGAGAAGCCCTGCATGACGAGGCCGCCGATCGCGCCGATCACGATGGCGGCCCACGGGTCGACGACGACGCAGCCGGCGGTGATCGAGACGAGTCCGGCGAGCACGCCATTCCCGACGGCGGTCACGTCCCAGATGTGCGAGGTGAAGTGCACGAGTGCGAACGACGAGAGCGCGCCCGACGCAGCGCCGAGCGTCGTCGTGACGCACACGCGCGCGAGGTCGCGCGAGTAGGCGGTGTCGAGCGCGAAGACGGAGAGGGTCGAGCCGCCGTTGAAGCCGTACCAGCCGAGCCACAGGATGAAGACGCCGAGGATCTGCAGCACGGAGGAGTGGCCCGGCATGCTCGTCGGCTTGCCGTCCGCGTCGAAGCGGCCGATGCGCGGGCCGAGCATCGCCGCGCCCGCGAGCGCGGCGATGCCGCCCGTCATGTGCACGACGCCCGAGCCGGCAAAGTCGATCACGCCGCCGAGGACGGGCGAGCCCGAGTTGAAGGCGGAGATGAGGCCAGCCGAGTCCCAGACCATGTGCACGACTATCGGGTACACGAAGCCCGTGAGCACCACCGAGTAGACGAGGTACGCCGAGAGCGCGCACCGCTCGGCGACACCGCCCGAGACGATCGTCGCCGCCGTCGCGGCAAACGTGAATTGGAAGAACCACGAGGCCCAGTCGTAGCCCTCCGAGGCGTAGGTCGAGCGCCAATCACTCACGTGCAGCGCGTACGTGTCGGCGCTCGTGCCAATAATCGGGTCCGAGCCGCCGTACGCGACGCCGAAGCCGACGAGGAACCAGATGATCGCGCCAATGCACGCGTCGAGCATGTTCTTGATGAGGATGTTTTTGGTGTTCTTGGCGCGGACGGTGCCGGCCTCGACCATCGCAAAGCCGCACTGCATGAAGAAGACGAGCACCGCGGCCCAGATCAGGTAGAAGGTGTCGCCCTTGGCGGCGAGCGCTGCGGCGCGCGAGCCGCGCGGCGACGTTCGGCGCAGCACACGGTGAGCGGCGAGCGGCGCGGATGCGCGCGGGGCAAGCGCGCAGCGAGACGGCGGATGGTGCGCGCGCGCGCGTCGCGCGTGCGCGCACTCAGGCTCTCGGCGGAGAAGGCCATCGCGGTCTCGAGGTTGGGGGAGGCGCTGATCTCCTCTCCTCGACCGTGGCTGCGAGTTCGCGGAAATGGGCGAGGGAAGGGGTGAACAGGCACGACCACTTTTCAACCAGCAGGCGCCAGCCTCCTTTCATTTTGAAAAGGAATTTTTAAATTCAGAATGTTTTGGAGCACGCAGTGTGATTGTGTGAGTCGATCTTCGTCAAGTCCAAACCCCCAACGTGCGGCGGCCGCGCGCACCGAGGCGCGCGGCGACGCCGCGCGGCCTCGCCCTCCTGCCCGGTCGGTGCTCTGCCCGTGCTTTGCAACCCGTGCTCAGGGGGTTTCTCGGCTTTCTCCTTTCCATCGACACGCCCACTTAAACGCCGGGGCGTACAGGCGAGCGTGCCCGCGCCGCCACCGCTGCTCGCAGGCGCGCGACACGGCGCGCGGCGCGCCGTTGGGTCGACGGAGCGCCGCGCGTCACGCGCCGGCGCCCAGCTCGCTCACCGCGCGACGCAGATCGACAAAGTCGTGGTACGAGAGCTCGCGCCCGCGTGAATCGTCAGCCCACGCGCGGAAGCCGAGCGCGTGCGGCCGCGCGACGCGCGCCCAACCGCGCCAACCGGCGATCAGCGCACGCGCGCACAAGCCCGCGGCCGCGGCGGTGGGCGGCCCGAGCGCGGCCGCGTCGCGCGGCGCGGTATCGCGCGGCGCGCCGTCGCGCGGCGCGCCGCGCGGTTCAACGTCGGCCTGGCCCGCCCACGCGCGCGCGACCGCGCGCGGCCAGCCGCCGTCGCGCGGCTGCAGCCCGCGCACGAGCAGCTGCGCAAAGTAGGGCGCTGCGAACGAATGGCCCGTCGCTTCGAAGGCGGCGGTCGCATCGAGGCCGGCGAAGAGGAGCAATGGCGCCGCTTCGCCCGGGTGCTGGTCGAGAAAGCGCGTCACGTCGCACACGTGCGCGCCGACGACCATCCACGCGTCGCGCGCGCTCGCGTGCGGCGCGACGGCGAGTCGGCGCCACGTGGCGGCGAGTAGATAATGATGGACGCGCCACGCGCCGTGCGCGCGCGGCGGCGGCGCGGCGGCGAGCGCGGCGACGCGCGCGGCGGCCGCGTGGAACGGCGGGTCGAGCGGGCCGGTGCGCGGCGGCGCGGCAGCGGCGGCGGCGGTGGGCTGATGCGCGCCGCCGAGCGCGTGCGGCGCGAGCGCGTGCGTGCGCTCGGCGCCCCACCAGCGCGGGCTCGGGCGGAGCAGCGCGAGCTGCGCGCAGAGCTCGTCGAGCGGCGGCGCGCCCGCCGGCGCGGCGCGCAGCGCCGCTGACTGCATGTGCGCGAGCACGCCGCCGCGCGCGCCGTACGCACGCACGCAGACCGCGCGCCAGACGGCGTCGTCGCGCGCGAGGCGGAGGCAGCGGCGGTCGACGCATGCGACGGCCTCGAGCGAGCGGGCGTCGGCGTGTGCAAACACCGAGCGCACCGCGTCGTCATCGAGCAGCGCGTGCAGCGCGCACGCGCCGCCGCGCGGCGCGCGCGGCGCGGCGCGCGCGGCGCGCGCCACGCGCGCACGCAGCGAGCCGAGCGGCGCGAGCGCGGCGAGCGCGTCGAGCGCGCAGCCAAGCGCGAGCAGCAGCGCCGGCCAATAGCACCCGGCGAGCACGAGCACGCCCGCCACGCAGCTCCACGGCGCGGCGAGCTCGCGCCACGCCGCCGCGCCGTCGGTCGTGCTCATCCGGAATCCGCTCAAAAGTCGCGCGTCGGAGGCCGCGCCCCGAAGAATCGGGTCGCACCGCCCATTGGGCTCTGTTGTTGGGCGGGCCGAGGCGTGTCGCGCGCGCCAGCCATGGACATTGCGCTCGAGATTGCGGGCGACTGGGCGCTGGACCCGCTGCTGTGGAAGCACCAGGTGCCGCGCGACAACACGCTTCGCCAGCTCGTCGACCTGTACCTTGTCTACTGCGTTGGCGGCGCGCTCATGTACCTGATCCCGGCCGCGCTCGACTTTCACTTCCTCTTCGACAAGAAGTGGATGCAGGACAAGCAGTGGATCCCGGGGCAGGTGGCGCTCGAGCTCAAGCTGGCACTCAGCTCGATCCCGCAGATGTCGCTGCTCATGACCGCCGTCTCGATCTGGGAGCTCAAGGGCTACTCGAAGCTCTACGACAACGTGTCCGATTACGGGCTCGCCTACTTCGCCGCGTCGATTTTCGCCTTCTTCATGTTCACCGACTGCCTGGTCTACTGGTTCCACCGCTGGCTCCACCTCCCCTTCTTCTACAAGCACATCCACAAGCCGCACCACAAGTGGAAGGTCGCGTCGCCGTTCGCGTCGCACGCGTTCCACCCGCTCGACGGCTTCATCCAGGGCTTCCCGTACCACATCGCCGTGTTCGTCTTCCCCGTGCACAAGGTGCTGTGGATCTGCATGTTCGTCGCGATCAACCTGTGGACCATCTCCATCCACGACGGCCACTTCGCCGTGCCCAACTGGAAGTGGGCGCGCTGGCTCGTGAACGGCGCCGCGCACCACACCGACCACCACCTCTACTTCAACTACAACTACGGGCAGTACTTCACGATCTGGGACCGGATCGGCGGGTCGTACATGTATCCCACCAAGGTCAAGCAGGCCGAGGAGGCCGCCGCGGCCAAGGGCGGCAAGACGTCGTGACGGCGCAGAGCAGCTCGGTCGGCGGTCGGTGGCGGAAGGGGGGGGCGCCGCGCGCGCGAGAGAGAGAGACGGCCGGGCCAGGCGTCCGGGCGGCGCACGCCGGCGCGGCCGAGAGGATGTTGAGCGGCTCTTTGTCAGTGTGAAGCTTCCAATGGTCACATGACTGTGGCCGTGGCGAGTGGCGACAGCTGAACCGAGGGGCGAGCCAGTGTGACGAACGGACGATCGACACTGCGAGGCCTCAGCCGACGCGAACACACAGGACACGCCTGCAGGATCGCGGCCATCGGCGCCATGCCGCGTGCGCTCATCCGTGCCGCTTAAGCAGCCGCTCGACAGTCTGAGCAAGCGCGCCGCGCCTGCGCCGCCCCGCCGGCGGCAGGGGCTGGTCGGCGAAGAGCTCGCGCAGCAGCGCGGCGCGCTCCTTTGAGAGGAGGCCGGCATCGGGCAGCACAACGTCCCAGTGCACGTAGAGGTCCCCGGCGCCGCCGCCGTCGGCGCGCACGCCGGCACCGCGCAGCACCACCCGGTCGGCCGGCTGCGTGCCCGGCGAGACCGCAACGTCGGCGTTGCCGTCCAGCGTCGGCACAGCGACCTTTGCGCCGAGCAGCGCGTCGATCAGCCGGATCGGCTGGACAATGTGCAGGTCGAGGCCGGAGCGGAGGAAGGTGGGATGCTCCTGCACGCGGAGCAAGATGTGCAGGTCGGCGGGCGGTCGGCCGCGCCCGCGCGCCGGCCCCTGCCCGGGCGCCTTGAGCTGCATGCCGTCGTCGACACCCGGCGGAATCGCAAGCTCGACCTCGCGCGGCCGCGGGTCGTTTGGCGTCTGCCAGCGCACGCGCTTGGTGCAGCCGCGCACGGCCTCGATAAACGAGAGCTCCACCTCCACCTGCAGCGCCTGCGCGAACAGGTCGGAGAAGAGGTCGTCCAAGTTCATCCCGAAGCCGCCAAACGGCGAGCCAGCGCCAAAGCCGCGGCCGCCGCCGCCGCCGCCGCTGCCGCGGCCGGCGTGCTCGGCGCCGGCGTGGCCGTACGCGTCGTACATGCGCCGCTTCTCCGCGTCGCTCAAAATCTCGTACGCCTCCGTCACGTCGGCGAACTGCTTGGCCGCCTCGGGCGAGTTTGGGTTGGCGTCCGGATGCAGCTTCTTGGCCTGCTCGTAGTAGCGCTTCTTGACCTCGGCGGCGGACGCGTCGGGCCGGACACCGAGCACCGTGTACGGGTCCTTCTTCACGCTGCTCTGCGCGGCGGCTGGTGCGCGCGCCGCGCGCGCGCGAGCGCGGTGCGCGTCAAGGGCGGAGGAGCGCGCGCGCGCACGGCCGCGCGGCGCGGCCGGCGCAGCCAAGGGTGCGGCGCGGGCAAGGCGGCGGCAGCGGCGCGCGTACGTGTCGCGCGGAACGAGCGCACGTGCGCCTGCGCGTGCGCCGGCGCGAGTGGCCGCGACGCTCGCGCGGGCAGGCGGCCCACTGCGCACGACGATAAACGTCGCAGCCCGGATGCGAGCGCTGCCATCGTGGGCGCGAGATGCACGGGAGGTGTGGTACGCGGCAAGCGCGCGGAGCGTGCGTTGGCTCCGCGCGTAACGGTCGGCAAGGCGGGCGCACGGCGCGCGCGCGCGAGGAGCAATGCCGGAGCGGCGTGCGGGGCGTGCTCAATGCGTCCTGAGTCGCCGCGCCTCGATCGGGCGCGAAGCGCAGGCTGGCGTGCCCAGACTCCAGAGTCAAGACCTGCCGCCCTGGCGCTTGGCGACGAAGCCACGGCTCCTGAAGTCACGCGGCCGCTGTTTGTGATGTCATCCGACTTCAGACGTCGTCGATCATGTGGATGCCCGTGGCGACCTGAGTGCGACGCGACTCTCTCCCCACAGGACGAACACGCGCGTCTGGAGCAACCGGACTTCGCTGTGAGCGTGTCCGGACTCTATGATGGCCAGCGCGGCGGCAGGAGCCGGCCTTTCCGTTCACCGCGCCGCGGATCCGGGCGCGGGATCAAAAATGCGGCTGCCTTCGCTTCGCGCCCGAATCGCCTCGCGTCGTCCGGGCCCACGCGCCCGCGCGCGCGGCAGAGTGCGCGCCAAGCGCCCGCCCGCCCCGCGTAGCCAAAGTCCGGGGGCAGGACAAATGAGAGCAAACAATTATATATTATCGTCATCGAGGCTGAACCAGGCGCGCGCGACCAATTTTCAAGGGCCGAGCTTCGCGCCGTTGCGCTCGCCCGAAAGCCAGCGCGTCTTCCCACCCCCGCGCCCATGGGCGCCCAGTGCTCGACGGCCGTGCCGACGGACCGGCAGGGCGAGAAGCCGACGTCGTCGTTGCTTTCGCGTGACGTCGCCTCCTCCTCCGCGCCAATCATCCACCCGCACCCCAAGACGGAGAAACCGATCACGGCCAAGCTCTCGACGGCCGAGCTCGCCGGACGCATCGCGGCGTCGACCTTCTTCCTCGCTGAGGCGCTTGCGTACGTGATCTTCCCGCTGGTCGTGCTGTTCGTGCCGGGCATCATCGGCAGCGGCTTCCCGCTCTATCTCCCGCCCGAGATCCTGGCCGACGCGGTCGCGCTCGACTTCTTCAAGCTCGCGATGGTCGCCATCTGCCTGACCGGCCTCGGCTACGTGCCGGTCGCGCTCAACATGCGCTCAGAGGTGATGTGGGCTAGCATGTTTAACAAGCTCGCGCTCAGCGTGCAGGCCATCGTCGGCTACTCGGTCGGCATCCTCCCGCGCTTCATGCTCGTGCTCGTCCTGGCGATCGAGCTCACGTCGCTCTTCGTCACGATCGTGCTCATCGTCGCGTATCCGTCGTCGATCCCGCGCGATCGGCGCGCGCTGCTCTGGGCCGTGCCGGCCGCGCCCAACCGCACCGCCCGCTCCTACTGCATCGAGTTCGAGGGCTACGCCCTGCTCATCTTCTACCTGGCGCTCTCGATCGTGCCCATCGGGCGCGCGTTCACGTCGGCGACGGTTGAGCGGCTGGGCTTCACGTACGCGGGCGTCGACCATCTGGACGGGTACCGCGCGGGCATGTTCTCTGTCGCCGCCTTCTGGATGGCGAGCATGTACTGGCACTACATCCCCGCCGCGCGCTCGATGTCGACGTCCATCTTCACGGTCGCGCGCCAGCAGCGGCTCGGCCTCGTCCTGCTCTGGCTCACGTTGCACCTGGCGCGCGAGGGCGAGTACGAGCACAACATGTTCAACACGATGGCGCTACTTGCCGTCGGCTTCTTCTTCTTCGAGAACTACGCGCAGCAGTACGACCGCTACTTCGCCGTGTCCGACCAGGTCGAGCGCGAGGAGCAGGAGCAGGCGGCCGCCGGCAAGGGCGTGACGACGGGCACGGCCGAGTTCGCGCTCTACCACCAGGAGCAGCTGTCGACGCCGGCCAACTGGGTCTCGGTCAACGCCGTGCTCATGTGGATCGTCAGCGTCGTCTGGCTCTGGCTCTCGACGAGCGGGCTGCCCTACGTGTTCCACAAGGCGCTGCCCGGCCCCGAGCCGCTCGGCTACAAGCTCCACCTGCAGGCGAGCGCCGCGCGCGCTCGTGCGCACGCATTCGCGTTCGGCGGCTCACGCGAAGCGCGCCGTGCATTGCCCCATGCCGTCCGGCGCTCGCCTCGCGCAGGACGTGTTCGTGTCGACGGTGCTCTCGTTGACCGCCGTCCACATCTTCCCGCTCGCCCCCGACACGCCGAGCGCGAAGCGTGCCGTGCGCTCGGCGACCTTCTGGCTGCCGTGGGTGTCGTGGTGGGTCGTCGCGCAGTCCAAGGTGCTCATGCACCTCTCGGGCGGCTCGCCCTTCTTCCCGTCGTGGGTCGCAGAGGGCAACGGCACGCGCTTCACCGAGTTCACGATCGACGCGACGTTTTGGCTCGGCTACGTCGCCTACTACATCGCGACGCCGGCCGCGCTCGTCGCGCTCGCGCTCGGGTTTGGCGGCTCGGTCAGCGCGCCCTTCGCCGCGCTCTCCGCCGCCAAGACGATGCGCGACGCGTCGGCCGCGCTGCGCACGATGATGGCGCAGCAGTTCGCCCTGCTCCTCGCGGCGGCGTCGCTCTGGATGCTCGTCGCGTCGTCGGGCCTGCCGATGCCGACGCAGTGGTCAACGTCGGTGGCGGGCGTGCCGCCGCTCCTCGCGCTTGACGCGCGCATCGCCGAGCAGATCAACTGGTACGACCTGCTCGCCGCCTTCTTCCTCGTCTTCGCCGGCGTGATCCTGGCCGACGCGCCGCAGCAGCGGCTCGGCGCCGTCCAGTTCGCCGCGCCGCTGCTCGTCGGCGCGACGTGGCTCTACTCGATCGGCGTCAAGGTGGCCGCGCACGCCGGCGCGACGCCCATGTTCCACCGCGCGTGGCTCGACCTGTACGGCGCCGAGCCCGGCCTGACGCAGTACACGTCGGCGGGGGCGGACGTGGTCTCGTGGCTCGCGTTCGCGCTGCTCAACTTTGTCGCGCTCGGCGCGGTGCTGTACGCGGCGGCGCCCACCTTCTCGCTCGCCAAGATGGCCGCGTCCAACCCGACCCTTGCCAAGCAGACGCACGTCGAGCTGATGCACTACAACCGCACCACCTTCCACCAGCACGCGGTCGTGATGCTCGTCACGTCGGGCCTGTGGGTGATGCTCACGTCGTCGGGCTTCGTGTGGCCGCTGCCGTCGATGGCGGGTGGCAACGTGGCGCCGCTGCTCCCCTCCTTCGCCTCGCCCAACCCCGCCGTGCTGCGCGTGGGCATGCAGGACCTCGTGCTCGCCAACCTGATGTGCATCGCCGCGCTCTACCTCGACTTTGTGCCGATCAAGCTGACCGGCCAGCGCACGGCGATCATCGTGCTCTCGCGGCTCGGGCTCTACGGGCTGTGGGCGACGTCGATCTGGACCAAGGTGATGGTCAACGCCGGCGAGGACGACCTGCCCACGTGGCCGGGCGCGGGCGCGTTTGGCGAGTGGCGCCCGCCGAGCGAGCGCTCGACGGCGCACACGCTGCTCGACGCGGTGTGGTACGTGGCCAACGTGTTTGGCGCGGCGATCTCGCCGCTCGCGATCTTCTACATGCTCCGCCACGCCCTCGCCGACTGGGCCAAGTCGCTGCAGGCCCACCGCCGCCACCGGCACAAGGCGGAGCACGCGCCCGAGGAGACGGAGCTCGTCACGCTGTGGCTCACGCTCGTCGGCCGCTACTTTGAGCGCACCAAGGCGTACGGCGTGCTGACGATCCTCGCGCGCGTCTTCTCGCCGCCCGAGCAGCAGTTCCTCACCGTCGACCGCATCGCGTACGCGATGCAGGAGCCGTCCAAGGCGCTGCGCCGCAAGCACTTTTACGAGCTCGGCATCGAGCGCGACAAGTTCGGCTGGTGGTACTGCTCCAAGGTGCCCGACGAGATCGAGGCGTTCCAGCGCAACCAGATCCTGCCCGCGATGGCCGCGCACACCCTCGAGAAGGCGCCGTCCACCTTCTTTGAGATCCTGCGCACGCGCCTCGCGTCGGCGTCGCCATCGTGGATGGTCTGGACGCCGCTTACCGACGAGCTCTTCGATGACATGTTCCACTCGCGCTTCGGCGCCGAGATTCTGCGCCGGCCGACCGACGCCGAGGGCGCCATCTTTGCGCGCGCGCTCAAGGACCACGGCGCCGAGGTGGCCGCGCGCTCGTCCGACGGGCGCACGGTCGCCGAGAAGCTGCGCGGCGGCGCGCTGCTTGCCGCGAGCGCGCAGATGGACCACAAGAAGGAGATGACGGTGTGCGACCTCTCGCTGCTCACGAAGGGCTGCGAGCGCAAGACGCACCTCTACCAGACGCCCGACGTGAAGCTCTACTTCAACGCGAACAAGCACGGCATCCGCTGCATGGCGATCGAGATGATCCAGCCCGACGGCAAGACGCAGGTCACGATCAACGACCGCTCGGACGAGTGGATGTTCGCCAAGCGCGTCGCGGCGGGCGCGCTCGTCACGGCGCACCAGATCGGCGTGCACCTCGCCCACGGCCACCTGCTCGCCGAGTCGCAGGTGGTGCTCGTGTACAAGTACCTCGACCCGTCGCACTGGCTCTTCCACTGGATCGAGCCGCTCGCCGGCGACGTCATGTTCATCAACGAGACGTGGGGTCTCGAGGCGATCCTCTACGGCACGATCATGGACATGGGGCCGATGACGAGCAAGGGCCTCATCCACGTCATCGAGAACGCAAAGTCGATCGCCTTTGAGGGCGACCTGACGTGGGACATCATGAAGCGCCTCGAGCCCGAGCACTGCGGCGTGCCCGAGCACTGCCCGTTCAACTACCGCTTCACCGCGCGCATCCTCGAGAAGTTTGTGCGCGAGCTCGCCACGGCCGTCGCCGACAAGTTTTACCGCGCCGAGGACGAGAAGCTCGCCGCCTTCCTCAAGGCGTGCTACTGGTGGCGCCCCAACCCGGCGGCGCAGCCGGCGAACAAGGCGGCCGTGGTCAACTACATGGTCGAGTTCTTCATGAACGCGTCGTTCCGCCACGACTACTCGCACGACGACTACCTGTGGCACATCACGCACGCGCTGCCCACGCAGCTCCTCCCCGCGCCCGACATCAAGCGGCCGTCGAGCTACATGTGCGCGCGCGCGCGCGCGCAAGGCCGCGCCTCCCGCCGCCCGCCCGCCCACGCGCCGCGCCCCTCGCGCCGCGGCGCGCGCGCACACCCGGCGCCGCGCGCCCGCCAGGCCAAGCAAGGACGTGTTCGCGATGGCGCTGCAGATCGCGCACGCGCTGCAGGCCGGCGTGATCGAGACGCCGCTCGAGGCCTACTACGGCGTCTACGATGACGACGCCGAGCTGCTCAAGGCCGTCGAGCGCTTCGTCTCCAACGTGCAGACGCTCCTCGTGATGCACGGCCCGCACGAGCACTACAACCAGTGCGGCAGCATGACCCACTAGACGGCAATGCCGGAGCATGACCCACCAGACGGCAATGCCGGCGGGCGGCGCGGCTGCGGCCGCGCGGCCGCTCCGCGGTGGGCGGCGCGAATCTCCTCGCGCCGACCACAGCGGCGCGTCTCGCCGGCCCCACGCCGCCGCGCGCGAGCGTCAGCGAGCCATCGCCGTGCATCGAGCACCATCCTGCACACTTACTTGTGCGACGGTTTTGTCACCTGTGACAGGCGCAACGTGCGCACTCACGCCGGGCGAGGGTGAACCCCTCGTCCGCTTGTGCTCGCAGCGCTGCGCCACGAAAATCTCAAAATTGAATCTAAAGTTGAGGTTCAGCCAGCCCTGCCGCATTATCAGCCGGCGAGGGGTGGCTAGGCCTGCGTGCGTGTCCGCCGTCCGGCCGCGTCCTTGCTGTCCCGGCCGTCCCCGCTGCCGGCGTGCACAGGGTCGACGCCCTGATTTCGGCCCGATGTTGCGTGCTCTCTTTCGCTCGCTCCCTCCGTCACGCCTCGACCCCGTGCGCGCCCCTCCTGCTGACCCGCCTGTAAGCGTCATTAGTAGTATATTCATCCTGATGTTGCGTGCGCCCTTCCGCTCGCTCCGTTTGTCCAGCCTCGGCCCCGTGCACGCCCCCCCCTGCTGACCCGTGCAGCCCCCCCCCCCCCCCCCCCCCCCCCCCCCCCCCCCCCCCCCCCCCCCCCCCCCTTCTGCCGATGCACCCAGCGATCCCCCGTGCCCCGCGGCAGCCCTCTGGCCGCGCGCGCGCGCGAAAACGTCGTCCGCACTAGCCAGCGGCGCCGCCCGCGCCGGCGAGCCTGCGCGCGCTCTGCAGGTTGACCTGGAAGGCGGAGAGCTGTTTCTGCTCCTCCGCCTGCAGCGCCTGTTGCAGCCGCGCGAGCCCCTCGTGCAGCTGCTGCACGACCGACTGCGCGCCCTGCTCCGCATCAAACTCGACCTTCATCACGCGCAGCATGTCCTCCCGCTGCGCGACCACCGCCTCGTCCGTGCGCTCCCACGAGCCCATGAAAACCTGCGCGGCGAGCAAGGAGGGGAGGGAGGGGGGGGGGGCTGGAGGGAATGGGGCGCTGCGTGCTACGACGCGCGGCAGTGCGCAACGAGCGGGTGGGAACGGGCGGGCGGGGTGGCGGCGCACGGGGTGGTGCGTGTCCTGCCGACGGAGCATTTCCGCGCGCTTGGCCGGGTCGAGTGACGTGTCCATCTCCTCGGCGCCGGGCAAGGCGGGCGGCGGCGGCGGCTGCGGCTGCGCGCGGCTGTGCGCGCGGCCGAAGAGCGACAAGCGCTTCTTGGCCGGCGGAGGCGCCGCGTGCGCCTTGCTCGACACGAGGCGGCGAGCCGACGACGAGCCGTCGTCGATGCGAATGGCGGCCTTCTTGCTCAGCTTGACGGGCGCGGCAAGCTCGAGGTTGTGCAGCTCGACCTCGATCGTGAACGTCACGCTCAGCACCTGGCAGGGGCGGGAAGAGACGCGCGCGGAATACGCCCGTGACGGCGCGCAGTTGAGGCGCGGGTCCGGAGAACCACGCGGGTCCGGAGAACCACGCGGTCGGGCACGCGCGGCGGCGGCGGCGATGCGCGCGACCGCACGTTGCCCTCGGCGGTGAGCTCGTCGAGAACGGCGGGCCCGGAGAACCACGCGGCGACGATTGTCGCCGACGAGCCGTCGGGCAGCGAGGCGGTGGAGAGGACCGAGAGCGGAACTTGCTGCGAGCTCACCTGCGGGGGCAGCCCGAGGGGGCGGAGGGGGGATGGGCGGTGGGTGGGCGGGGGATGGGCGGGGGGTGGGCGGGGGAATGGCGGGGTTGAGCGAGCGGGCGGGATTGGGCGCGCGGGCGGGCGGGGCGGGCGGATGGATTTGGGCGCGCGGGCGCGTACGGGGGGGGCGCGCGCGCGCGGCGCGGGCGACGAGCAGACCGCGGGCCGTGCGTGCGTGCGGGCGGGCTGTGCGGGCGGGCGGGCTGTGCGTGCGTGGCGGAGTGCAAGCACGCACCTCGTTGCCGTTCAGGTCGTCAACCTTGGAGAGCCACACGCGCACGCATCGCTCGACGGGGTACCTGCGAGAGGGGGCGGGAGGGGGGGGGGTCCGGGAGGGGGTCCGGGAGGGGGTCCGGGAGGGGGTCCGGGGGGAAGAGGGGGCGGAGGGCATCAACACCGTGCGCTGCAGCTCGACGCACGCGAGCGCCGACAGCGAGCGAAGGGCCGCGCCGGACTGCGCAGTCCGGTGCAGTCCGGTGCAGTCCGGTGCATACACACGCGCGCGCGCTCACTTTTGCGCCTGCCCCTGCGCGAGCTTGAAGAGCAGCCGGCGCGCCCTGCCCTGCTTGAGCGTGTACACACCCTTGGCGATGCCCCACGCGTTCTGACCGCCATCGTATTGCACGGCCTGGTACCGCTCCGACCGCTCCACCTTCAGCAACACGCGCCGGGACAGGCGCACGCGGCGGGCACCGTCAGCGCGCGCGCTCGGCGCCGCGCGCGCCGTTCCCGCGTGCGAGCGCGCGCGCACGCTCGAGCACTCGTGGATGTCGAGGGAGACGAAGAAGTCGAAGACCTCGGGCGGCAGCTCCGCGCCGTCGAACGGGTTCGCCGCCGCCTTGGCCGCGTCCGTCTTGGGCGGCTCAAAGACAAGGCCCTCCGCCACGGCCTCCGGCTCCCCCCACACCTGCGCGCACGAAGCACCGCGGCACATCGGCGGGCGCATGCGTGGCGGGCGTGGCGGGCAAACCGACGATGTGCGCGCGCACAATTTCTGCTCCCGCGCGTCACCAGCGCGTCAGCCCCCCCCCCCCCCCCCCCCCCCCCCCCCCCCCCATTTGACCCCTTCGCTCGCACCTCAAAGGTGAGAAAGTCGGAGCGGAAGTACTCGACCATGTCCGCGCTGACGAGCGGGAAGAGGAGGTCGTCGCGGAAGTCAAAGGTGGGCGCCGACGTCTTTGCCGCGCACACGTCCGTCGTGCGCTCCTCCATATCGAGCGTGTACTTGCAAAAGACGTTGCGACTCAGGTCGTCGGGCAGGCCGCGCGCCTGCTGCACACGCAGCGCGAGGTGGAGCGGCGTGTTGACCAGCGCGCCCGCGTCGAGCAGCGGCGGCGCGGGCGTCACAAAGTCGTCGAGGCACGGCTGCAGCGCGCAGAGCAGCTCGCCGCGCGGCCTGCCGAGCGGGTCGAGCACGGCGAGCCAGTGCTGCGCGCGCAGCCGGTGCGTGAGAGGGGCGAGGGCGAGGTAGGCGCGGCCGATAAGCAGCGGCGCGGGCGGCGAGTAGAACGGGTCGTCGTCGGTGCCGGGCTGCGGCGAGACGTTGTGCTTGAGGTAGGCGTGGTGCACCTCGCGGATGGCGTGCATCCGGTCGGTGAAGTGAGAAGCCGTCCATACCGTCTCGCGCTTCTGCCGCTCCTCCGAGCCCGTCGTCGTCAGCACGACCTGCAGCGCGACGGTCTTGTGCAGCAGCAGCTCCTGCGCGGGCGAGAGGCCCGCCGTCTCGGGCACCTCGATGTGCACGCGCGGCTCAACGTGCAGCTGCGCGGAGGGGGCGGAGGAGGGGGGGGTGTTATGGGGAGGGAGGGAGGGAGGGGAGGGGGGGGGGGGGGGGGGGGAGGTTGGTTCACAGGGGCTGCCGCAGGGTGAACGCCCTGCGACGCGGTTGCGAACGGCGGCGCGTCGCTCGGCGCGGCGTGCGCTCGCCTTGCGGCCCATCGCATCGGCGATCACGTTGGCCTCGTTCACCGCGGGCATCAGCGTTGACAGCTCGGCCTGCACGCGCTCGAGCTCGGCGCGGAACGCGTCGACGTGCGCGTCGAGCCCGGCCTGCATCTCCTCGAGCTTGGCAGCGCGCGCCTTGATCGCGTCCAACTCCGCCTCCTTCGCGGCGAGCGCGGCCTCGCGCGCGCGGCTTGCCTCCGTCTCCTCGACGCGCAGGCTGTCGAGCATGGCGCGCCGCTCCGCGTCGAGCTGCGCCTGCGCCGCCTTCTTCTCGTCGTCCAGGGCAGCGCCCATCTTTGCGATCCGCGACTCCATCGCCTCGCGCTCGCTGCGTGGGGGGGGGGGGGGGGGGGGGATTTGTGGAATGCGCGCCGAGGTGAGATGCCGCGCACGGCGACCGCCGCGCACAGCGTGTTGTTGTGTTTGCTGCGTGGTGTGTGCTGTGTGTGTGTGTACTGCGCGTACCGCCTGACCTCCTCATCGACCTTCACGTTGATGGCCTTGCCCAGCGCGTCGCCCAGCTCGTGCTGCGCGAGCTCCCAGTCGATGACGCCGTCAAGCGCGCCCTTGTCCGCGCCCTTGCGCTGCGGGTCGGAGACGTGCACCAGCCGGAAGACCTGCCGAGGGGCGGGCAGAGGCGGCACGGGGGCAGAGGCGGCACGGGGGCGGGTGGGTGCGGCACAGGGGCAGAGGCGGCACAGAGGCGGCACAGGGGCAGAGGCGGCGCGGGGGCAGAGGCTGCACAAGGGGCGGGTGGGTGCGGCAGCGTCGGACGAGCGGCGGGCTGTGGGTATGCCGCATGCACCTGCCGTGCGCCAAAGATGACGCGGTCCGAGTGGTGCAGCAGCGTCTCGTCGCTAATCTGCTGCCCGTTCACAAACGTCGCCGCGCCGCCCACCGGCGAGACGTGCACGGTGTACTCGCCGCCGGGGCCGTGGCGCACGTCGAACGCCGCGTGGCTACGCGCGATGCCCGGCCCCTCGAGCACGGCGTCGCACGCCGGGTCAGCGCCGATCGAAGTGGCGCCCGGCTTTAAAAAGTAGAGGAGCTTGTCTGTCAGGTTTGGATCCTCGTTCAAATTGACCAGGTGCGGCGTCTGCGGAGGGCGAGGAGGAGAGGAGGGAAAGGGGAAAGGGGGAGGGGAAAGGGGAAAGGGGAGGGGGAAGGGGATGCATCGGACGCGGCCGTGGAGGGGAAAGGGAAGTGGAAGGGGAAGGGAGGTTTGGAGGAGAAGGAGGGGGTTCATCGGACGCAGCCGTAGCAAGGGGAGTAACCATTGGCCGCAGAGGGGAGTAACCATTGGCCGCAGCGGGGAGAAACCATTGGCCGCAGCGGGGAGAAACCATTGGCCGCAGCGGGGAGAAACCATTGGCCGCAGAGGGGAGTAACCATTGGCCGCAGAGGGGAGTAACCATTGGCCGCAGCGGGGAGAAACCATTGGCCGCAGCGGGGAGAAACCATTGGCCGCAGCGGGGAGAAACCATTGGCCGCAGAGGGGAGTAACCATTGGCCGCAGCGGGGAGTAACCATTGGCCGCAGCGGGGAGAAACCATTGGCCGCAGAGGGGAGTAACCATTGGCCGCAGCGGGGAGGAACCATTGGCCGCAGAGGGGAGTAACCATTGGCCGCAGAGGGGAGTAACCATTGGCCGCAGCGGGGAGTAACCATTGGCCGCAGCGGGGAGAAACCATTGGCCGCAGCGGGGAGTAACCATTGGCCGCAGCGGGGAGAAACCATTGGCCGCAGCGGGGAGTAACCATTGGCCGCAGAGGGGAGTAACCATTGGCCGCAGCGGGGAGAAACCATTGGCCGCAGAGGGGAGTAACCATTGGCCGCAGCGGGGAGGAACCATTGGCCGCAGCGGGGAGAAACCATTGGCCGCAGCGGGGAGTAACCATTGGCCGCAGAGGGGAGTAACCATTGGCCGCAGCGGGGAGAAACCATTGGCCGCAGAGGGGAGTAACCATTGGCCGCAGCGGGGAGAAACCATTGGCCGCAGCGGGGAGAAACCATTGGCCGCAGCGGGGAGTAACCATTGGCCGCAGCGGCCGCAGCGGCGGCGGCGGAGCGCGCGCGTGTGCGGGGGGCCTTTGCCGCGGCCTTCGTGCGGCCGTGCCTTGTCGTCAATGTCGTCGCCGAGCCGGCCGAGGCCAAGCTTGTCGAGCACGGCTTGCCGCTTTGCCTCGAGCTCAGAGGCGGCCTTGAGCTTGTCATCCCACGACTGCTCGAGCGCCTTGAGCGCCCGCTCGTTTGATTCCATCTGCTCGGCGAGGAGGGCCTTGGCCTTGTCGTCCTGCTTGAGGCGCTCGGTGACGCGGTTGAATTGGCGCGTCAAGTCGACGGCCTTCGCCTTGTCGCCGAGCGCCTTCGCCTCGTCCGCCTTGCGCTGCAGGTCGACGAGCAGCTGCTGCTTCTCGTCGGCGCTCTTGCGCTTGAGCTCGGCCAACTCGACGGACTGCTCCTCCGCGACCGACTTGAGCGACGCGAGCTCAGCGAGCGCGGCCTCTGCCGTCTGGCGCGCGGCGCTCGCCGAGTCGAGCGAGTTGCGCTCGGCCGCCACCTTCTCGTCGAGCGCGCCGCGCGCGGCCGCCACCTCGCGCCGCGCCGCCTGCACGCGCTGGTAGAAGGTGAGGCGAAGCGCGACGATCTCGGCCGCGTTGGCGCCGGCGGCGGCGAGCGCGCCGCGCCGGCCGGCCGCTGCGCCGAGCGTGGCCGCCGCGCCGTCGAGCAGCGCAACAAGCGGCGCGGCGGGCTCGCCCGGCGGCGCGCGGCCGGCGGCGCGCAGCTCAGCGAGCAGCTCAGCGAGCACCGCGCGCGTGTCGGCAAAGTCGACGCTGTCGTCGGCGCGCGCGAGGCGAAGCGCGAGCGCAACTGTTGCATCGGCGACCGCCGCGCCGTGCGCGCCGCCGGAAGCGGCGATCGCGTCAAGGTCGGCGGTGAGCGTGCGCGACTCGGCTTCGGCGGCCGCCTGCTCGTCCGCCGTGCCGAGCGCCTGCGCCGCCGCCTGCGCGTCCGCCGCCTGCCGATCGAACCGCGCGACGTTCGCGGCGGCCTCGGCGCTGAGAGGGGACCGATCGGCGCCGCCCGCGGCGAGCATCGCCTCGAGGTCGTGCAGCTGCTTGAGCGCGGCGGCAAGCTCGTCCTTGGCGGCGGTCGCGGCGACGCGCGCACTCGCTGCGTCGCTCTCTGCGAGGCGCGCCGCCTCCTTGGCCGCCTCCGCCACCTCGCCGCTCGTCTCGGGCGAGCCGACGGCGGTAAGCGCGGTGCCGTCGCCGCCCATCGCGCGGCGCAGCTTGTCGTTCTCCTCGCGCAGCTCGCGGATCAGCTTGTCGGTCGGGTCCTCGTTGCGCACGGCGGACGTCTTAATCTTCTTGGCGTTGTCCGCGTAGCGCAGCGTCGAGAGCGTCTCGTCGTAGTTGATGTCGGCGGGCGAGAGCGCGGCGACCATCACCGTCTTCGAGTTGCCGCCGAGCGCGGACTGAAGGAGGCGCGTGAGCACCGAATTGCCTGGGAGGGGGGGGGGGGGGGGGGGGGGGGGGGGCAAAGGAGGGAAAGGGGAAAGGGGAGGGGGGCGGGGTGGATGGGGGGTTGGCTGAAGGAGGCGCGTGAGCACCGAATTGCCTTGGGGGGGGGGGGGGGGGGGGGGGGGGGGGCAAAGGAGAGGAGAGGGATGGGGGGCTGGCTGTGTGCACGCGTGCATGCGTGTGTGGCGCGGTGTTGGTGTGGGAGTGTGCGTACGGTACGGGACGAAGGTCTTCTTCTTCGGGTTGGTCGAGTTCTCGGCGAGCGCGGTGATCACCTGCCCCAACGCAGTGAGCGACGAGTTGATCGACGCGCCCTCCTTGAGTCGGTCGCCCGTCGCGCCCGTCGAGGTCGCGCGCTCGGAGCCGGCCAGGTCGACGAGGTTGATCACGCTCTTCGTCTCGGTCTGCTTGCCCTTCTCGCTGCGGATCTGCTTGAAGGTGATGGTGAAGACGGTGTGCGCGCGGGAGGAGGTGGCGTTCATCTGCGTCGCGCCAATCGTGCGGTGCGCGGTGCCCACCTCCATCTGCCGCTCGATCGCCTTGTACGACTTCACCGCCACCTGATTTGAAAAAGGGCGGGGAGGGGGGGGGGGGTGAGTGGACATCAGGCCGCAGGCACGCGGCGCGGCGGGAGAGGCGCGCGTGCAGGCGCGCGCACGGTGGTGAGCTGGTCGATGTAGACACCGAGCTGCTTGGTCTCGCGTATCTTTAGCTTGTCCGACTTGGAAGGGTCGAGAAGGTCGCGCATCTTCTCGTTGTAGATCTCCATCATCGAGGCCTCCACCTGAAGGGGGGCGGGGGGGGGGGGGGGGGGGGGGGGTTCACATGAGGCGCGGCTTGGCACGCGCCACGGCGGCGTGCGACACGCTCGCGAGCGTGCGAGTGAAGGGGGGGGGGGGG
Organism: Diacronema lutheri; assembly: GCA_019448385.1. Classification (NCBI taxonomy): domain Eukaryota; phylum Haptophyta; class Pavlovophyceae; order Pavlovales; family Pavlovaceae; genus Diacronema; species Diacronema lutheri. Next base: position 391,938 of record JAGTXO010000032.1, read on the forward strand.
GGGGGGGGGGGGAGGGGCAGCCTGCGCGCGCGTGCCTGGAACTGGGTGCCTCCGCCCGCCTGCTCGTCGATTCTGCGAAACATCTCCGCACACGTCATCGGGATCACGCCCTTGTTGCTGCCGTAGCCCACGATGGAGTACGACTTCCCCGATCCCGTCTGGCCGTAGGCAAAGACGGTCGAGTGGTACCCCCCCCACGCATTCTCGAGGACGCCCATCCCCAGGTCGCTCATGACCGTGCCCTGGTCGGCATAGGACGAGCCTGGCTCGGCAAGCAGGTAGCCATCCTCGGGCCGCTCGCTGAAGCCGTCATGCGACCAGTACGAATAGTCGAAGGTGAAGTCCTACGCAAGCGCGGCGAGACGTGGCGCGGCGTGCGCGCCGCGCCGTAGGCCGACGGAAGCGTGGCGCGGCGAGGCGCGCGCCGGGCGCCGCCGAACGTGCCGCGCGTGCTGCGCTGGTGAGCGAGCCATGCACCTTGCTCTTGCTGTCCGCCGGGTTGGTGATCTTGGTCGTGTTGCCGCGCATCTCGATGATCAGCTTTGCGTTGCGCTCCTTCTCGCGCGTGTTGAACGGCCGGCAGCGCACCGCCACCTTGACGGAGACGGTCTCATCGCCCATGCTGCGCGCGTGCGCGCGAGAGGGAAGAGGGGAGGGGGCAGCAAGGGGGAAGGAGGGCACAGCGTGAGGCCGGGCGCTGTCCGGCATACCGTTTGTGAAAGGCAGGCGCGCCCACGGCCGGCACGCCGACGCGATCCGCGCCGCCGCACCCTTGCAAGCTATGGTGGGCCTGTAACCGTCACTCTCAGGAAATACGATGGCGGACACAGTCACGGACCCTTGAGCGCCTGCCGCGCTCGCTTGCCCGCGCGGCGCGCAGCGGTCGCCGCGCGCTGCGCGGCGAGCGCGCGCACCTCGCCGTCGAGCATCGCGCGCGCTTTGGACGGCAGGTGCGCCGCGCATGCGTCACCACCTCCGAGCAGGTCTCCGAGCGATGGCCCTGCGTCCGCGTACGGCGCAGCGCGGACGGCAAGCTGCGCGTCGGCGTGCGCATCGTCAGTCACGTGCACGCCGAGCATCGCCGCGGCGAGGTGCGCGCCGATGCTCGCGTCCATGGCCGCGTAGACCACCTGCTCGGCGTCGAGGGGCACGCGATCCCAGCGGGAAAGGACGAGTCGTTTCGCCTTGCTCAGATCGACGCCGAGCAGCGCGCGCGCGAGGCGGCGCAGGCCGAGGTCGGGCTCGCCCGGCACACAACCGCTACCCGTCAGCCGCGCGAGCAGCGGCAGCTCGACGAACCCGGCCGGCCGTCCGTCAGGCGTGCCGCCGCCGGCCGCAGTCTGTGCGTACGCCGCGCGCTGCGGCGCAAAGTCGGCGGCGAGGCGCGCGAGGTCGGCGCGCACGCCGCAGCCGAGCTTGAGCACGCGCGGGTCGAAGAGCAGCCGCGCGAGGCCGGGCGAGAGCGCGCGCGCGCCGCCGCCGCCGCCACCGCGCCCACCCGCGCCTCCGCCGAGGCCGCCGCCCCCTGCGCCGACGGAGACAACGACACACGCGCGTAGGCTCGAGAGCTGCACGACGGACGTCGGGTAGTGCACGCCGCGCTCGAACGCGGGGCGCGCCTCGATGTCGAAGCCGAGCGCGCCGCACGCCGTCAGCCCGAGATCGCGCAGCGCGCCGTCGACGTCGTCGACGCCGTCGCGCAGATAGCGCACGGCGACGGCGTGCGCGGCCGGGCCGGCCGAGCCGGCCGCGCGCGCGATGCGCACCTCGCTGCACACGCCGGCCGCGGGCATGCGAATGCACGCCACGCCAGCGGCCGACGAGGCGCCGCGCTTGCGCTCGGGCCCGGGCTCGCGCACCGCCTCGGGCGAGCGCGCGCGCTTCGGCGCGCGCTCGCGCTCGGCGGCGGGCGGCACGACCGACGCGGCGGACGCGAGGGCGGCAGCGGCGGCAGCGCGGCGCGCCGCCTTCTTGCTCGTCCCACTCGCCGTGTGCGTGAATTGGCGCGGCTCGCGCGTCGGCCCGAACGCGACGCGCGCGCTGAACATGCGCGCATGCTCCGGGCCGGAGCCGCCCGCGTCCTCAAACGCCGGCGCCGTCAGCCCGCGCTCCTGCGCAAGCGGCGGCCACCGAGGCATTGGCGCGCGGGGTCGGAGCACCGCCGCGCGGCAGGCGCGCGCGCGCCGCACGCGCTGCCCCTCACGTGGCAGAAACGGACGAGCCGCTCCAGTGCACCGTCGGCCGCCATCGCGGCTACGACGAACGGAGGCGCAAGCGGCAATGGCGGAGGCTCACGTCGGCGACGCGGCGCTCAAGCGACGTGCCCACGGCGTCACGCCATCCCGCCGCGGCCACGCCGCCTTGCCGCCTTGCACCCAATGTGCGTGGCCCGCGTGCAGTCGCACGCCACGTCGCCGGCCTCAACGACCGCGCGGCAGCGCGCGCGCGCACCGCGCCCGCCTTCGCACGCGTGCGCGCGCGGTCTGACGCCGGCGATGCGACGTGCAACTGCGCATTGGGCGCAAGGCGGCCAGGCGGTGTGACCGTCCGCCTTGCCGCCTTCCACCCGACGTGCGCAGCCCGCGTGCAGTCGCACGCGGCGCGCCGGCTTCATCGATTGCGCGGCAGCGCGCGCACGTACCGCGTCCGCCCTCGCACACGCGCGCGCGCGCGGTCGATTGGACACACGTGCTCGCTTGACACAGCGCTGGCCGCGCGGCACGTCAGTCGACGAGCGCGCCTGCGTTGAGCGCGGCGCGCAGCTTGCGCGGCAGCCCGTCGACGTCCGAGGGCAAGGTGAAGGAGGTGTTTGCGGCCTGCGCGCATGCCGCGCCTGTGTCGGCATGCGCGCTGACGGCGGTGGGCGCGTGACGGACCTGAAATAACACGTCGCGTGAGTGGGAATGTGCCAGGCGCGACGGTGCCCGGGCTGAGACCGGCTCCAGGCGGCCTGGAGCCGGCAGGGAGTCGCGTCGAGTCTGGTCTGCACCACCGCCAATCGCGCCCGCGGCTAGGCGCGGCGAGCGCGGTCTATTGTTTCGGCAATTCTTAGCCGCCGCTCAAACCCGGGGGTGCACCGCCGCGCCACGTTGCCCTGCACGGCGCCACGCCGCGCGACGACGCGCGCCGTGCAGGGCAACGTGGCGCCAAAAGTTTACACTGCCGCGCCTCCGCCGTGGGTGGAGGACGGCACACAGCCACGTCGAGGCCAATGCGCGGCAAACGGCTCCGTTCGCCGCGCGACACGCCGTCACGCCGGCTCGCCCCGGCGCGAACGGGCGAGAGCCCCGTACTCGCGCGCGTCCGTTGCGAGCGCACGCGCGAGCTCCCACGCGACGCGCGCGCGCGCGCGCGACGCACCTGCGCGGCGGCGAGTGCGACGGCGGCATTCGCGCGGGCGCGCCCGGCGCCGGTTCACTTCTTCTGCACCATCCGGTTCATGATGAACATGGAGGTGTCGAGGTAGCGCCCGGCGCAGTTGGAGATGCAGTTGGCCTCGGACGAGTCCAGCTTGTTGCCCGGCTTGGCGACGCACTTGTCGAAGCAGATCTCCGACAGCTTGCCGATCGCCGCCTGAATCACCGCCTTCTGGTTCTCCATCTCGAGGAAGGCCTGCAGCTCCTTGGCGTCGCGCTCGTCAACCTGCCCCGCCATGTGTCGGAAGTTGCGGGCACGCGGCTCGCGCGGCTTCTGTCGATGGCGGACAGCCCCGCTGCGTGAAGGGAGGGAAGGGAGGGAGATGCGCGAGGACGACGTGTGGCGGTGCCTGGACGCGCGGGTTGGCGTGGGCGAGGCGCTCGGCTCGTGCGCGTGCGAGCTCGCCGCCGGCGTGAGCGCCGAGATCGAGCGCCTCGGCGCCGAACTGCGCGCGCACGAGGGCGCGGCGGCGGCGCACACTGCGCGCGCGGCCGACGCGGCACGCGCCGCGGCCGAGCGCGCGCGCGCGCGCCGCGCGCGCGCGAGCGCGCTGGGCGCCGAGCTCGACGCGTACGCCGCGTGGCGTGGCCGCCACGTCATCGCCGAGCTGCGCGACGTCCACGCGCCCCTCGCGCGCCTCGAGTCGGCGCGCGCATACGCCGCGTCGCTTGCGCGCGCGCACGAGCTCGGCGCGCACGCCGAGGCGGACGCGGCGCGCGGGGACGGCGCGGGCGCGCTCGCGGCGTTCGAGGAGCTCGTCGCGCTCGCGCATGGCCTCGCGGACGGCGCGCCCTCGCGCGCCGAGGCGCCGCGCGGGCCGCACGCGGCGCGCGCGCGCGCCGCCGAGCGCGCGCGCAGTGCGTGCGGCCATGTGCGCGCGGCGCTGCGTGCGCAGCTCGCGGCTGTGATGCGGCGCGCGGACGCGCCGGGCGCGCCCGGCTCGACGGGTGCTTTCGCGTCCGACGCCGAGCTGCTCGAGCCTTTCGACCGGCTCGTCGCACTGCAGCTCGCGGCTGTGCGGCTCGGCATCGGCGCCGACGGCGCCGACCGTGCTGACGGCGGCGCGGCGGCGGACGGCGCGGCGGGCGGCGTGGTGGAGGTGGCGCGGACAGCGGGGCCCGGCGCGCCCGGCTGGCGCGATGCAGCGGGCAACCTGCACGGCGCGCCGCGCGCCGCGAGCGCGCCCGCGGGCGGCGCGCCGTGCGCGGCCGTTTCGCTGTGGGCGCTCGAGGCATTCGCCGCACCGCACGTGTCGCGCTTCGCCTTCCACTTTTGTGCGAAGCGGCCGACAAACCGGATCGACCGGCCGGGCTGGCCGACGGCGCACATCGCCAACGTGTGCCGCGCCGCGGAGGGGCGCTGCGCGCAGCTGCAGGCCGCGCTCACCGGGCCGTGCGCGCGACCGGGTGCGCCGGAGCTCGCCGCGCGCTACGCGCCGCACGGCGCGCACGCCGAGCTGCTGCGCGCGCTGCTCGACGCGCTCTCGCGCAAGCGCGCGGCCGAGTGGGCGCGCGTGCGCGACGACGACGCGATCTGCTGCGCGCAGATCAATGAGGCCCTCGCCTTTGAGCTCGCGCTGCGCGGCCCGCTGCGCCTGCCGCGCGCCGTCGCGGGCGCGCTCGCCGCGCTCTGCGCTCTGCCCGGCGCGCGCGCGCGCTGGGCGCAGTTGGAGGCTGACGCGGCGAGCGCGGCGCTCGTCGCCGTGCTGCGCGGGCCGCGCGGGTGGGTGGCGCCGCCGCCGCGCGCTGACGGCGGCGGCCGCGGCGATGCGGCGGGCGGTATCGGCGCGACTGGCGTGCGGCCGAGTGTGGCCATCGAGCTGGGCGCGGCGCTGCGCTCGGTGTCGGCACGCGTGGCGCTCGCGCCGCATGGCGCGCAGCGCCTCTTTGCGCGCCGTGTGCTCGCGCGCCTCGTCCGCCATTTCACCGCCGAGGCGCGGCGTAGGCTCGCGGCTGTGCGACTGGGCTCCATCGTGGTCCTGCCGCTCGCGCGCGCGCGCAGCCGCGCGGACGCGCTCGAGCTGTGCGCGCTGGCGAACGGCTGCGCGCACGGCGCGGATGAGATCGACGACGTGCTGCTCTGCGAGCCGTGGCTCGGCTTTGCTGCGCCTGCCGGCGTGGGCGTAGGCGTAGGTGAGGGTGGGGGTGGGGGTGAGGGTGAGGGTGAGGGTGAGGGTGTCGGCGGCTCGAGCGTGGGCGGGAGAGCGGACGAGGCGGGGGCGATGGGGGCGGCGGAGACGGCAGAAATGGTCCATTCGGACGGCAAGGAGGACGGCGACGACGAGAGCGACGACGAGAGCGGCGACGACGACGACGGCGATGTCGACGAGCAGCCGCGCGCCGAGGGGCCACGCGGCAGCGACGACGACGACGGCGGCTGCGCGCGTGCGCGCGCGCGGCGCGTGCGCGCGAGCGACCGCGCGCTCGCACCGATGCGGCGCGGCGCGGCGCGGCTGCGCGCGCTGGGCGATGCGAGCGTCGCGCTGCTCGTCGACGGCAGCCTCGTCCGCGCCTTCCTCGCCGACGCCGACGGGTACCTCGGCGGGGACCGGAAGGCGTGGCTCGCGTGGGCGCAGCCACGGGCCGATGGTGCCCGCGACGCGCCGCCGCGCGAGGTGTCGCAGCTGCTGTGCGCGCCGCTCGGCTCGCTGCGCTCGACGCTCGACGCCGTGCGCGCTGCCCTCCCGCCGCCGCTCTGGCGCGCGGTCTGGCGGCGAGCGGCGACGGGGATCGAGGACGCGATCCTCAAGCGCCTCGTGCTGCGCGCGGCCTTCTCCACGGCGGGAGGCGCGCAGCTGCGCGCGGACGTGCTCGCGCTTGCATCGCTCTTCCCGCAGCAGCCTGCCGCATCGGCGAACGGCCGGGCCGGCGCGAGCGGCGACGCGCGTGCGGGCGAGGAGGTGGCGCGCATCGCGCACCTACGGCGGCTGCGCGAGGCGGTTACGCTGCTTGCGCTCGGCGGCGCGCGGCTGCGCGAGCTCGACGCGGCGCTGCGCCGCGCTGCGGCCGAGGCGGCGGAGGCGAGCGGAGAGGTGGGCGCGGGCGCGGGCGCGCCCGCGGAGCGCGCGGCGCCGGCCGCGGCCGCGGCGAGCGCGCGGCTGCGCGAGTGCGGCGTGCGCGCGCTGAGCGCTGACGAGGTGCGCGCGCTGCTCGCGCGCTCTTTGCCCGCGATGCGCCAGTCGTGAGCCGTGGTGCAGCAGAGCGCCGGCCGCCAAACCCGCCAAACGCGCGAGCCCCACAGACACTAGTCAGTATGAACTCCATAGTCACGAACTGGAGTGGTCGCGCGTTCTTGCGATGGCGGAGAGGACGATCGCGCTCCTCAGCGCGGTGGCCCTCTCACACGCGCACGTGGCACGGGCGCCCGCCGGAGCCGTCCGCACGCCGTTCACGGCGCGCGCGCGTGCTCGTGTTTCCGACACCTCCGAGTCGCCCGCCGCGGCCGCGGCTGCCGAGCTTTTTGCAAAGTTCGAGCGCGACCGCGCGGCAAATCTCGCCGCGGCGCAGGCGGCGGCCGCCGACGGCGTGGACGATCCGGCGTACCCGCCAACGGCGCGCGCGGCGGCGCGCGCGGCAGAGGAGGCGAGCTCAAGCCCGGCACCGCCAATCGCCGCCGCCGCGCGCCAGATCCGCGTCGGCGTGGCCGCGCTCGTCCGCAGCGCGGCGCACCCGGGCTGCGTGCTGCTGCACCGCCGGCGGGGGCGTGGCGAGACGGAGCGGCTCGGCATGGGCGCGTACGGACTGCCGGGTGGCCATCTTGAATACGGCGAGGAGTGGGACGAGTGCGTGCGCCGCGAGCTTCTTGAGGAGGCCGGCGTTGAGCCGTTTGCGCTTCGCGTCGGCACCGTGGCGAACGCGGTCGCGTCGCGCATCGGCGCGCCGCCGGGCGAGGATTTTCACTATGTGTGCGTCTTTCTCACGTGCTCGATCGACGAGGAGCCGCGCAACTTGGAGCCCGAGCGCGCCGCTGACTGGGAGTGGCACCGCTGGGACGACCTGCCGTCGCCCGTTGATGCGCGGCTCGGCCAGCTCAAGCGCTCGGGCTTCGACCCGTTCGCGTTCGCGGAAACAGAGTGAAGACGCGCACGGTCACGCGCTCGCGGCGGAGTGCGCCCAATCCCCTCGGACTAAGCGCCTTCAATGCGGCCGTCTTGTGTCCGCCAGCCCAGCAAAGGCTCGAGCCTCACAGCTAGCACCGCTGTCCCTCGGCCGTCTTGTGTCCGCCAGCCCAGCAAAGGCTCGGCTGGCACCGCTGTCTCTCGCGCGTGCTTTGGGCTCGCGCCAGCGCTGAGCTCGCCTCGCACGAGGCGCGTGCAAAGCGCGCAATGCGCGTCGGCCCCGCTCGGGCTCGAGCTAGAGCACGCGCATTTTGATGAGCACCCACAGCGCGCCGGCGACGAGCACGAGCGCCGCGAGGTTTGCGAGAAGCTTTTCAAACGCGCCATCCATCACCTCCCGGCGCATCCGCTCGCGCGCGGGCGAGCTGTTTGGGTTTGCTGCCTTGCGCGGAGCGCGGGCGCCGTCACCTCCCTTCTTCGCATCCTCGCCGTCTCTTTCACGCGGCTCCTCCTTCCCTCGCCGTCTCGACGGGCCGGCGGTCGACGCCATCGCGCCGGAATCAGGGGAAAGGATTTGAACGTTTAATAGTTGGGAATGGTGGCTACTCGATTCCCCCGCAGCTGGGCTGACCCCGCTGTCCTGACGTAAGCGCCGTTAATAGTTGGGAATAGTCTAAAAGTGCAACGCCGCGGGCGAGGATCAACGGCGCAGACTCGCGCGCACGCGGAGCCCGGACGCGAGCGGAACGCCCCATCCGGCCGGCGCCGCAGCGCGCACGTGTGTCGGCGCCCCGCCGCCGCGCTCGCGCTCTCGCGCGTCCGCCTCATCCTCGGGCGAGCGCGCGGGCGCCCACTCAGGCCTCGAGTAGATGCCCTTTCCCGAGCAGACGAAGGTCGAACCGTTCGGCCAGCGCATGTGGCCCGACTGTCCGAGTGTGTGCCGCTTGTACGCGCCCTTCCACGTCTGGAAGTGGAAGAAGGCGCCGGAGTCGTACCGGCGGTCGGGCACGCGCAGCCGGCGCGCCCTGCGGAAGAGCGATCCGTTGAGGAAGAGCAGGTCGTCCTCCGACCCGTCGCCGCCATTGGTCAGGTTGGCGCATACGCGCCAGCGCTCGTCGACCCAGCGCGAACAGTCGCCATGCTGCGCGACAGCGACGAGTGGGCCCGCAATCTCGTGTACTCCCGGCAGCTCGATGGAATGCGCGCGGTCGCGCGCGGCCGCTGCGTCGTCGTCCGCGTCCGCGTCCGCGCCGAGCGCGCACGGCGCGCGCCGCGCGCGCGGCACGAGGCCGGCTGCGCGCAGCGCGGCGTCGGTGGGCGGGCATTGGCGGACGGAGCCGTCGACGACAGCGAGCTCGGTCTGCAGGCCAAAATCGGCGAAGAACTTGTTGGCGATCTTGACGCGGATCGAAGGCGTTGCGTACACCGCCGCCGAGTAGCAGCCCTCGGCGGAGATGAAGCGCACGCGCGGCTGCGCCTTGCCGCGGTTGGCCGCCTCCTCGCTCATCTTGCGGTGCGTCGCGGCCTTGAACGCGAGCTCGCGCAGCAGACCGGCGCCTAGGTGCTCGCACTGCGCGAAGAGCAGGTTGATCCACGGCTCGTTCTTATGCATGGCGAACTGGCCGCGCAGGTAGAGGCGCTGATGATCGCCAAACGAGTAGGAGACAATGTCAAACGACCTCAGCTCGTCACGCTCGACGAAGCGCGGCAGGTCGCCCATGACGATGTCGAGGTCGGTGTACGACCAGTGCGTGTACGCATCGAGGTACGGCGCGAAGACCACGCCGAGCGTCGGCTTGTACTCGGTCACGATGTACGTGTACTGCCGGAATGAGTAGTCGAACAACCGGACGAGGCGACCGGTCTCGTGGCTCAGGTTGAGCGCACGCGCGAGCGACGTGCCGAATGCAAAGGAGAGGCCGGACGGGCCGAGGTCGTGGAAGTGCACGTTGACCGGCCGGTACGCCGCCGCCTCGCTCCAGTTCGCGCCCTCGTGGAAGATGAGCCAGTCGGCCAAGAAGGCGGAGCGGCCGCACGACGTCAGAAAGTAGGCGAACCATGGCGGGAAGGAGGCGCCGAGCCACGGCACGACGAGCGCAAGGCGGAACTCGGGGTGCCGCGCGGGCAGCGTCGCGCGCCTCCCGCCGCCGCTGCCGCCACTGCCGCCGCCACCGCCGCGGGTGTGCGCATTCTCTCGCCGCCCGCGGTGCGCCGTCTCGGCCGCACCGTCGGGCCACGTAGCGGGCGCGCCGACGGTAGCGAACTGTTGGAGCCACGGAAACCACACGATTGGGCTCAACACGAAGCCGAGCGTGAACAGCAGCAGTCCTCGCGCGCTCGCTGGCAGGCCCCTCATCGCACGCCGCGATCGTCCGCCATCGTGCACACGTTTGAAAGCCTCGTTACCCATGGGGGGCTTAAGAAAAGGGGGCCTATTTGGAGGAGGCCAAGAGTACTCAGGTTTTGGTTCTCCAGGACGTCGAAGAATACCTACAGAGAGAGAGAGGAAGGGGGCTCTCCCAACTGGATCTTGCCAGCCGCCTCGCCTCGATATGCGCGGCGCGCTCGCCGTGGTGCTGCTCGGCGCGTGCTGCGCGGTGTCATTTGAGCTCGATGCTTGCCCGGCCGACCGCTGCGGCGCCGCGTCCGCCGGCGCCGCCGCTTGCCCGCTCGGGTCCGACACCGGCCTCGTCTCAGAGGCGGGCGGCGCCGCCGAGAAGCTCTTCGTGCGCAACGACTCGCCGCTGCCCGCGCGGCTGCTGCGCGTGGACGAGGCGGGCGATGAGTTTGAGCACGCGCTGCTCCCGCCCGCCGGTCGAATCACCGTCGACACCGCACAGGGCATCGTCTGGCGCGCGCGCGCGCCCGTGCCGGCCAACGCAGACGGCGGCGCGGACGGCGGGCGCGGCCGGCTGCTGCTCGAGCACAAGGTGCAACCCGTGCGCATCGACGCGTGCGCGTGCCCCCCGCGCGTGGCGCCCGCGTGCCATCGCCCACCCTTCCGCGGCTACCGCACGACGTGGGACCCGGTTGTCTTTGAGAACGCGTCCCCACATGCGCTCTCGCTCGAGTGGTTCGACGGCGCTTGCGAGGAGGCGCTGCGCGTCGGGCGGAGCACGGAGCTGCCGCCGTTCGCGTCGGTGCGGTTCATCGCGACCTATGGCCACACCTTCCGCGCCCGCGCCGCCTCCGGCGTCCTGCTGCGCGAGCACACGATCGGCGACGTGGTGATCCGCGCGTGCGGCGACGAGCGCGCTGCCGCGCGCGCGCCGGCCGCGGCGGCCGACGCGCGCAGCGCGGCAGAGGAAGAGGGCGAGGGCGAGGCGCACGCGGCGCGTGCCGCGGCGCTCGTCGCTGGCAACAATGCGCTCCGCCTGGAGCTCGCCTCGGCGCTCCGCCAGCTCAGCGCTCTCCGCGGCCTCGCCAACGCGACCGTCGCCACGCCGCCGACCGCAACTGCCGCCGCTGGCACGATGGCCGCGCTTGGCGCGCGCTCGGTGGAGGCGCACAGCGCGCTCACGGCCCAGCTGCTCGGCGCGCTGCCGACAGTCGGCGGCTCGCCCGCGTGACGGTCGGCGTGCGGCGCGCGCAGCCGCGCGCCTCCGTCCAGCCGCGCTCGGCACGGGTCGCCGGGCGAGTGGCGAGGATGCCTGGATGAGCATGGCCATGGGCGTGGCCGCGTGGGCTGGGCACAGTGGGGTGGGTGTTCAGACTGCCACTTGGTGAATCGAGGATAGCCCGGAAGAAATCCGGCGAAACATGATGCGGATGAGCTTGCTCGTTGGTCTCGTAGCGCTTGGCCGCACTCGCAGCCAGCGCGTGCTCCCCGGCGTGCTGCAGGCGTTCAATGAGCATGGCGAGGACCCGCAGACCTTGCCGTACCAGCTCTTCGTGCCCGCAACGCGGCAGACCGAGCCCGCGATGCGGCCGCGGCCGCTGCTCGTCTTCCTGCACGGCGCGGGCGACGGCCCGTTCGAGGTGATGAACGCGCAGTCGCTGCCCGGGCTGCTCCTGCGCAACGCATCGTTCGCCGCCGACTTTCCCTTTGTCGCGCTCTTCCCGTGCAGCACGTGCGGCACGCCCGGCGTGCGTGGCTGGTCGGAGGCGTCGTTCCGGCGCGTTGACCGGCTCATCTCGCTTGCGATGCACGCGCACTCGGTCGATCCGGCGCGCGTGCTGCTCACGGGGCAGAGCATGGGCGGCGGCGGTCTTTGGCGCTACGCCGCCGCCCGCCCGCGCCTCTTCGCCGCGCTCGTGCCCGTGTGCGCCGCGCTCCGGCCGACGGCCGACGCGGCGGCGGCCGTGTGCTGCGCGGAGGGGCCGTCGGCGGGGTGCTGCCCGCCCGTGTGGGCATTCCACGGCGCCAACGACGGCTCGGTGCCCGTCGAGCTCACAGACCGCATGGTCGCGCTCCTCGACGCGCAGCCGCCTCGCGCAGCCGAGCAAGTGCGCTACACGCGGTACGAATGGGCCCCGCCGCCGCCGATGCCCGAGTACGCGGACATGGCCGGGCACGGCTCGTACGAGCTCGCCTACCGCGACGGTGCGCTGTACGCCTGGCTGCTCGAGCAGCGCTGCGCTGCGTGCCGCGGCCCGCCCGAGCACGTGCGCTGGCTCGAGCAGCGCAGCGCGCGCCGGCTCGCAGACGGCCGCGCGAGTGCCGCGCGCGTCTCGCCGTCGCGCTGGGCCGACGGCGCGCGGCACGGGCGCGTGTCAGTGCGCGGCTGACATCCGAGTTGCCAGTCGGTCGTCCAGATGACTCGTCCTCCGACGTGAGTGACCCCGGCTCATCGAATTCCAACTGCCAATCCTGGACTCCGGCGGACCGAGGCTGGTCGCCGAATACTCGATATTTATCCCCATAAAAATGTACGCGCCCCTCCTGCTGACCCGCCTGTAAGCGTCGTTAGTATAAAAATAGTATAAAATAGTATAGAACAGCTGCGAGGCGTCGTGGTCCCCGTCGGCGCGGCGCGCGCCGGCGCGGCCGTGCCGGCCGGCAGCTTCGAAACGCCGGCTGCCTTGACGACGCCTGCCTTTGCCATCCAGGCTGCGCCCTCGCGCTCTGCTGGCAGCGCTCCGCGCGCCCCGCCGCCCCTGCCCATCGACTGCGCCGGCACCGCGAACAACGTACTCTTCGCCCCGGTCGGTGGGTTTGGGGGTGGCGGGGCGCGCGCGCACGGCCGCACGAGCGACGGCGGCGTGGCCTTCTCTACGACGAAACCTTCGCTTGCGACGGCTGCGCCCTCGCGCTCTGATGGCCGCGCTCCGCGCGCCCCGCCGCCCCTGCCCATCGACTGCGCCGGCACCGCGAACAACGTACTTTTCGCCCCGGTCGGTGGGTTTGGGGGCGGCGGGGCGCGCGCGCACGGCCGCACGAGCGACGGCGGCGTGGCCTTCTCTACGACGAAACCTTCGCTTGCGACGGCTGCGCCCTCGCGCTCTGATGGCCGCGCCCCGCGCGCCCCGCCGCCCCTGCCCATCGACTGCGCCGGCACCGCGAACAACGTACTTTTCGCCCCGGTCGGTGGGTTTGGGGGCGGCGGGGCGCGCGCGCACGGCCGCACGAGCGACGGCGGCGTGGCCTCCTCTACGACGAAACCTTCGCTTGCGACGGCTGCGCCCTCGCGCTCTGATGGCCGCGCTCCGCGCGCCCCGCCGCCCCTGCCCATCGACTGCGCCGGCACCGCGAACAACGTACTTTTCGCCCCGGTCGGTGGGTTTGGGGGCGGCGGGGCGCGCGCGCACGGCCGCACGAGCGACGGCGGCGTGACCTTCTCTACGACGAAACCTTCGCTTGCGACGGCTGCGCCCTCGCGCTCTGATGGCCGCGCTCCGCGCGCCCCGCCGCCCCTGCCCATCGACTGCGCCGGCACCGCGAACAACGTACTTTTCGCACCGGTCGGTGGGTTTGGAGGTGGCGGGGCGCGCGCGCACGGCCGCACGAGCGACGGCGGCGTGGCCTTCTCTACGACGAAACCTTCGCTTGCGACGGCTGCGCCCTCGCGCTCTGCTGGCCGCGCTCCGCGCGCCCCGCCGCCCCTGCCCATCGACTGCGCCGGCACCGCGAACAACGTACTTTTCGCCCCGGTCGGTGGGTTTGGGGGTGGCGGGGCGCGCGTGCGCGGCCACGCGGCCAGCATCGCGGCGCTTGCCACGCTGGCGGCGGGTGGCGGTGCGCTTCGCCGCGGCGACAGGGGGCTGCGACGCGGCGGGGAGGGCGGCGGCTCGCTGGCGGCGGGCGTCGCGCTCTGCAGCGGCGGCGGGCGGCTTGGCGACGTGGCAGGCGGCGGCTCGGGGGTGGCGGTCGTCGCCGACGATCTTCGGGCCTCGGCGTGCGCGTGCGCGTCGGCCGGTGGTGTGATTGACGGCGGCCACCGGTGCGGCGGCGCGCGGGCGGCGGCGCGCGGTGGCTAGGCGCGTGTGGGCCTTTGGGCCTGCTCCGCCTGGCGCCTCGCTGCGCACTTCCTGACCCCATCTGTTGACCCGTCGGAAAGCGTCGTTACTATATAGGGCGCGGTCCGGGCTGGTCCGGCCAGTGTAAGGCTGAGAGTACGACCCGGGTCGTACAATCAAGGGTTAAAAGCCAGCCAATGAGCGCTCGAGGGGTCGGGGCGAGGCTTATGACGAGCCTAGGACCGAGACACCCTCCTGACCGGCCGATTTGGAGTAGAATTCGGGGTCGAGCGGGCGCGGCGGACGGAGGGCCCGAGCCGGGCCGACGGAGGGTCCGACCCCGGAATGCGGGCGACCGGAAGGGCTTGGGTGATTTACGCCTAGTAGAATAGAATGGCGGATTCCGGGGGGGCTCGCAACTGGCATCGCGCAAGCTGAGGCCCCCTGACTGACCGGACCGCGCCGAGTGCGCGTGCACCCCGTGGAGGGCGCGGCCAGTCGGACACTCTTCGCGACTGAGCTCGCCGCGGCATACCGTGCGCTGCGCCGGCGCGCTACTTGCCGTTGGCCGAGCTGCGGGTGTTGCGCACCGCCGTGTTGCGCAGCCAGCGGCTGGATGCGCCGGTGGCCGGAACCTTGGCGCGCTTTGGCTAAGCGACCTCGGCCTGCACAGACTCGAACGCGTGCGTAAACTCGAGGCGTTGCAGGTGGCGAGCACGTGAGTTCGCGTAGGAGGTCTTGTACTCGGTGGCCTGACTGTCGACCGACGAGAGCTTGGGCGAGTTCGGCGGCACGTTGGCTCACTTGGGCTCGGTGCGCGGCTCTGCCGGCGCGGGCGCGGGCGCGGGCGCGGGCGCGACGCTTCGGACTCGCTGCCCGGCTCTGCCTGTGCGGGCGCGATGCACTCGGACTCGATGCCCGGCTCTGCCTTCGTGGGCGCGGTCGCGGGCACGGGCGCGCCCTCGACCCCGTCGCGGTTGAAGACATCGAACTCGACGCACACGCCGTGGTCCTTGAAGTCGGTGGCCTCGCTGTCGTTCGCGTAAGCCTCGGGCGAACTCGCAACGAGCGACGACATCTCGGCGTGGAGCCAGCACATCTCATGCTGCACCGCGTGTTCAGGTTCTCGAGCGCTCCGTTGAAAGAGTCACTCTCACCGAGGCGCTCGCTGCACCACACCAGATAGCCATCGAGCTTGTGAGCGTGCTCGTGCGCCCGTGCGAGGTCCTTGGAGAGCGCGTCGGCGCGCGCGCACATGCCGTCGCATGACTTGGCCGGTGTCATGCTGTGCTTCCAAGGCCTGGTGCTCGGCGTTGAGCGTGTCGTGATCCTCGCGAACGAGCTGCAACCAGCTGCAGCAGCCGCGCGACGCCGCTGTCGCCGACGATGCGCTGGAGCATGTGGCCCATGAGGTGTGCGCGGCACGTGGCGAGCGCCACATTTTTGCGCAGCAGCGCGAGGATCCGGGCGCCGCGGACGAGCCGGCCCATGCACTTGAGCGCGTAGATTCGGCCGCACATGCACGCGCCGACGACCGAGTCGGCGGGCCCGCCGTCGAGCCAAAAGTTGGCCTCGGCCGCATCGCGGCGGCGGGCGACGCGCTGAAGGATGCGCACGCGGTAGTGCCGGTCGACGAGCAGCTCGTCGCCGAAGATCTCGTCGGGCAGCAGCTCGGAGACGTTCTGGGGGTACATGCTGTGCGAGCGTGCACGCGACGAGATCTCGTCGGGCGTGCCGTCCGTTCGTTCAGAGCAGAGCGCGTCGGACCGGCAGACAGACGATGCAGCGCGCGAAGGCACCTGCGGCGCGCGGCGTGGCCTCGCGTGCCGTCACGAAGCCGCCTGCGCGCACTGCGGAGGCGGCGAGCGCGACGAGGGCGGGCGCGGACGAGGTGCTGAGCGGCGTCACGTACGCGCCCTCGCTCGCCGAGCTCGACGCCGCGGCGCTGACGATGCGCGCGGCGTACCACACCGACCGCCCCTGAGACGATGCGCGGCGCCCGCGGAGGACTGGTCCGTTGGCGCGCAAACCGTGGGCGAAAGGGCGCGAAGCCAACGGCCGTCCGCGCACGTTCAAACGCGCGCATACGGGTGGCATCCTCCCACCTTCGGCGCCGCTTTCTAAAAGGGTGTAGGGTGTAGGGTGTAGGATGCAAAACAAGCCCTCCCCACATTTGGGCCCGACGTCATTCCTTCTTCGAAGCCGTGACGTTACTCACATACGAGTACCTTTACTTAGTGTAGGATGTATCTATTCTCTAGGTATTTGCATAGTGTAGGGTGTAGGATAAGTACGGTTATGAAAGTCCCATAGGGGGGAGAAGGAATGACGCTGTGACGAAAGAAGGAATGACGTCGGGCCCAAATGTGGGGAGGGCTTGTTTTGCATCCTACACCCTACACCCTACACCCTTTTAGAAAGCGGCGGCGCCTCGGAGCATGGCGGCTCGACAGCATGGCGCCTCGACAGCATGGCGTCGTCCAGCGTGGCGTCCAGGATGGCGACTGCGCCCGGGCCGTGACGCCGCGACGTCGTTCGGCTGCGTCACGGAGGAGCGCCATCCGTGCGCCACGGAGGAGCGGCAGGACCACGACGCGGCGTGACGCTGGACGACGCCATGCTGTATAGGCGCCATGCTGTCGAGCCGCCATGCTCTGAGGCGCCGCCGCTTTTCAAAAGGGTGTAGGGTGTAGGGTGTAGGATGCAAAACAAGCCCTCCCCACATCTGGGCCCGACGTCATTCCTTCTTTCGTCACAGCGTCATTCCTTCACTCCCTGTAGGACTTTCGTAACCGTACTTATCCTACACCCTACACTATGCAAATACTTAGAGAATAGATACATCCTACACTAAGTAAAAGTACTCGTATGTGAGTAACGTCACGGCTTCGAAGAAGGAATGACGTCGGGCCCAAATGTGGGGAGGGCTTGTTTTGCATCCTACACCCTACACCCTACACCCTTTTAGAAAGCGGCGGCGCCTCAGAGCATGGCGCCCGCCCGCTCGAGCCGGACCTCCGCGCAGCCGGACTCGCCCCGCCCCGGGCTGCTCTGGCTGGGCGACGTCGTGCGCGCCTCAGAACGCCGCGCTCGCCACGCGCACGTAGCCCTCGTCCGGGTCCGGCTCGGGCGCCGCGTCGCGCACCGAGCGCGACGCGGCCTCGACGCCCGGCGTTTCGGCACGCGAGGCGACGGATGCCTCGTCCGGCCGGCCCCACGGCAGCTGCAGCTCGAGCTGGCGCTGGATGATGCGCGGCGTCGCCACGCGCCCGTGCTGCACCTCGCGACGTCGCGCGCGCACGTAGAGCACGATCGCCACCGAGCCGCTGAGGCCCATCATCGCGCCGAGCAGCACCGAGATTGTGGTCTCATTGTCTGCTTGGGCGCGAACGGAAAACGCGCGAAGGGTGGCGACGAAGATCGTTGGGTTGGGTTGGGCCACCGGCTCCCGAGGATTGCTTGTGGCGCTCGACTGACCGTTGGCCCAGCTTTTTTTTTTCTCGAACCTACTGTGGAGCCGCCTGCAGCGTGATCTCCCGCGCACAACGACCATGGCCGCCATCGACCTGCGCGCCTTCGACGCGGCGCTCGTCAACTGCGAGATCGTGAGCACGCGGCCGGTCAAGCCGAGCGAGCAGGCGCGCACGGTCGACAAGCTGAGCTACGGGCCGTCGCGCCGCGCGCTCGCCTTCGTCTCGCCGCCCTGCGTCGTCGACTGGCCCGAGCTCACGGGCGACGGCAACTTTGGCACCATGTACGGGCCGACGGACGTCGACAAGGCGGCGTACACGGCCGGCGTGACCGACAAGGAGCTGCCGATTGAAGGCGCGCCGCTCGCGCAGATGGACGCCTACTTTGGCGCCCTGCGCGCCATCGACGATCAGCGCGTCGAGACGGTGCACGCGCGCCAGAAGGAGCTGCTCAACACGCGCGGCCTCTCGAAGGAGGAGGTGCGCGGCAAGCTCTCGCCCGCCGTCAAGCCCAAGTACGAGGACGACACGCTCGCGCACACGCGGCTGAACATGTCGACGCGCACGTTCACGTGGGCGGGCTCCGAGCGCGTCGTGCCGCTCGTCGACGCGCGGCGCGAACCGGTCGACGAGATCCGGCACGAGGACGTCTGCGCCATCGCCACGCAGCTCGACCGCGTCTACACGGGGCTCACGGGCTCGATGTTTGGCACCAAGTGGAACGTGTGCGGGGTCATGCTCCTGAAGCGCGCCGAGCAGCGGCCGCAGCCCGGCTCGGACGCCTTCGCCTCGTACGGCGTGCCCGCCTGGGCCGACACGTTCGACTCCACGGGGCTGTACGTGCCCGGCGAGCGCGAGCGCGCGGCGGCGCTCGCGGCGGTGGCCGGTCTGCGCACGGCGCGCGCGCCGGCCGGGCCGGGCGGGCGCGAGCTCGCGCGCGCGCAGGGCTACCATCGCGCCGAGCGGGCTGCGAGCGCGGCGGCGGCGCGCGCGGCGATGGCCGAGGGCGGCCAGCAGTGCGCGCTCCACGGCGCGGTCGTCAAATCGGCGCTGCGCGGCGTGGGCAACCGGCTGCATCTTTGCGACGCGCCGGGCGGAACGGGCAAGACGTTCGTCGAGCGCGCCATTATCGCCGCCGTGCGCGCGGATGGGCACGCGGTCGTCGTGGGCGCGTCCTCGGGCGTCGCCGCCACGCTGCTGCCCGACGGCCGCACCTTCCACTTGACCTTCAAGGTGCCCGGCGGTGCCGACTCCGACGGGCAAGCCGTTCAATGGCGTGCCGCGCTCCGAGCGCGGGCGCTCCCTGGCCGCCGCGGCGGCTGGTCGTGTGGGACGAGGCGCCGATGCAGACGCGGTGCCACCTCGACTCGCCTGATCGGTGTTTGCGCGACGTGACGGGCGTCGACGAGCGCTTCGGCGGCGAGACGCTGCTGCTCGCCGGCGACTTTCGCCAGTGCTTGCCGGTGGTGCGGCGCGGCTCGCGCGCGCAGATCGTGCGCTCCTGCCTCAAGTACTCGGCGCCGTGGCAGCACGATCGGCAGCACGCCTTGGTCGAGAACGTTCGCGCCTCGAGCGCGGCGCGCGACACGGGCGACGCGCTCGGCGCGGGCGAGTGGGCGGAGCTGCTGCGCAGCCCCGGCGACGGCGCCGTTCCCGCGGCGGTGCCGGCGGCCGGGGCCATGCCCGGCGCATTCCCGCTCGATCCCGTGCAGCTGCCCGAGGCCGTCGGCGGCGTCCCCATCCGCGTGGGCTCGGCCTACCCGACGGAGCTCGTGACGACTTTGTCCACGGCGCGACGTGTTGGACCGACGACGGCTCGCTGTGCGACCGCGCGGTGCTCTGCGCCAAGCAGACGGACGTGGCGCGGATCAACTGGCTGGCGATCGGCCGCTTCCCGGGCGCGGCGGCGAGGTGCGCGTCGGCGGACGAGCTGGCGCGACGACGGGGCGGGCAAGCAGATTGCGCGGGCGTCGGTCGAATTCCTCGACTCGCTCGAGCACGCGCAGATGCCGCACCGCGTCCTCGACCTGAAGCCCGGGATGGTGGTGATGCTGCCGCGCAACCTCTCGCCCGGCGAGGGGCTGTGCGGCGGCACGCGGCTGATCGTGCGCGGCGTGCGCGCCGGCGGCCGGCTGCTCGAGTGCGCACGCCCCGGCGCGGCCGCCGGGCGCGACAGCACCGTGCTCGTCGCGCGTGTCGACCACCACTCGCCCGACGACGGCACGTTCGCGCTTGTGCGGATGCGCCGCCAGTTCCCCGGTGCGGCCGGCGTAACGAGGCGCAGGGGCAAGCGCTCGGGTGCGCGGGCGTGTGGCTCGCCGAGCCGTGCTTCACGCACGGCCAGCTCCACGTGGCCGCTTCGCGCGTCGGGCACACGTCGCGCGTCCGCTTTGCGCTCGGCGCGGACCTCGTGACGCGCAGCGTCGTCTTCAAAGAGGTGCTCCGCGCGGTCAGCGGTGGCGAGGCGGCGGCGGCGGCGCTCGCCGCGGCCGCCGTCGCCGCCGCGCGCGAATGCGCGGCGGCGGCGCGCGGTGGCGGCGGGCGCGGACGGCGCGCGCGGCGCCGGCGGCGGGCGGCGCGCTGGCGGCGGGCGCGCCGCCGGCGCGCGGTGCTGGCCAGCACCCGCCGGCGCGACGCCCGCCGCGCCGCTCGCGCCGACGCGCAGCCGTCGGGTGCTCGCCAGCACCGCGCGCCGCGCGACCGGCCCGCGTACCTGCGCGCCCTTCTAGGGCGCGCAGGGCGGCGCCAATGCGGCCGGCGCGCAGGGGCCTCACGCTGGCGCGCTGCCCGCCGCCGCGTGGGTCGCCGCTGCGCGCGTGCCGTCGGCGCTGCCGCCGCCCGGCGTCGCGCTCGCGCCGCAGCCGCAGCCGCCGCCGCCGCCGTCGCCGCCGCCTGCCGCCTGCCGGCAAGCTGGGCAAGTGCGCAGCGGCGGCGACGGCGGTGCGCGACCCGGCGAGCAGGCGGCGCGCCGCCGAGCCGGGGGCGGGCTCCGTGGGCGACGAGGCTCGCCCGCCACTCGCACTACTCGCGCGCCAAGTGCGCACAACGCGCCCCCCCCCCCCCCCCCCCCCCCCCACCCCACCCCCCGATGAATTTAATGCTCATACCATGGCGTCGCGCCACGGCAGTACGCCCGTGGCCCCGGCGGCCAGCCTCGCGCCGCTACGCCGTGTCGTCGCGGCCGGCGCACACAGCGAACTGTGTTTCCGCGGCACATGCCCGGCTGCTCGCGCGCTGCAAGCTTGCCGAACTGCTCGCGCTGGAATGGCGCGTTGCGGGCGTGCCCGCGCACCGCGCGTGTGCCATGCGCGTTCCGGGAGCGCCGCGCCGCGCGCCAAAGCGGCGCGCGGCGGACGTGCGGCCTCGGGCCGAAGAGGGGCCGGCGCGACCGGCCGCGAGGCGGGCGCAGACGCTCGGCGTGCCGGTCGATGCGTCGTCCAAATCCGCGTCGGGCGGATGCGCGCCTGGGCCGGCGCTGCGTGCAGTCGGCGGGGCCCGGCCACGCGCTCGGGCGTAACGTTCGCGCCTGTTCGGCCGAGGCGCACTCGCCGTCCCCTCGCGCCGGCAACGTGCGTGCGGGCCAGCACGCAGGCAGCGTACGATGCCACGGCAGCGGCGAGCGCGTCCCCGCCGGTGTGCCGCTCGGCGCCCCGTCACGCGCAACGTGCGCGCCGCCCGCTGCATGCGCACGCATACGCGCGCTGGCAGCGTGCGCAAAATTGCCCGGGCAAGATCGTCCCGCGCTCGCGCCGCCGACGCATCATTCCATGTGTCCGTTTCGGCATCTGCCACCATCCACCAGCCCTCGAAAGCCGGCTTGCGCGTGGGCGCCCGTCCGGTGCGAGAAGCGGCTCGCGTCCTCGCGCGGGGCGCCTCCGCGCCAGGCGCCCGGCGCGCGCTCGTCTTGCCGCGCCACCACGCTGATCTGCGCCCAACCCTCGCTCGCCAATTCCCCCGTCGTCCCTGCTGCGCAGCCCGCAACAGCGCGCGCATGGCGCGTGCACGGCGCGGCGCCTTGAGGAAGTTTTACGTCGTCGGTCGGCAGCCTGTGGAAGACGCGTTTGACGGCCCGATGTGGCCGGTGAGAGTGCCCGGCGTGCCGCGTGATGAGCGCCTGCACGGCTTGCCGGGCTCGGCGCGCGCCCAGCCAGCCTCCCTCCATCCCGCCGCAAACCGTGCGTGCGCACCCCGCACACCCGGCGCTGCGCGGCGCGGCGCAGGCGCGAAAAACGAGGGCAGCGCGTGCTACACGACCGTCCTTATGCAATCGCTCTTCGCCCTGAACATGCTCCGTGCGATGCTTCGCTCCGCTTCGCGCCGTGCCAACAGCGTCGAGAGGGCGCGTTTTCGGGACTTTGGCACGCTGATCGAGGACACCAGGGCGCCGACACGGCTGTGTCTTGTGTCCGTCATCGACGTCATCTCGGGCCGTGGCGCGCGAAGGACGCCGCAGGATGCCGCTGAGTTCTTCCGGTTGCTGCTCGGCCGAGTGCCCGGGCTCGCTGCGGCCTTTGAAGCCGACACACGCGTCGGGCCAGTGCTCGAGCAGATCGCCGTGCCTTCAGAGGCCGGCGAGGGCATCGCCGTACTCGTCAGCGTCGGCGGCGATGCGGCGCGCGCGCTTGCACACGCTCTGGGGGGCGCCGCTGGGCCGCCGCGGGATCGCCACACGAACGCGGGCCACTCGGGCGTGCTCACGCCAGCCAGCATTGCTGTCGATGCGCCGCGCACGACGCGCGGCAATGGCTCGCAGTGCAAGAACAACCGCGCGCTCGTGTGCGCGCCGCGGCTGCTGCTCGGCGGGCGCGACCACCTCCCCGTCGCCGGCGTGGTGCACGTGGGCGAGGGGCCGATGAGCGGGCACCTTGTCGCCATCGTGCTCCGCAACGAGGCTTGGTTTCCGTGCGACGACT
Organism: Diacronema lutheri; assembly: GCA_019448385.1. Lineage (NCBI taxonomy): Eukaryota > Haptophyta > Pavlovophyceae > Pavlovales > Pavlovaceae > Diacronema > Diacronema lutheri. The sequence continues at coordinate 414,191 of JAGTXO010000032.1, forward strand.
ACAACGTGCGGCGGCGCGCACGGTCGCTCGGTGCCGCGACCGGCGGTCGAGCGCAGCCGCGACCGCCCCGTCCTCCCGCGCGGCACGCGCGCGTGGCCTGAAAGCTCGCGCGCGCGCCTGCCGCACGCACGCGCGTTGCCCGCGCAGATCTACAACGTGCCTGAGTCCGACGCGCTGGCGTGGGCAAGTGGTGCGAGCATGCTCGTTCACAGCCGGCTCGACGTGGAGCCGTTGGACCCGGCGCTGGGCTCAGCGTCACCGCCGTCGGCCGCATCGCCTGCGTGGCCGAGCTCGGAGCCCGACGCGCCGACCTTGCCGGCAGCCTGGCCGCGGGTGCGGCAGATGGCAGCGGTGCCAACAGATGCGACGATCGGCATCGCGGAGACGGCTGCAGACATCTCTACGGCGGCGATCGGCCCAGCTGCGTGCGAGGCCCGCCAAGTTGTCTCCGTGACGCGCGCATTGCCAACAGCGGTGAGTGCGTCCTCGTCTCCGGCGGCCGCTGTGCCCCCCCCCCCCCCCCCCCCCCCCCCCACACACACACACACAACTCTCCCTACCTTCTTCCTCCTTTCGCACCTCGCACGCGCACGCCGTCCGCTGTCCGCTGTCCGCGGCCCAAATTGCCTTGCGGAAGCCGAGCAGGCAGAGCCCTGCTTGGATGGCTCCAGCGCGCATCTTGTGGATGGCGACGCTGTGGGCGAGCACGGACGCTCAAATGTGACCAGTGGCGCGCACGTGCACGTGCGCTAACTGGACGTCGAGCGTGTGCGCCTTGTCCGCACGTGTGCACTCACGTGCGTCTGCGGCGATCTGCCCGGCGTAGTAGTCCGCGCGCGCGGGAGCCGCGTCGGCAGTAGGAGCAGGATAACGTACTTGCGCCTGACGAGGACGGCGAGAAGTGCGGCTTTTCGCTCGGGGTCTACCATGCCGCCGAGGTTGGCGCTGGCGCGCGTGAGGCAGTCGGAGCGCGCTGGGCCCGGGTTGAAGGCCTCACCCCGGGGGACGGGAGGATTCAAGGCGCCGAGCCGCTGCGGGTGCGGCGGGAGGCCCCGGGCGGGTGTGCTAATGCGGCTCGATGGCCGCCTGCCGGGGGGGGGGGGGGGGGAGGGGGGGGGGGGGGGGGGGGGGGGGGGGGGGGGGGGGGTTGGGCCGCCCGCGGAAACGGAGGTGAGCGTGTGGGAGCGGCGCGCGTCGGCGCGCGCGGCTGGCGTGCAGCACGGATAAGTCTTGTGTGGACTTCGCGGGGCGGATCCCGGTGCAGGGATTGCCGACGTAGGCCGCGAGCGCGAGCAGGGCGGGGATGAAGACGGATGATGGGGTTGGGGCCAAGGCCGCCGCACCCGCAGCTATCACGGTGGCAGCGACCGCCACGGTCAGTGCGAGGCTCGCGTGGCCGCTGCGCGGGCAGCTCGCCCGCCAGGTCCAGGAGGGCCGGCCTGCGGCCTCAGTGCCCAGCGTTGGGCATGTCAGCGTCTGCGTCTGCGGGCCCGCCACTGCGATGGCGCATTGAGCCTGGCGCACCAAAACGCAATCGGTCCGCCGATCGGGGGGGGGGGGGGGGGGGGGGGGGGGAGGGGGGGGGGGGGGGGGGGGGGGGGGGGGCGAGGCGTGCGCGGGGGCTTGGGGTGGGCTCCGGGTGCCGGCGCTGTGCCAGCGGCGGGCTTGGTTGACGCCGTCTCGCCGGGGCCCTTGCGCCTTGCGGCGCGAGCGTCGCGGAGGGGCGTCGGCTGCGCTGGCTCCGCGTCGGCGGTGGCGTGGGGCAGGCTCTTGTGGAGGGCGGAGTGCTCGCGCACGAGTCGGTTGCCAAGGCGGGCTGTCTGCGTGCCGTTGGGCTGCGCTTGGGCAGGTAGGACCTGCGGCCTCGGGGGCGGGCGGGTTTTCGTGTTGGGCCAGGCGGCAACGCGCACCGGCCGTGTTCGCGGCCGGCAGGCGGACGTCCGCAGCGGGGCGGAGAATGCGGGTGAAGCGCTTGCACGGGCGCGGTTCGCACCTGGCGGCCAGGCGATCACGAACCGTTGGGTCGCCCGGCTGTTTGGTGGAGCCGAGGGCAGCAAGGATAGCGAGCTTGGCCGCCTCATCGGTGACGAGCGGCACTGTTGCCCAGCTCTGTACCTCGAAGCCCTGGATGTGCAGGCGTCGGGGAAGTTCCCGGCAGCGTCGCCTGCGTCCGTCGAGAGGCGGACCGAAGTCGCGCCCGTGCCCCCGTTGGCGACACCGAGCTCTCGCTCGTTCACACCGGCCCGCCGACGCGGGCGCGTGGTGCGCGCGCGTTGGGTGCGTGTCTGCCTCGAGCAGCGTGCCCAGTCGCAGTGTGGGCGCGTGTCCGTCTGCCTCAAAACGCCACGTGGAGGGGAAGGCGCGGGGCGGGCTCGCCGAGGAGGTGCCGCCGCTCGCTGCCACCCGGCGCGGGCTCGGGGCAGCCGTCTTCGGGTGCCGCGCTCTTCGCGCCATGCACGAACGTTCCGCCGCGCTCGCAGCGCGCGAGCGCACACACAGAGCGCGCGGCGACCCCGGCGGGGGCAGTGCGTCCCGGTGGCACTCGCGGGCGCGCGCCTGGCCTGGGCGCAGCTGGGCGCGTTGCCGCCCGCGCAGCGAGCCGCCCGCGCGCCTCGCCGCGCGCGCGCTTCGTCGCACGCGTGCGCCCTGCATGCACGCGCACAGCGCGCGGCGGCTCGGCGCAGTGCAAGGCAGAGCGTGCTGCAACGGTTGCGAGGGCGCGCACGCGCGGCGCGGCGCGCCCCTGTGTGGTCGCCTGCGCGCGGCGCGTGGTCCGGACGCAGCTCGGTGGCGTGATGCCGTTCGTGCAACACAGTGCGCGTGAGAGCCGCACGTGCACACCTGCAGTGCAACGCGGCATTGCGCGCGTTGCGTGGGCGGAGCGCGGCTGGATGTGCTTGAGGTCGCGCAGCATGCCGCGCGCCGCGCGCTGTGCGGCGCAGCGAGTCGGCCATGCCCCTGGTCCTCGTCTCCGGGGGGGGGGGGGGGGGGTGGTGGTGGCAACCAGGATCCGCCAGCGCGTGGTGGGCGCCGTCCAACTCCCAGCCAGGATGCGCCCCGTTCTTCCCCGACACTCTCCGTCCAAACCCGCCGCCCAGCCTGCCGCCGCACCCGCCGCCAACGCCGCCGCGCACCCATCCGCCGAGCTCGCCTCGCGCGCGCTCGCGCTCACGCTGCGCGACGAGGCTGCGCAGGCCGGCGCGCGGCCGTGCAGAGCAGCGCAGGCCGGCGCGCGGCCGCGCGCGCGCGCTCACGTTGCGGCCGCGCAGCGAGCTTTCGCCGCGTCGCAGCCCCTCCGAGCAGCCACGATGCACGCCCCCGGAGGACGTTGGCCGCGCTCGGAGGCCGCGCTCGGGCGCGCAAAGAGAGGCGGCGCGGGCAAACGAGTAGGCTCGGCGCGCTGGCGGGTCCTGGTTGTGGGAGAGCGGGGCATTCTCCAGGGCATCATGTAAATTCTCCCAAGTATCATCCGGGCCGCCATCCGGACACTGACGTGCCCACAGTCTGCAGATGGAGGACTCCGTGAAGGACGCTTTGCCCGGCGGGCGGGGCGGCTCGGACAGTTTCTCGCTGGCCCTCAGCACCATTCTGTCGCCGGGAGATACCCACCCCCACGTGGTCCCATCCACTTGCCTCATCGCCCTGCTGCGTTACGCGGATTTCGGCACGAGCAGGGTTAGGGTGGGCGACACGGGGTGCTCGCAGCATGCGCTCAAGGTGGCGCTGCGCAACCTGCGCAAAGCATGCGCGGATGCGGACCGGTTTGGGCAGGTGCTCGTGGTCGTGCTACCGCTCTGCCTCCGCGCGTCCAGCGGCCTCGTGCACTGGACGGCGGCGTACCTGCTCCTCGCGCCGCCCGCGCAGCGCGGCGCGCCGCCCGGCGCCGCGCTCGCCCTGCTCGCCGATTCGCGCACCTTGGGCAACGGCGAATCGGCGTACGCCACGGCGGCCGGCGTGCTCATCAAGAAGCTTGCGCAGCGCATCGGCAGAACAGCGCCGCCCATCGATGCCTTCAAGGCGCCCCCGCAGAGTGGGGCCGCGTGTTGCTTCGCCGCGGCAACAGTCGCGGCCGAGGTCGTGGCGAGCGCATCGACGCTCTACGGCCGCCGCGCGAGTGTCCTTGTCGACATCAAGAAGGCTTTGGACGCGCGCCTCGCGCGCCTCACGACGGCCGCGTACGAGGAGACCCGCGCGCGCACGCTCCGCGCCGCCATCGGCGCTCTGCTCGGCGACCGCGCCAGGCGCTTCGGCCCGTTCACCCGCGAGGCCGCGCGGCTCGCCGAGGCCGCGCGGCTCGCCGAGGCGTGCGATGCCAGTGTCGGCGGATCCGCGCCCGACGGGCTGCTGCAGGCCGTCGAGGCGGCGCTGCGCGCGCCCGACGACCGCATCGCACGCACGGCCGCGCTCGACGCGCTCACGGGCGCTGCAGGCCGCGCGCTGTCGACGGCGGCCAGGCCGCGCGGCGCGGCGGCGCCAAGGCCGCCGTCGCGAGCGCCACCGCCGCGTGCGCCGCAGCGGCGCGCCGCCTCGGCGTGGGGGCCCCGACCATTCAGCAGCCTCGGCGGGGGCGAGGGCGACGGGGACGATGGCGACGCCACCACCGCTGACGACGGGGAGGGCGCGGAGGACGGGGACGACGACCCCGCGGGCGCGGCGGCTGCGGCGGTGGCGACGGGCACGGCGGCGACGAGCGCGGTGGCGGCGGGCGCGGCGCCAACCTCGCCGGCGGCGGCGGACGGCGGTGGCTCGGCGCCGCTCGAACGCCGCTGCGTCTACACTGCGCCTGATGAGGGCGACGCGGACGCGCGCGTGTACGACGCCAAGGACCCCGAGCAGCTAAAAGCGGGCAGGGCGCGGCTACGGGCGAACAGCGGGCGCGCGCCCGCCGTGGTCGACACGCTTTTCGCGCACGCGACGGGCACGATCGTCACGCGGCAGCGCACGGAGGGCGTGACCGGCGCGGGCATGCACCACCTCGCCGCCCCGACGCAGGGCGCGGGGTACGGTGCCGTCGTGCGGGCCGAGCTGGGCGAGCCCGGCTTCGCGGGGACGACATGGCACATGACGTCGGGCGTGGAGAACCAGCCGCGCGCGGTACGAGCGGCCGCGCGCGCGTACGCGCACGACGGCTGGGGCGGCGTGTACAATGCGCACGAGGACTTTGCCGCCTTCGAGGGCTTGCCGCGGCTCGCCGCGCCCGAATCGCTCGCGGCCATCGCCGGCGGGTCGGCGGACGCGGTGTTCTGCTGGCGGTCCGGCCGGTCCGTCATCGGCGAGGTGACGACGGTTCACTTCAATGGCGACCGCGCCGCCGCCATCGACCACGCGCGGGCGCTGCGCGTCAGGCCCGATTGGCGCTCGCAGCCCAGGATCTACGAGGCGGCGTGCGGCGCGGAGGGCACGGTGCTGCTCGTGTGGGTCGTGCCCGACCGTCACAAGAACCCGCGGCTGGACTGGGCGCCGATTCTCGTCGTGATCCACCTGCCCGCCGACCCCGACTGGCTCGCGCGCGCCACGCCGGCGATCGCGAAGGCGCGGCGCGAGGTCGAGGACGGACGCGCGCGCGCGGAGGCGCGCGGCGTGCCGCAGCACCTCGCCTACACGCTGAGCCCACGCTTCCGAGGCACCGCGCCGCGCGGAGCCGCGCGCGTGCCGCCGCGCCTCGGCGCGAGCGACGCGCGCGAGGCGCGCGCGCTCGCGGCGCTCGAGCCGGCGCTCATGTTCGCGCCGGCCTGGCGGCGCGCGGTGCGCGCGGCGAGCCGCGCCCCCGGCAGTGGCGCCGCGGCCGTCGAGCGCGCGCTCGCGCGCCTGCACAACGCGCTCGAGCCCGATGACGAGAGCGCGCCCGAGTCGACGCGCGTCGCGCCGCTCGCCGCCGCGCTCGAGCAGTCGGCGGGCTGGCCGGCGGGCACGGCGCGCATGGCGGCAAGCGTGACCAAGGGCCCCGGCGTCGGAGATGGCGCAGGTGGCGACGAAGTGACCAAAGTGGAGGAAACGGCGAAGACGAGCGGCGACGGCTGCACCGGCACGCCTCCTCTGCGCCCGGCCGCGCGCGCGGCCGGCGCGGCGGACGACGGAGGGGCGGCGGTCGTGGCGGGCGTCGAGGGCGAGCGCGACGCACTCGCCAAGACGGGTGCCGGCGGCTGCGACGACGACGCTCGCGAGCCGCTGTCGGCCGGCAAGCCCGGCGCACTCGCCGCCGCGGCGACCGTCGGGGGTCTCGGCGAGCTCGTCGGCAGCCTATGCGCGTGGCTGGCGCGCGGCGCGGCTGGCGGCGCCATCGCGGCCATCTCCCCCGGGACGGCCGCGCGCGGAGCAAACGGCACGCCGCAGCGCGCCGAGCCGCCGGCCGCCGGCGATCCCGTCGCTCCGCACGCGCGCGTCGCCGCTGCGGCGCCCTTGGCGGGCAGCGCGGCGGCGCCGTCGTCGGCCGCGCGCGACGCGCAGCGCGGCGTCGCGGGATTCGACGCGGCCGCGCACGCGCACGCGCGCGACGGCAGGCGGGCGGCACGGCGGATGCGCGAGCAGGAGGGGGCGGTGCACAGGGCCTTCCGCATGTCCCTCTGGCGCGACGCGACGTTTGTCGAGTTCGTTGAGAAGCTGCGCCCCGACGGCGGCGCGCAGCTGCTCGCGCGCGAGCCCACGCGGCGCGCGGCGGCGGTGCTGTGCGAGCTCGCGCGCGGCCGCGACGGCGCGAGCGGCGCGGCCGGGCTGCTGCACGAGATGAGAGCCGCCGATGCGCGCGCGCGCGAGGCCGCCAAAGCGGCGGAGGCAGCGCGGCTTGCGCACGGGACGCTGCGCATCGTGGCAACCGTGGCGCTGGGCGGTGCGGTCTTCGCCGGCATGTCAGCGCTGGTCGTTGCTTGCGCGGCGCGCACGGCGACCGGTGCGCTTTTTGGGGCCCGCCGCCCGCGGGCGGCCGCGCGCGGAGCCGACGACGCGCTCGGCACGCTGCAGCGCGCCAAGCCGCCGCCCGCCGACAAGGGCAAGCGCAGGCGCGCCAGAGCCAACGACGACCCCGTCGACGCGGCGCGCAAGGCCGTGGGCAAGGCGGAGGGCAACTGCCGCAAGGCAGCCCGCCGGCTGCACCTCGCTGCACTGGGCGAGGAGGAGGCGCAGCAGCGCGTGCTCGACGCCGAGGCGGCGGAGCAGCTGGCGCGCTCGCGCGAGCCGGCCGGCGGCTGGGTAGGCAGCGCGCGCGCGCGCGCGCGCGCGCGCCCCGCCGCGCGCGCGCCCGTCGATTGGCGTGCGCGCAGCGCAGAACGGCGCGCCAGCTCCGTCACCTGCGCGCCGCCGCGCCCGTGCCCCTCGCGCGCAGGGGCGCCCTGCGGACCTGCGGCTGCAACAGGCGCACTTTGGCATGCGCGAAGATGCCGACGCGGATGTGCGCCGCGCGCACGAGGCGCTGCGCCGGGCGAGACAGGGTGTGGCGTGCGCCAAGGCCAGCGTGCGGCAGATGGAGGCGGCGTTGCTCAACGCGACGCGCTGCGCCACCGCGGTGCTCGCGCCGCGTGGCGTGCCGGAGGGTGACGAGCAGGCCGCGGCGAGAGAGCAGGCGGCGCTGGACCGGGAGGCGCCGCCGGCCGCGCAACGCGCGGCGCCGACGGCGCGCTCGCCCTCGGAGCCGCCGTCCGAGTGGGGCCCGCCAGCGGTCGGCCGGCGCCCGACGCCGCGTGCACTGTCGCACGCCGCGGGTCGCGGGGACGACAACCCGTTTGCGCCGCTCGCAACCGTCAGCGGCGATTGGTCGCCCACGCCGAGCTCGCGCTCGCCGTCCTCGCCGCCGCGGCAGCCGCCGTCCGACCGCCGCAGCGCGCAGCGTCGCAGCGCGCGCGCGCGGCCGCCGAGGCCGACCGTTTCGCCCGAGGACGCGCTCGCAGCCGAGCGCCAGGCGCGCGCGCTGTCGGAGCAGGCGGAGCAGAGGCGCGCCAAAAAGGCCGCCGCCAAGGCCGCGCGCCGCGCCGCGCGCGCCGCCGACAAGCGGACGGCGCGCGTCGTCCACGCGTGCGTAAGCGCCGCCTTGCGGCGCGTCTGCACGAGCGTCGCCACGGGCACGCCGCTCGCCGTGCTCCGCGAGCGCGCCGAGGGGCCGCGCGCGCCGAAGCCCGCGCCCGCGCCGCCACGCCGCGCAGCGGACGGCGGCCGCGCGCTCCGCCACGCGCGCCGTGCGGCCGCCGCGGCGGCGGAGCGCGAGGCGGCGGTGGCGGCCGACGCCGACGAGCGGTTCGAGCGGCAGCCCTCCGCCGCCCGGTTCGACGGCGGCGATGGCGGCGGAGGCGGCCACGTCGAAGCGAGCGCGCGACCGCGCGCCGGCGAGGCCGGCGAGGCTGGCGCGCACGGCGCGCCTGGCGCAGCGGGGACCCCGGCGGCGTCGCTCGCGTCGCGCAGCCCGTGTGATGCGCGCCGCACGGCACGCCTCCCGCACGCACGCGCCGCAGCCACCTGCGCACGCAACGGCGGCTGGGGTGGCAACGTCGGCGGCGACGTGTGCGGCGGTTGTTTCGGCGGCGGCGGCGTCCGTCGCGACGCCTGCGGCGGCGGCGACGCCACCTGCGGCTGCGGCGATGGCGGCGTCGGTGCTGGCGCTGGCGAGGCCCCTGCACACGGTGCGCCGGCGCGCGCGACGGCGTCGCGCTTGCTGCGCTTGCTCGGCGCGCCACGCGCCGTGCTCGGTGCGATGGCGCACGCCGCGGCCGTGTTGGCGCGCGGCGTGGCCGCAGCCGTCGCTGGCGTGCGCGCCGCCGCGCGCGCCGTGCGGCGCGCGCGCCGCCGAGCGCCTCGCGCGCGCCGCACGGCTGCGCGGCGGGCTCGCGGCCCGCCGATGCGCGACGTCGACGGCGCCCTGCGGCCCTCGCCGTCCTGGTTGCGCACACGCCTCGTCTGCGGCCGGCGCCTCGCGCCTCTGCGCCGCGCGGGCGCGCGCCCGCCGCCCGCACACGCCGCGCCGAGTTCCCGCGCGCGCGCTGCGCAACCCGACAGCGACGCGCCGGCGTGCGCGCCGCGGCGCTCGGCGCCTGTCGGTGCGCCGCCGCGCGCGCGTGGCCTGCGCGCGGCGCGCGCACGGCGCTTCCTCGACGTCGCCGGCCGCGCGGCGCGGAGCGCGCGCCTCGGCGCGCGCATCACGCGCCAGCGCACGCCGGGTTCGCCATCGGAGCCCTGCACGGCCGAGAGCGGCGACGGCGCGGGCGCCGGCGGCGTCGGCGCGGCGGCGCCTGGCGCGGCGACGATGCGCGCCACCGGCGCGCGCGCAGCGCGCGCTGCGGCGGCGGCGGTCGGTGGCGCCTCGCGTCTCGCGCGCCGCGCGATGGCAAGCGCCGCCGCCGCTGCCACCTCCATCGCCGGCGCTGCCGCCTCCACCGTCGCCGCCGCCGCCGTTGCCATCGGCGCGGCCGTCACGTCACCGGCGTTCGCCGCGGCGCGCGGCATGGCGGCCGCATGCGTCGCTGCCTGCGCCCGCCCCACCGCCGCGCAGGCGGCCGCGTCGCGCGCGCTCGGCGCGCTCTTCGTGCTCGTCGACGCGGCCGACGCGGCGGGCGACAGCGACGCCGCGCTCGGCGCGCTCGCGGCCGCGGTCGACGCGACGGAGCTGCGCCCGCCGCCGGCCTTTTGGCGCGCGGGCCGCGCCGCGGCGTACGCACCGCGTCCGCCGCCCCTCGACTCGGCGCGGCCGCGCTACAACCGGCGCGCGCGCGCACCTAGCCCTCCCGTCGCGGCCCGCGCGGCGCAATCTCGCGCGCGCGGTGCGCGAGCTCACGCGCGCCGCGCGCGCTGAGCGCGAGCGCGCGCCGGCGCCGCGCGGCGCGCGCGGCGGCGTGCTCCACGCGCTGCGCGCGTCGCTCCCCGTGCACGCGCGTGCCGCGCTCGGCACGGACGCGGAGCTGCGCGCGGACATCGCCGCGTTCGCGCGCGCGCGCCGCGAGCTGCACAGCCTCACCGACGCCGAGGTGGCGGCGCTCGCGCGCCCGGACGGGCCGCCGCTGCCCGTGCGGCTCGCGTGCACGGCGGTCGCGCGCGCGCGCGGCGTGACCGTGCTGCTCGACATCGTGCCGCGCGGCGGCGGCGCGCCCGAGCGGCTCGTGTGCCGCGCCCGTCGCCGCGGCGCCGCCACGCGCACGCCACGGCCGACAGCCGCCGTTATCGCGCGCGCGCCTTGCATAGCGGCGCGCGTTGGCCACACTGAGCCGGCGCGCGCGTGCGCGGGCGGATCGATCGGGGTCGCGCGCCTCCGTTCAGCGCGCCGCCGCTCTTGGCGTGGGGCGCGGCTCGACGTGCACACCCGCGAGCGGCTGGCCACACCGGTGCCAGGCCACGTCGTGGCCTGCGCCGCCGCCTCGGCCATCGGCGCGTGCGTCGCTCGCGCGCGGCTTGGGCTTGCACGGCTGGCGCGCGCGTGGCCCTGCGCCTCCGCTCCACTGGCCGCTGCTGCTGTCGCCTTCGCGCCTGCCGCCGACGGTGTTTTCTGCGCCCCGCTGGGCGCTCCTGCATCCGCCTTCGCGCCTGCCGCCGACGGTGTTTTCCCCGCCGCACTAGCCGCTGCTGCATCCGCCTTCGCGCCTGCCGCCGATTTTCCCGCCCCACTAGTTGCTCCTGCATTCGCCTCCGCGCCTGCCACCGACGGCGTTTTCCCCGCCCCACTAGCCGCTGCCGCTGCCGCGTCCGCGCCCGCCGCCGCGGGCGCGTCTTCCGCCCCACCAGCCATCGCCGCCGCGCCCGCCGCCAACGCGCGCACCGCCAACGTGCCCGTTGCCAACGAGGCTACCGCCACCGAACCAGCCGCCCTTGAGCTTCCCCTCCAACCCGCCAACTCGGCGCTGCTTGCGTGGGCGGGCGACGCGGCTGCGCGCCGGCTGGCCGCCGCCGCCGCGAGCGCCGGCCTCCCGCAGGCAGAGGTGGAGCGCATCGCCAGCGGCGACATGCTCGCCTCAACCGTCGACGCGTGCTGCGAGGTCGTGCTGCGCGTGCACGGGCAGGCCGGCGGCGGGCATGTCTGCCACGTGCCGCTCGCCGCGCAACCCGCGGTGTTTCAGGACGACGCCGAGCGCGCCGCGCTGCTGCACCGCCTGCGCAGCGAGGCGACAACGCAGGCTGTCATCGGCGTGTGGAGCCCGTCGGACGAGCGCGGCGGCGCGGGCGGTGACGACGGCGCGCAGCTCGCCTCCGGCCATTTCACCGCGTTGCGCCTTGTGCGCGTCGCGCGCGCGGGCGAGCATCGCTACGACGCGGTGCTCGTCGACACGCTCGCGTCGCCCTGCAGGCAGGCGCTCATGCTCGCCAAGGCGATAACTGCCACGCTGCACGCGGCGGGTCTCGACATTTCGCGCGTGCGCCGCGCGCTGCTGCTCAACGAGGCGGCGCAGCGTGGCGCGACGTGCGGCCTCGCGATAGTGGGCGCGCTCAACGACGCGCTCGCCGCGGCGGGCTGCTCGTCCGCGCCGCGCACGTTCAGCGTGGCGGACATGTACGCTGTCGGCGAGCGCCTCCGCGTCGCGCTGACCGGCGCGGCCAGCGATCGTGCGCCGGGCGGCGTCTGCGCGGTCACGAGCGCGGTGCGCGGCGGGGGCAGCCCCGATGGCGCCGAAACGCCGCCGCAGACGCGCGGCGCCAAGGCCGCCGCTGGCGTCACCGCCGCCGCCACCGCCGCCGCCACGCCGCCGCCGCCCGCGCTGGGCGCCGCCGCCGCCGCCACCGCCGCCGCCGCCGCTGCTGCCGCCGCCGTGGCCGCGCCGCCACCGCCGCCACCGCCGCCGCCGGCCGGCGACGCGGGCGACGCCGCCGCCGCCGCCGCCGCCGCCGCCGCCGCCGCCGCCGCCGCCGCCGCCGCCGCCGCCACCGCCGCGCGCACGTTCTTGAAGCTCGCGCCCAGGGCGCGCGCGGCCGCCTCGGCGCGTGAGGCGTTGCGCGCCGCGTGTGCGCGCGCGGACGCGGCGGCGTCGTCACACGCGTCGGCGCCGCACGCGCCCGCCGGTGCGCGCCGCCGGCGGCGCGCGGGCGCAGGCGAGCTGGCGCTCGCGGCTGCGCGCGCGCTCGCCTCGACGGAGCACGGCGATTTGACGGACGACGCGCTCGAGGCCGCCGTCGAGCAGGAGCTGGGCGACGAGCGCGGCCAACTGCTGCTGTGCACGCGGGGCGCAGCGGCGCAAAGGCCCGCGCTTTGCCGGCTCCTGAAGCACGCGTGCGCGTCGGCGCGCGCGGCGAAGCGCGCGCAATTCACGGTATTCGTCGTGCGCGCGGCCACGCGCGGCGAGCGGGGGGGCGCCGCCGCGAGGCGCGTGGACTCGGTGGTCGAGCTGTCGTGCGCGCTGCACGAGAAGGCGGGCGCGCTCGGCGGCCTCCAGAGCGTCTGTGTGCGTGGCTTTGCCCTCGAGCGCCGCCGGACACTCGACGCTGGCGCCGAGGCCGGCGCGTCCGCCATCGGCCAGGACGAGCAGGTCGAGGCAGAGGCGGGCGAGGCGTCCGTCGCCGGCGTGACGATGGCCAAGCAGCTGCGTCAGTTTGCCGAGCAAGCTGCCCGCGACGACGTGCTCTTCCACGTCGCCGTGTCCGAGGCCGACGCCCACGCCCGGCTGGCGCGCGTTGCGGGTGACGATGTCGGCGCGTACAGCGTCGTGCTCGCAGTCGCCGGGCTCGTCTGGCTGGCCAAGGCCGACGAGGTTGCGCCGGCGGCCGCCCAGTCCGCCGCCGTGCCGCCCGCCGCCCCGCCTGCTGCCGCCACGTCCGCCGACGCCGAGCGCGACGCCTCGCCTTCCGACCGCCTGCGCGCGCTGACGCTCGCCGTGCGAGTCGCGCTCGCGCGCGGCGTGCTGCGCCACCTCCTCGCCGACGCGTCGCCGGGCGCGTCCGCGACCGCTGGCGGTAGTTGCGCGACGCCCGTCGAGGCGGCCGCGTCCGACGCCGCGCCGCCCGCCACGGGCGTCGTGACGAGTGGCGTTGCGGCGGGCGCTGTGGCGGCCGCACCGGCTGCTGCGGGCGGCGCGATGGCGGGTGCATCGCCCATCGCGCGGCCGGCGAAGCGCGCGCGGCGCACGCTCACCGCCGCTCCAGCCGCCTCGGCCGTTGCGGCCGCTGGAGGCGCACGCGCGGGCGCACGCGGCGCGGCCGGCGCGCCTCGCGCGCGCGCCGCGCGCGCGCCGGCCGAGTACGTCTGGCTTGCCATCGCGCGCCGGATGCTGGCGGCGCGACACGCGGCGGCCGCGGGCGGCGACTTTGTCGCGTCGTGCGTCGCCGCGATGCAGGCCGAGTACGGCGACGGCTGTGCCGTCGTCGTCGGCGACGCGCCTGGTGACGCCTTGGTCGAGGCTGCGGCGGCGGCGCTGCTCGAGGGCAAGCACGCGGCGGTGAGCCTCGGCTGCGTCGACCGGCCGGCGGTGCTCGTCGTGCAGCGCGCCGTGGACGCGCCCACGTCGCGCGTGCACGGGTGGTGCGCGCACGCGGCGGGCGCCGCCGAGTTTGACGAGGGCGCCGCGCGCGACGTGTTCAACGCGATCGTCGAGCGCGCGTGGGCGCTGCGTCCGGACCCGGCCGACGGCAGCCCGCCGCCCACGCGCACGTGGGAGGTCGAGCAAATCGCTGACGACGCGCCCGACCAGGCGGGCGTGGCCGCGCTGCGCGTGCTCTACGCGCTCGTCGCGGCGCACGGCCGCTACCGCTCGGCCGCCGCGCTCTTTGGCGCGATCGCGCAGCTGCACGCGCCCGACGCCGCCGGCGCGCGCGCGGAGGTCGTCGCGGCGGCGTGCGCGGTGCCGCCCGGCGCGCGGCCGGGCGCCGCGCCGGCGGCCGCGCGGGACGACGCGAGGGAGCGCGCATGGGAGGGCGCTCAGATCGCCGCGCTCGCCGTCGGCGCGGACGCTGCGCGCAGGCGTGTCGCGCCCGTGCGCGCGCTCGTCGACGCGCTCGGCACGCCGCCGACCTCGGCGATCACGGGCGGGCCGGCGGTGCGGCTCGCGGGCGCGGGCGACGGCGGCCACGGTGCACGGTGGGTGGGCGGGCAGGCGGCGACGCCCGCCGAGCAGCTGCCGAGGGAGCTGCTGCGCGCCTACCACGAGGCGGTGCTGTGCGTCACGCCCGGCAGCCTCCAGCTCGGCCCGGCGGCGCTCGACGCGGTCACGCGGCCGCGCGGAAAACGACACGCTGGAAGGCCTCCTCGCGCGCGTCAGCTGGCAGTGCGGCGCGAGGGCGAGCACGTGCGCCATGCTCGCCACGTTTTCCGAGCAGGCGGGCACCGGCTCGCGCGTCGCGCTCAAGGCCCTCCGCACGAGCTCCGACCTGGCCGGGCTGACGGCGGCTGCGGTCGGGCAGCAGGCGCCGCAGACGCCGCCGCCGCCGCTGCTCGTGATGCTCGGCCGCTGCCCCAGCCCGCTCGTCGGCGGTGGCCTCTTCCCGCCCGACCGCGCGACGGGCGAGCCGGCGGTGCACGCGGCGACGTCCGAGCTCGCCGTCGAGCTGCTGCGCGACGCGCGCGCGCTGGCCGGCACGGACGGGCGGCTCGTCGTGCTGTGCCTCGAGGCGTCCAACCCGCTCTGGTTCTGCCCCAAGGTGCGCGAGCTCGAGCTGCCGCGGACGCGGTCGGACGGCGTGCGCGCGTCCGGCTGCACCTGCCCTGCGACGTGCAGCGATGCGCGCGGCGCGGCGGGTGGCGCTGCCCGCGGCGCATCGACGCGGCCGGCGGCGCGCGCGATCAACAAGGCGGTGCTCGACCACTTCGTCGCGCTTTTCGGCCGCGAGGGCTTCGCGACCTTTGAGTTTGCGGGCGGCGGCGAGGCGAGCTGGCTGTGCGACAGCGCGGCCGGCACGACGACCGTCGCGGCGTGCGCGTCGCTGCCGCCGCGCATGGGCGATGGGCAGCTGGCCATCCGGCGGCACACGCTCGGCACGGGCGCCGACGCGCCGGCGCACGCCGTCGTCTCGCTCCGCGTCGCGCACGTGAGCCACGCCATCCGCCGCGCGGCGGACGACGGCGGCGCGCGCGCCGAGCGGATGGCGCGCGCCGCGCGCGCGTTTTGCGATGTGGCGGCCGCGCTGCGCCGTCGACGCGATCCTGGCGGAGGTGCCCGAGGACCGCCCGACGGGCACGCCCTTCCTTGGCGGGCTGCTCAAATTTTGGGACAAAGACCACGGGAGCTCGACGGCGCCAGCCACGCTCGCGCTCGGAGACGTGCGCGAGGTGGCCAAGCGGACGGCCGACGCAGCGGCCGGCCCGAGCGGACGAGGTCCCTGCGGCTGGCCGTCCGCAGGTCGCGGCGCGCGCGTGCGCTGGCGCGATTGGCGGCGGCGCGGGCGCGGCGGGCGCCTCGGACGCTGCGCCGCGTGCACTGGCGGGCGCGTCGGGTGCGCGCACGGACGGCGGCCCTGCCGACGCACCGCGCCAGCTGGAGAGCCGCTACGGCGAGGCGAGCAAGCTCGACCTACCCCAAGATTCCACTACGGGCCGCGTCCTCGACGCTCGCGAGGCCCAGGACCGCGCGCGCGTGCCTGCTGCGCCCGACGGCACAGCGCTGCGCCGCGTGCTCGACGCCGTCGGCGCGGGCGCGCCCGCGCAGCGCAGCCCGCGCTGGCACGACGAGCGATGGAGGAGGTCACGGGCAGCAAGGTTGGCGACGTCGTGAACGACAACGCCGGCGTCGCGCACGAGACGCTCACCGACGAGTACGTGCACCGGCGGCGGCGCGAGGTGCGGACCAAGGCGACGACCGCGGGCATCCTCGGCGAGGCCGTCGCGCTGCGCAAGCTGGCGGCCGCGTACGGCATCACCGTCGTGTGCAACCTGCCGATGGTGCGTGCGGACCCGCACGACAAGAGCGCGCCGTTCGCCTTCTCGCCGGACGGGCTCGCCATCCTCCCCGAAAACAACGAGCAGGTCCTCGTCGAGGTGAAGACGCTCACCAAGGCGGGCGCCACGGCGCACGAGGACGGGCCGCCGCAGCCGCACCGCGATCAGCTGCAGCTCGGCATGCACGTCCTCGGCGTGAGCAAAGCGCTCTACGTGCAGTACCTCAGGCACGAGGACCGGATCGTCGTGCACGTCGTGACGCGCGGCGCCGGCTGGCTGCTTGCATTCGCGCAGCCGAGGGTGCAGGCCTTCTGGGCGCGCGTCGTCGAGCGGCGCGCGCGGCTCGAGCGCGCGCGCGCGACCACCCGGCTGCGAGCCGGCGGCACCGGCGGCAGCAGACGCCGCCGGGCCGCCGCTCGTGCTCGCGCTGGACGGGCGCATCCCCGCCGCGCGCGCCGCCGCCGCGCTGCACGCCGTCGCGCACGGCACCGCGAGCGCGGCGGCGGTGGCGGCGGCGGCGGCGACGGGCGACGCGACGGCGTTGCAAGACGCGATCGCGGCGCTGCGCGCGCCCGTCGGCAATGCGGCGATCGACAGCGCAGCGCGTGCGGAGCGCGCGGCCGTCGAGCGGGCGATCGCGTACCTCGGGCAGCCGGCAGGCGACGCCGCGCCCGCGGCACGGCCGAGGCGGCCGAGGAGGAGAGGACGGTCGACGCCGACATCTGCGCGTTGCTGCACCAGCTCGGCGCGAGCGTGGCGCACGTGCACGTCGAGGACGCGGATTGCGTCACGCGTGAGCACTGGGGCGAGGGCGGTGCTCGCTGCAGCGGGCGACCCGTCGAGCGCCCCCGCCATTTCGAGCGTCATCGTCGCGCACATCGTGCGGTCCGCCGGCTTTGGCGTCGAGCTCCCCCGCCGTCGATTCGCGTCGCCCCCAGCACGGCCGACTGGCACGAGGGCTGGCTCGACGTGCAGTGCGTGCTGCTGCTGCGCACGCGCCGGCGCGGGGGGCGCGACGACGACTTTGTGGCCGTCGTCAGGCGCGGGTGGGCGCTGGTTTGCGTGCGAGCCCGGCGCGCGCGGCGGCTGCAGTGGCGGTCGTCCTGCGCCGCGCGCGGGGGCGGTCGACGGGACCGCGAGAGGCGTTCGCGGTCGTCTACGTGCGGCGCGGCGACGCGGCCGGCGACGCGCTGGCGAGCGCAGGCCGACGGGCGCGCGGCGGGGGCGCGCGCCGCAGGCGCACGCGCGCGCGGCACGCGCAAG